>JAJTWQ010000190.1:0-600000 GCA_029007595.1 Solanum commersonii
CGAAGTTCTTTAAATGAATCTCTCTTCAAGTTGTCTGCGTACTTGACTTGATGAAGTGCACTATTTAGTCTAGAGGCCTCTATGTTATCAGCCAACTAGGATTTGATTGAAAACTACTTTGCAAGTGATTCTCACTTTTTGTTAAGCAAGACAGAGAGAGCAAAAAGGTAATAAGAAGTCATATGACTAACTTCCTAGTGATGCTAATAAAAGCGTAAGTGGAAGCTTGGTAGGAATAAAATAAGCATTGCCTTGGGATGAGAAGTTACTGATTCATATTATATAAAGTCTTTTTTGGTTAGATGACTATATTTAATTAAGCAAGGATTAGGATGGAGCAGGGGGGGAGCTATAGTTTTACTTATGGGTTCTGCAGAACAACTTTGGTCCAGACTTTGTATTTGAGTTTAAATATCCACTTAGTATATATAAATAATTTATCAAGAATCCGGTGAACTTTCCTTTTGTAGACTTCAGAACCCACAATCTCTAAATCCTAGCTCTGCCCCTGGGATGGAGTTGCTTCTGAAGAGTTACTTTGTTTGTTTCTGTTGGTTACCTTACACTTTGTCTTAAATGTCTTTTGGAGATAGTGTATTTTCTAGTTCTTGCGGTAGTCATGCTGATTGTGCACTGGAGCACCACTTATTCATATCAATGGTACCTTGTACGAAGAAATGGTAATCAATGGTTAATTGGGAAAAAAGTAAAAGAAAAGAGAGTTGTGAAATACTTTTATCGCTAGACCTAGAACTGCAGCCTACTTGGTCATTCAGGATGCTTGACTGGGAACTGGCATTATGTTTTTCAGCCAAAAGATATTTGACAGTCCAATCTTTTGTTGGTCCTGGGTTGACTAGAAAAATATTAGTGATGTAATATTGATCAAGCTGAGAAATATTTGGAATGTAATATTGTTCAAGCTTTGTTTGAAATGCTTTCCACCACAAAGTTAGGATGTGGAATCAGAGAAACACTGGCTACAGTTATAGTATTCGATGCTTAGTGGAAATGATGATAGACACTCGGTCTTTGAAGCAATATAGCCGTTGGGATGCTGTAAAGTGGTTTGTTGTATTAACAATGACTCTCTGATGTATTTGTCAGTTCTTTTCCCATGAGTGGACCACCTTTGGCATCTGAATGTAAGGATAAAAAAAGAAGTTTAAGAAGAGTCTGACTTGAGATATTAATTGTTGTATAAAGGAGTTCCGAATTAAATCTCTTCTCACCCTTCTTCTTTTTCAATTTATGTTTCATATTGAATGAAATACATGTTGGCCAAAAAGGAATATTTCCTCAATTATTTTCTTCTGTTAATTTGAAACCCTGTAACAAAGAAAATTTTAATCTTCTGCTTTACTCAGTCCACTGATAGTTGTCAACATGAAAAACTGTCCAAGTGCTTTCATTCTGCAGTATATTTATTTGTTCATTTAGTTGATATTCTTGTAGACAACAGATATTCTGTGTGCAGAATGGACACTCAAAGCTTATCTTTTTGTGAATTTGTTAAAATTTTGCATAAGAACTCTTTCATTTGGAACTTTTTTCTACCCCTTTTTATGACAGTACTGCTGCGGGTCTTTATATTCTTCTTCGAGCAGCTGATCGGTTTGCTGTTAACTATAATAAATTTCCTGGTCAATTTGACAGGTAAAAGCTGATGTTTTTTTCATCCAAACAATTTTATCTTTTTGGAAAAGTTTATTATGGCTCGCTAACCTTAAGAAATATTTTGGTAGCGAGATGGATGAGGATATATCCCGGTTAAAAACTACGGCTGTTGGCCTACTCAATGACCTTGGTTGCAATAGCTCCGCCTTATCAGAGGACCTTATTAATGAGATGTGCCGGTATGGTGCTTCTGAGCTTCATGTCGTGTCTGCCTTCGTCGGAGGAGTTGCATCACAAGAAGTAATCAAGGTTTGGATCTCCTTCAAATATTTTCATCTTGAATATTGTTTTTCATCAAAACATCCAGTTTACTGGACATATAGCTACGTGCCATAGGAGCGGTAATCTGAGGTATATTATGTTGTGTTTGCTGCAGCTCATCACGAGACAATTCATTCCCATGTCCGGGACATTCATTTTTAATGGGATTGATAACAATTCCCAGCTGTTGTTGCTATAGTCTCCAAATTTACAGGCATGTCCTTTCTCTCACCTTTAGTCTGCGTTTTTAGGTTCGATGGAACTGAATAGTTTTTCGCTTTCACTCCCTTGGCAGATTGCATTTTGTATGACAGATCTCAGTCTTTGTGTTTTTTCAGAGCTCCAACTTTGCAAGTGAAAAGCAAAGTTGCCATACTTCTTTGATTAGCAGTAAATTTAGGATCAATGAAAGAGGTTTACAAGAAAGTACTATTTCCAGTTTTGCACACAAACAATATTATTTCCAAGGGATGAAAAATGCTACTTTTCAGTTGTAAGTAAAGAGTTTAACTTCTATACACTAATACGTAGTTGATTGGGAGTTTCTTCATCTCGACCCACCAATGAAACCAGAGTCTACAGAGTTGGTTATTTCGCCCCGATTTTCCCCTTCTTCATTTTCTTGGTTGATTATTCTCAAGGGAGGAGGAAACTCAGTATCATATGCTTGGCAATCCTTGGTAGAGCTTTATAACTTATTTATGATTTCGTGCTTAACACGGTAAACAAACAAATAGGTGGTCTTTCCAGTTAGGTTAAACGAAAGCTTTCCCCTCACATCTCGGTCACTTTTACCTTTTCGTTAATTTGTAATTAAAGAATAATAGAAAACCTTGACAGCTAAATCAGTTACAGACTTACAGTAATTGTCAATGTTGTGTTTAAAAATATATTACAATGGACTGAGAATGGAGGTTTATACTGGCATGATAATGCATATTGAGTTAAAATATCTTAATAAATATATGTTAATTTTCTTAGTGACATTGTATCTTTCTCTATCTTTTGGTTTTCTATCGGGTGTTGAGTACCTTAATTGGGGCTCGACTAATTCAGATATGGACCACGTAAGGTCCATTTAAGGGGGAAGCGCCCCTTAGCATGATTTTTCTGTACTTAGAGTTCGAACCTAAGCCTTTAATTAAAGGTGAAGGAATCTTATCCATCCCATACATAATACCATCCTTGTTGGTCTCTTTCGTTTTGAACTCTCTGCAATGCCTAAATTAATGGGAAATTGTACATGTCACTTTCTCTAAATTAATGGGCTAGTACCTAAATTTCTTGCAAGTTTTTCTAGTCTTTTAGAAGCATTAGGCAAATAGCAGAGACAATTATAAGTAAACTGTATATAGAAGAAATAACAAGTAAATATTGAATTTCATATGACACCATAAAAGTAGTAAACAAGTTGAGAAAACTAATGTCACATCATATTTTTATTGGGAGAAAAAATAAATACAATTACGAGTGTTGAGTCTAAAGATACAAGCCTACTTTCTGGATTTTGTAGTACCATAGGGTTGAAAATCATAGGAAAAAAAGATGACAAGATAAAGAATTAGTCAGAAAAACTGAAAAATTTGCCCATTATACACAATTGACAATTTATGTGATTATCTCTGACTTTTCATGTCATTAATTAGTCAATGCATTGAGACCTTCTTTTTCTTGCTCACATAGGAACTTTGACAATTTGAATGACTTAAATACTTGTAATATGATATGAAAATTGAAAAATAGAAAACTATTGAGAAGTTGGTGTGATATAACATCATTTTATACTAGTTAATATACCACATAATTAGGTTGTTTCAAGTCTAAATTATTTGTCTAAATTTTGATGGATACAATTACCAGTATTTGAACGAGGTGGAAAATTTGACATGTCTATTCGGAGGAGGCGTTGTAACACTCCGAGGTGGGTAGTTTAGGTATGGGTTGATGCCTCCTAAAGAGTAATGGATGCATGTGAAAATAGCCTCAAGCAGATATTCTGCCCATGAGCGTAATGATATAATAAGCTTGCTTGCATGAGTATTGTGAGACCTACTGGTCGAACAAAGATGAAAGTTGGTCACTTGGTCATAGTTATTGGGGACCCTCGAAAGAGCTTTTCCTCAACGAATCAATACATCAACAATAACATACTAAGTGTAATTCAATAAGTGGGATCTGGAGAGGACCATGCATACACACCCTTAATCCTACTTTGTGAAAGTGGAGTAGCTGTTTCCAATAGACTTTTGGAAATACAACAATGAAATATAGTCATGCTGAACATAATGGAGAAGAGAACACTAACAACAACACATAATATGATAGCCGAAGCAAAGAAAATAAAAAGTAATAATAAAATCGAAAAACAAGATATTATATGAATAATAATAATAATAATAATAATAATAATAATAATACAAATATTTTTTGTCCAAAAAAAAACAACATGCAATTTTGTCTCATATCTAATATTCCGGTGGATTCGAATTATAACACGAATTTACACTTAGCACTATCACTTAAAAGAATAATTTCAAGGTAACTACATATTCTCGAAAATATTAATTAATCATATGTATTTTATCACCTAATTATGAGCGTCATTAGGTGGAGAAATGACTTTGTATTATATTTGACTATAATTTACTTGGTGTGGCACAACTTTTTAAAATATTTTTTAAAATTGATCTAAAAAGAGTTGTTAGAGACATAATAATGTATAGAGTACATTGATGTAACAATTTGATGATTTTATAAACGATCGCATCTAAACTTTTTCCCACTCAATGTGTAATTGGTACATTGAAGTCATTTTTCATAAATTTTTTTTTTCTAGAACATGAAAAGTGAAATATTTTTCAAAATCAATCAATTAGAGTGTTTTTGATGAAATTTTGAGTACTAGAGTGATTAATAATGATGTCTAAGTTTTAGTTGAAATAATTAATATGAAGTTAAAATGTTAAGATAGATATAGAGAAAATAACATCTTCACCCATAAGTAAGTAAGAGCAGATCGTATTAAGGATTTCAAGAGGGTAATTGTACTATTATGAAATGGTGGATTTAAGATTTAAATTTAATTGGTTTGACTTAATATATAGTTATATTCTTCATCGAAGATATTGAGATCGGTTGAACCCATTCACCTAATGTTATATCATCCGGTACTCATAGTTTACCATGCTAAAACATTTAGAAATTTCTAATGTGACAGACTTGAAACTTTTGAAAGATTTCACGTGTACTGAACTCAATATTTTTTTATTTAAATTTTATATATGTATTAAATTTTTTTATTACACAACGATAAATATTCGATTGTGAATTTAATTATTAAGATGTATGTATATAAATTTTAACTCATCACAAAATTCGTAAATTTTAAATCTTAAATTTATCGGTACGACGAAACACACTCTCATTATCAAACCTAAAAGTGGAAAAGGTGAAAAGGAATATTGACTTAAGAGAAACTAAAGAGAGAAATTATGACTGATGATGAAGGAGAACAAATAATTAGATAACGCGTTTTTTTGTACTAATATCAACTTTCTGGTAGTACTAATTTTCATCAAATTTTCTTGCTTTTACCGACTAGGGTTGTGGTGGAGTGATAAGTACTTTTTAATTCTAGTTTTGGATTTGAATCCATTTGAATATAGAGTCATCTTATAAAGGGAGCCTCTAAATATGGGATTTCTCGGTACGAACTCAGATTTAGTCAAACTCCAATATGAATACCGGACATCAGGTGGAAAACCAAATTTTTTGTCCCATAAAAGGAGCACCCATTTTTTTCTTTTCATACAATAATATTTTCTTTTGAAAATGTATATTTTATCATCAAAATATCCGAAAGATATCTATCTATCCATATATAAACTCCTTGTATGCAGGATATTATAATTATGAAAACATAAATCAAGTTACATGCTATAATACATAAAGATGACCTCACGTAAATTCCTTACACTGACGATATATATAAGTTATTTTTTTAAAAAAAAATATGGAAAGTCAACGTAAAGGTTATACAATGATGTTTGGTTTTACATGTATCATGAAATTGATATTTGTGCTTATTTGGTTGTCAATGTAAAAGGGGATTGTCTAAAGACTGCGCAAATGTTATTGTACACCATATTTCAATTCTTTTGCGTGAAGAAATAAATAAATAAAAAGTATAACAAGAGACTAGCTAGTGTATAGATGAGATAATAAAAGAGTTTTAGCCTTTTTAGGATTTTGTGTTGGTCCCATGCATGAGGCATAATGATAAAAAGTGGTAAGTGGTTGGCTAATTAGTAGATATAGTATCAAAGTTTCAACAATAATGTCTTGGTTCTCATTTTGTGTTCAATGAACTACTTTACCTTACAATATTGTGGTGGAAAAAAGAGTGCTTGAAAATATCGGAGAAAAGTGAATAATGGTTAGTAATGTGTCTTGGTTAGATTGATGTGGAACATGTGATGAGTGGATCTTTGATCGATTTGGGGCATGATCAATGTGAATTGTGTGTGTAGTGGCCTAGTGGGGAGCTACTATCAATTTTTCTTTTAAGTATCAGTTTTGCGATCATAGTACTCTCTCGAAACTCAAAAGTTGTGTTAGAAATATAGCTATTGGATTGGATCAACTCATTATAAAGGGGTATTAATTATCTCATTAATTAGCTTGTTCTCCTAAACTCTATCTATAATGTATAAATATATCATAGTTTTTTTTTTTTTTTACCATGATATCACGACTAGGGTTGACTATCCAAAAGAGATAAAAATGTTTTGCATCCTTTAAAGATATCTACGTTGTGAACAAAAGGAAATTTATCTATTTTGTGAGAATTCCCCGTGACCGGTGGCACGAATCATGGTTGTTGCAGATTTACTTCTACTAAGCAATGTAACACGAGTGCCAATTGACTCTCCTTGAACAAAGGTTCCTCAGCGGTGTGGTTGGATATTGATAGGATTGTAGCTAGAGATCATCGAGTAAAAGCCATGAAATAGAAAATATCCCAATAGAACACGACCCCCCCCTCCTTTTAATAGGCCTTCTCAATACACATTAATTCGAGTCTCAAATCCAGCTATCTGACACCGAGCAGAAAATCAAACATGCATGCATGTGTGCTACCGTTATCTATTTCATGAGTTGTGACTATACATATATGACCAACTTTGTTGTTGTCACTTATGTGTATCATTTTCAATAATCACGACACATTATTTCTGTCCCTACTCCTTTCTTTCTTTTTCACATTCTTGTTGTTTTGTTAATCAATTTCACTAAACACCGTGGTTTATGTTCATACAAGAATTTTGAGATATATATATGTTACGTTACTTGAATGATAATTACACGTAACACTATTTAATAAACATTGATTACTAGGAAGTACTTAAGATATATATATCCAATTATAACATGTCTGATAGTAATATAATGCCGCTATCAATATTATTATATAACATTAAAATAGAATAGTTCAAAATAAACGAATTTTATCCCTAAAAGATAATGTGCCTTATCACATTGTCGGTATGTACGTTTTGCCAAACGATCGATCAATTTTATGTGACACAACAATTTCTATTCATTATCATCTATATATTTATATATAATTATGTTACTTAAACGATGATTACATGTGACATTATTTAATAAATATTATGACAATATGTTAGTAGTATAATATCTTTAATTTTCGCTGACCACTCTTAATGTATAACACTAAAATAAAATAGTTCAAAATAAGTGAATTTCATCCCTGGCTAATAGACAACATGCCTAATCACATCATATCATCGAAATGTTCGTTTTGCCAAAGGATCAATTTTATGTGACATAACAATCTATATTCTTAATTTATCATCTATTTATTTTTATACGATTACACTATTTAAACGATAACTATATATGACACTACTTAACAAACATATTACAATGTAATAGAATAATAGTATCTTTAATTTTTTGCGAATCACTATCAATATATATAACACTTGAATAAAGTAGTTCAAAATAAGTGAATTTCGTCTGTAAGAGACAACATCAACGTGCCCTATCACATTGTTGAGTACTTGTACATTTTGCCAAATGATCAAGTTTATGTGACATAACAATCTAAATTCTCTATCATCATCTATATATTTTTATACAATTACGTTATTTAAATGATAGCAACATGTGACACTATTTAATTAAAAAAATAATATCTTATTACAATATATCTGATAATAATATCTTTAATTTTCTATGGATCACTATCAATATATATATATAACACTAAAATAAAGTAGTTCAAAATAAGTGAGTTCCCATTGAAAAGGGAAAGAGCCAATTCCATTCATTTATCTTATTGTTAGAATATGTACAATTTACCAAAGGATATTTTATGTAACTTAACAATCTACTATATATATAGATATTCTTTACCATATATTATATGTATATTTGAAGAAAACAAAAAAAAACATAAAAAAGGTATAATATGCTTTTAAGGAAAACAAGTCTGAAATTGTGTTATCGAATATATATAGGAATTGCAACAAAATCTTCTTTTCTTTTTTAACCAAAGTGATATGTCCAAAACTATATCTTTGTCATTGATAGTTATGGGAGAAACTTTGGATTTTAAATTATCAATAGAGTTGTAAACAAATTATAATACGCATTTGGGAAGCTGACAAAAAAAAATGGTGTGACATGTTTTTTTTAGTACTGATTCGAGTTATTTCTCTTTCGATGATGAAGTTTATCTCCCATCATATTACTAGCTAAATTTGACTTCTGTTATTTTCATCGAGGTCATATCTAGTATTCAGAATTTGGTGAAAAAATAATCTCTCCCCCAATTTTTTTTTTTTACTGACTTACAAAGAAAATATTTTGTTGCAAATGAACAAAATAATATTGAAAAATTGTCCATATGTAAAATCAAATTATTAATATGGCCTTTGGTTCCACTATACAAAAATTCCAAATCATTTTCTTAATAAATAATAATTATCAAAATTATATTGTAAGATCAATAAATAAATTAAAAGATGATTTGACATTAAGCTATGTGAGTATAATTGCCAAAAATGATAAAATAGAAGGAAAGTGTACGACAACTCAATTATGATGCAATGAATGGCTGCCACGTAATCTGAAATTTGGCTAAGTGTAGACTGTAGAGTAACTTATTTGCACTTCATTATGAAATCGCACGTATTAGGATAGAAAGTTAGTAGGCATAAAGTATTTGAAAATTTAAATTTGTTGTTGTTTGTCATAGTATTAATTAGTTTTATTCGCTCTAATGGATACATTACTTGTATTCTCCCAATCTAATTTTAGTTGTATTCATGGCTCTACATATCAAATTGTTACCAACTTGTATCATTTGTATTCATTTATTCTAGTTTCAGTTATATTCATTCACCCTAGTGTATCAATTGTTACCGGCTTGTACACTTGTATTCGTTTTCTCTATTTTACTTTTATTTATTCGTATCAACTATGTAATTGTTTATAACGTGTATAGGTTATAAGCGTTCACTTAATTTCGTTATATAAAACATACAATCACGATAAGTTATATGCCCCGTTCAACATTATTTTAATATATCACAATTGTATTTAATACGATACACTAAAATACAGTGATGTGTGACTCCATATCAGAGAATAACAATAACATATATGATTGAGGAGGATTTATATAATTCAATAATGGGAAAAAAGGACAAATATACTCCCGAACTATTGTAAATGGTATATATGCAGATACCCTCTGTCATACTTTTGGGACATTGGTGCCTCTGCCGTTCAAAAACTAGATCATATATGTCCTTCACTCTAACGGAAGACTAAATAGGGACACGTGGCACAATCTTATCCGTCAATCTGATATTTAATAAATATCGAATCGGTGGATAAGATTATGACACGTGTATGTTCGTTAGTATAAAGTGTATATATGCTTTAGTTTTGGACGGCAGGGGCACCAATGTCCCAAAAATATAACGGAGGGTATCTGCATACCATTTACAATAGTTCGGGGGTATATTTGTCCTTTTTCCCTTCAATAATTAACGAGAAAATATTCAAGTACTATTATTTCGGGTTCGAGCCTTGGGTATGGAGAAAATTTTGTTGGAAACGTCATCCCCGAATGGACCCTGCAGAAAATCGTATTTACTCTTTCTATTTCTAACCATCGGGGAGATTCATCTTAGATTATTCTAGCAAATAGCATAATCGTTGTTTTATTTTGGAAAATGTATTTTGACTGGTTTAGAGTCGCCACTTAATTTTTTAAGAAAAATCAAGAAAACTGATTTTCAATAAATTAAAACAGGAATCTAGTGAAAATCTTAAAAGGGGTTCGAGGGTTCCTATTAATGTTCTAAGAAGGATTTTAAAGCATTTAGAACATCCGCTAATGCGGTTATCCGATAATTAATTATTTGGCTAAAATAATTTGATTTGACTTGAATTGAGAAATTTTGTAATTAGAGCTATTTTAAAGGGGAAAAGGGGAAAATGGAAATACTAACTAAGTGAAATACTTTTTGCAAAAATATTTCTTTAAGTCTAATTAAGGATGATCGATTTTAATTAAATTGATAAGACACAATGGGCGTCTTACGGGGATTTGAATTGTTCAATCTTAAGATTAATGACAAATACTACCAAGTCAAATGAACATAGTAAAGTAAAGAGGGAGAGAGAGTTGGGCCCAAATCTGGTTTCTGTCCACCTGGACCAGTACTTGGGCCTATTTTCGTTTTGGCCTTTTAACCCATTTGAGTCACCTGCACCTGTCCTAAACTAATACAACAATAACAATTAAAATGACAAGGGCTTAGGCCCAAAATAACAAAATACAACTATTATGAATTAAGAGTGGGCCTTTGGCCCAATCTTTTTTTGAGTTTTTTCGATTTGCTGCATATTTTTCAACTCTGGGACCTGTTCGTCAATTTTTAGAACCGGCCGACTCGACGAAGGCGGAATTTAGGCTTTTGTGGCTCTCCAAAATGCAAAGGGAAGGATGAGTTCATAGTGAACTCTTAGAGTGCGAGAACCGGGGACGAAAATGAGCGAGACGAGCAAAGAACTTCAATACCACGACGAGATTCCGACGAGCTTTGCAAGCGACAAGCACAAAAGCAAATCTCCTCGTCGATTCTTGCCTGAATATAGCTACTGATTTATATCTGTATTCTTATATTTATATATTTATTTTTTTTTCAAACCTCCCTTTTTTCCTCCTTTTTTTTTTTCTTTTTTTGACAAATAACAGAAAATATGTTTATATAGGGAGCAATTAGGGTTTGAATTTCGGGGGGAAAGAGGCTGATTTTTGGATTCAAAGGGCCAATTCGAAATTCAAAGTCTTTCACCATTCAAGCTAAACAACTTTTCCTTGCAATTTCTACCTATTCCGAAAGAGGAAGGGCGAATCGACGCTTTAGATTGACTCATTTGTCCTTGAGGTGCTACGTGGCTCGATCTCGAGCCAAAAGGACGAAAGCGTGCTGCTGCTGCTACTGTAGCTGTCCGAGGGGAACATTGGGAAGAAAACGACAAAAGGCAAAGTGTTGATGCCGTGTATTTTGACGTTGAAGGAAGAAAAATAGGAGTGTTGGATTGTACCGGGGCCGCTCAGTCATTGGAATTTCTTGCTCTCGTTTGGAGCATTCTTTGGGAAGAAGGAGAAGAAGAAAAATGTACGGGGTCGGTTGATTTTTGTTTGTACCTTGTTGTATTGTAGGTTGTAATGTATGGGTCCATTGTATGGTTATTTGGGATTGGATTTGGGCAAGGAATGGGCCTGGGAACGGATCATTGGTTTGTTAGAATTGGAGATGGAGGCAACAAAGGATTAAGGGTAGAGTTAAAATAGTTGGATTTGGAATTAACAAATTGGCCAAATAAATTACAATTGTAGCTAAATAAAATTCGAATGTTGCCAAATTAAATAAATTGGTCAATTTGGTTAGAGCTTAAATAAAACGAATCACTATAGTTAACTAACGAGCTTCTCAATCTTAACGAAATAAAATAATTAACTTAATTATAACATAATTGGTTTAAGCATGAACTAATTAATTCAAAATCGTAATTATGATTTAAATTAAACTAAGTTAGTAAAACACTTAGCTAAAAGAAATAAAAATCTTTTGATATGATTTTCAAATATTTATAAAATATACTAATCGAGACACACAATTATATAATAATTAACTTAATTATAAACTTAGTTAACTCGAAATATAAATTATTAATTAATTTAAACCAAATAGCCAAATATTTAAATAAAACTAAAATCATTTTGAGGCAATTTTCGAACATTCATAAAATATACTAATTAGACACATAATTATATAAAATATCATATTTATTATTTCGAAATAAAAAAAAAATGACAAAATTACTAACCATGACTTGAAAATTATTTTGAATTTTATAAAGCCAATTATTTCAAATCGTTTAGAATTTAGGAAGCTCGATGATTAATTTGTATTGGGGAGGGTCAAAATTGGGTGTCAACAACTGTCCCTCATTTTACTTGAATCGATACGAGAAATTCGAGGAAAATGAAATTGACTAATCCAACTTTGACCGACCACATCTTCATCCTTTAGAAGAGGGATTTGGTACGGACTTTAGGAATCATGGCCGAACCCTGGAAATGGGTTGCCTACATATCTCAGGTTATATGAGAATTCAGGCCACTTGTAGTTCAATACGCTTGATTTGACGCACGATTTTGAAAAAATTCAAAAGTTATTCCGATATCGAATTATGAAGAGACCGAAACACATGGGAATAAGATTTAAGGGAGAATGTTGGAACACAACCGAGCTTTTAGCAATGATCCCGCCTACATATCCTCAACTCAGGGAATCAGGCTGCTTGTAGCTTGACTCTATCGGTTGAAAAGGAAATCTATTACGCAAGATATCCTTTGGTTCTAGAGGAGTGACAAGTAAGTCGAGTATGAAAAAGAGGCTTGCAACCTCTTAGTCATGAATGTGGAGCTCTTCACATCCATAAGTAAGAACTTACACGGACATAATTTCCAAAGCTCTTGGAGTACGTCACTCAGATTGGAAAATTGCTTCCGGTAGAGACAAAAAATTTCCGGAAGCGAAACTGAAACCGACAAACCTAAGAAAAATCCACATGCCTTTTGATAGGGGTGTGATTTGATTGTGGTGGAAGTTGCTCCTCTGCTCGCGTCCCAAGAGTTTGACACTCCTCTTTGGACTATGTCCCAGTTCGCTGCTAAGAAAAAGTTCCACGTTGTGCTGCATCCTTTTTGATGTCGTCCGCACTGTGGTTTGTTTTGGAGAATTCATCCTTTCGGGTGCTCTCGACAAAGACTGAGATAAAACTCGTTAGCATAAAAATGCAATTCAAATGGGAGACAGTGTCTTTTACCGTGTTGACAGTTAATTGTTCTCCTTGAACATTTGACGTCAACTTCCTCGAGTTTGACGTAAAGAAAATAAAGTTTGTGTCTCATATTTGTAATATAATCTTCAACATGCTCTTCCTTTGATGTTAAAGTAATATAATAGGCTGATATAATATGTTGATAGTTCTCTTGACGTCGTTGTTGATAATTCTCTTGATGTCATTTTGTAAAGAAAAAATGATGCAGTCGAAGTTGATCTTCTTGTGATGGGTAAATCTTTTCTTGCAATGCATAACTTCCTTTTCGCGATGCATGAATTCTTTTTTGCGATGCATGAATCCTTCTCTTGCTATGTATGAATCTCTTTCCCGCGATGCATGACTTTTCTCTTGCTATGCATGATTTCTTCTTCTTGCTATCCATAAATCTCTTTCCCACGATGCATGACTTTTCTCTTCGCGGTGCATAAATTCTTCTCTTGCTATGCATGAATATCTTTCCCGCGATGCATGATTTTTCTTTTGCTATGCATGATTTCTTCTTCTTGCTATGCATAAATATCTTTCCCGCGATGCATGATTTTTCTTTTGCTATGCATGATTTCTTCTTCTTGCTATGCATAAATCTCTTTTCTCGCGATGCATGAATATTCTCTTGTCATGTATGAATTTTTTTCCTGCTATGCATGAATCTTTTTTCCGCGATGCATGAATCTTCTCTTGCAATGCATGAATCTTTTTCTCGCGATGCATGAATCTTTTTCCCGCGATGCATGAATCTTTTCTTGCAATGCATGAATCTTTTTTCCGCAATGCATGAATCTTCTCTTGCTATGCATGACTTTTTCGCGATGCATGACTTTTTCGCGATGCATGACATTTTCTCTTGCAATGCATGATTTCTTCGCGATGCATGAATTTTTTTTTTTTTTTTTTTTCGCGATGCATGACTTTCTTTTTTTTTTCCTCTTACAATGCATGATTTCTTCACAATGCATGATTTTTTCGCGATGATGCCTCTCTGATACCAAGTGAAGATAATGCTTCACCGAACAACATATGTGATCTTCTGGGTATCTTTTGGATGGCGGTATCGCCTGAATCGGCAATACAATAAATATGACCCTCGGAGTAGTGGTATCATCTCATTTGACAATACGATATAAATGACTCTCCGAGTAGTGGTATCGTCTCATTCGACAATACAATATAAATAACCTTCAGGGTAAGGATATTATCATATCTGATAATATAGCGCAAATAAATATCTTCCAGGTATCTTTAGTTGCTGGAAAAATAATAATATTTCTCTCTTTAAGGTTTTCATTTGTCCCATTTCCGGACATAATTGCATGTTCATTATGAACCATCCCTTGCTGAGAATTTGAATAAAGTAATGCTACTCATATTCTCAATTCTTGGTATAAGAAGCATAAGATATTTCCTGCATTCACAGAAAAACTATCAATTTTGAGGGGACTTTTCGCCCTTTTGACTTCTCCACATTCATTGAATGAAAGAATATGCCGATCTTGAGGCACCCTGTAGACCTACATCCATAGAAAAATTGTTAGTTTTAAAAATGAACTGATCTGTGTTGATTTCTTCGGTCGTCTGCTCCTTGTCTTGCTATCTTCGATTGATTTCTCCGATCTCCCGCTTCTTGACAGATAAGACAAAATATTTTTATACAAAAATAATTAAAACATGAGGGAAAAGCTTATAAGGAAAATAGATTTTCAAAAGTAATGTTTGGAAAAAGTCACTGCCGAGTGTCATGTCACGTCAAGCTTAATGAACACCTTTGGAGTGATATCTCGAGATCTATCTGATTACTCGTTGGAAAGTATTCAAAGTTGCTCTAAACTCTCGCTGAACCTTATTGAAATTTTTGAGGTCATCCTCAAAATTTCTGTCCCAGTTAACTGTCTTGACTTATGTCGAACTGTTGGTGAGTAAATCACGAAATTTTTGAGATCCCCTCAAAGTGGTCCCAGAATTACAAATCTCAAAGTAACTTTAGTCTCAACTTTGTTAGAGATTTTTTCTTGAGAATTTTGAGTCCCTCTCAAAATTGTCCAGTTTCTATTGTAAAGAGAAAATAGAAACCTTATGGGAGATATGACCGAGCCCTTGTGGCGCCTACGTATCCCGTTGAGGCAGGAATCAGGTCAAACGTAGTTCCCCCTCTCGGGGATTAACAAAAATAAGTAATTTACAAAGAAATCGATCGAGGCCGACATAGGCCGCCTACGTATCTCATTCTTGAGAATTCAGGTCGAACGTAGTTCAAGTACAAGGAAAAAATTTAAAAGGGATAAAGGGGTGACCGAGGCCGACAGGCCGCCTACGTATCTCATTCTCGAGAATTCAGGTCAGACGTAGTTCATTACAAAGGGATAGATTTTAAACAAAGCAATTACAAGCAAATAGAACGATTACAAGGAAATGACACAAATCGAAACTTCACACATAATATCTCTTGACAAAGATTCGAGTTGATCGGTTTCGGCCATTCGGTGCCATCCATCTCCGAGGACTAAAGCACCTCCAGATAACACTTTGCGAACCATGTAGGGTCCTTGCCAATTTGGTGCAAATTTCCCTTTATATTCATCCTGGTGAGGGAAAATACGTTTGAGAACCAAGCGACCAACTTCAAACATTCTCGATCTTACTTTCTTGTGAAAAGCCCGAATCATTCTCGTCGATACAATTGGCCATGACAAACAAAGAACCATTCTCTTCTCATCAATCAAGGTTAACCGATCAATCCGCTTACGAACCCATTCGGCATCACTCAATTCGGCTTCTTGGATTATTCTCAATGAAGGTATTTCAACTTCGGCGGTATAATCGCTCGTTCCATATACAAGCAAATATGGAGTAGCTCCAACTGAAGTTCTGACTGTCGTTCGGTAACCCAACAAAGCATATGACAACATCTCATGCCACCCTCTGTGATTATCAATCATTTTCCTCAAGATTTTCTTGATGTTCTTATTGGCGGCTTCCACAGCTCCATTCATTTGGGGACGATAGGCAGTTGAGTTTCGATGAGTAATCTTAAATTGTTCACATATCTCTCTCATCAAGTGACTATTGAGATTCGCTCCATTATCAGTAATGATGGATTCTGGTACTCCAAACCTACATATCAAATTGTTGCGAACGAAATCGCCTACCACTTTCTTGGTTACCGACTTGTACGAAGCCGCTTCCACCCACTTGGTGAAGTAGTCAATGGCACCAAAATGAATCTGTGTCCATTAGAGGCGGTTGGCTCTATTGGACCAATGACATCCATGCCCCAAGCTACAAAAGGCCAAGGTGAACTCATAGCATTGAGTTCATGAGGCGGGACACGAATCAAATCACCGTGCACTTGACATTTGTGACACTTCTGCACAAACTTGCTTGATGCGTGCTCCATAGTCATCCAAAAATAACCGGCTCGAAGGATCTTCCTTGCCAAAGTGAGTCCGTTCATATGAGTGCCACAAACTCCGGCATGTATCGGGTTCCGAAGCTTTGCGGCTTCATTAGCATCAACGCATCCGAGAAGGCCTAAACTGAGTCCTCCCGTAAAGGATTTCCCCACTCGCAAAGAAATTGAGGGCCATACGGCGTATCGATTTCTTTCGGTTGAATGTTGCATTCTCGGGATAAGTCCCGTCCTCTACATACTTCTTGATGTCAACATACCAAGGTAAACCATCTCGGTTCCGCTTCGACATGCGAACAATGGATGTGCCGCTCTTTTACCTCTATGTCCACCGGATCAATGTAACTTGTATCTGGATGTTTAATCATTGAGGCAATGGTGGCAAGAGCATCAGCCTAACTCATTCTCGCGTCCCGGGAGTGTGTCTCGAAGTCAATCTTGCGGAATCTTTTGCACGGCTTCCGTACATACCGCACGTACGGTGTGATCTTTGGGTTCTTTACGGCCCATTCTCCTTGAACCCGATGAATCAAGCAAATCGAGTCTCCAATAACCAAAGAACTCGTGAACATTCATATCGATTGCCATCTTCGGACCGAGGATGCAAGCTTCATACTCGGCCATGTTGTTCGTGCATTCAAATCGAAGTTTAGCCGCCATAGGATAATGCCGACCGGTTTCGACACTAAGACCGCTCCGATTCCTTTTCCTTGATAATTCGCCGCTCCATCAAAGAACACTCTCCAACCAGATACGCCGTAAATATCCTCACCCACAAATGCTATTTCTTCATCGGGAAAATAAGTCTTAAGCGGTTCGTACTCTTCATCAACTGGATTCTCGCAAGATGGTCAGCCAAGGCTTGTGCCTTTATCGCCTTCGAGTCGCGGCCACACAATGTCAAACTCACTCAAAAGCATTTGCCATTTAGCCAACTTCCCGGTCGGCATAGCTTTACGGAAAATGTACTTCAACGGGTCCATCCCGAAATAAGGTATGTGGTATAGGAAGACAAATAATGTCTCAACTTCTCGCGCAATCCACGTCAAAGCACGGCACGTTCTCTCCAAAAGAGTGTAACGAGCCTCATATGGAGTGAACTTTTTTGCTCAAGTAATAAATAGCTCGCTCTTTCTTTCCCGTTTCGTCATGTTGCCCAAGCACGCATCCCAATGCATTATCCGAGACCGATAAATATAGCAATAACGGACTCCTTCTCGCGGAGGGACCAACACCGCGGATTGGACAAATAGGTCTTAATGGCATCAAAAGCGGTTTGACATTCTCCGGTCCACTTGGTCGAAGCATCTTTTTCAACAACTTAAAGATAGGCTCACACACCGGTGGATTGAGCTATGAACCGACCGATGTAGTTTAACCTTCCTAAAAAACTCATCACCTCTTTCTTGGTCTTTGGAAGAGGTAATTCTTGAATCGTCTTGATCTTAGCACGGTCGCGCTCACTGTCCCTCCTACTGACTATAAACCCCAACAACTTGTCAGCTGGCACCCCAAAAGCACACTTGGCGGGATTTAGTTTCAAATTGTATCGGCGCAAGCGATCAAAGAACTTCTTCAAGTGAGTCAAGTGATCTGAACTCTCGCGGGACTTGATTATAATATCATCTACATACACCTCGATCTCCTTATGAATCATATCATGAAAGATGGTTGTCATGGCCCTCATATAAGTAGCACCGGCATTCTTGAGACCAAAAGGCATCACCCGATAATGATATACACCCTGTGGCGTGATGAAAGTCAGTCTTTTCGCGTCTTCTTCATCCATCGAATCTGGTGGTAACCCGCATAACAATCCACAAATGATCGCATCTCATGCTTAGCACGATTATCAATGAGAATAAGGATGCTTCGCAACGGAAAATTATCCTTTGGGCTTGCTTTGTAAAGATCTCTGTAGTCGACACAAATTCTAATCTTTCCGTCTTTCTTGGCAACCGGAACAACGTTGGCTAACCAAGTCGGGTATTGCATCACTTCCATTACTTGAGACTCGATCCGTTTTGTAATCTCCTCTTTGATCCTCAAACTTAACTCAGGCTTAAACTTTCGAGTCTTTTGTTTTATCGGATTGAATTCTGGATTAATTAGCAACTTCAGGGGACACTATATTCGTGTTTCGCCACGGCATATCTTCATAAGACCGTGCAAATATATCGATGTATTCTCTAAGCAAATGAACCAAGTCTCTTCTTTGAGCTTCAGTCAGATGGACGCTGATTCTTACTTCTTTAACACATTCTTCATCTCCGAGATTCACAGTTTCAGTTTCTTCCAAATTTGGCTTGTGTTGATTCTCAAATTGTCGAAACTCTTCGACAACATGTTTGGGTACCTCATTTTCATCTTCATACACATCGCATTCATCATCACTTACCTCATTCTGTTCGTTCATCTCATGACATGACATGACATTGGCAGGTTTTAAATTAATATTACTGAAATTATAAATGAGCAATGTTAGTAAAAATAGTCGATAAGTGAATAACAAATTTTGATAAAAGAGGCTTTCATTCAAATTTGAAAAATGAGTGCAAACTTTGGCTATGGCCGAGAGCCATTTTGCCTTTTTTAAACATCACAGGGGAATTTGAAAACTTCAACAAATAAAGCATAAAGGGTGGGTCTCGGGCCTCTTCCGGACTACCACCGATTTTTAAAACAAATAAAATGCATATCCTTTCTACCCAGATGAGCGGGAAATCAGGAGTGGTGTGGAGGTCCAGTTCTGCAATCGCTCCTCAGGTTCTGCATCACGAATGCCTGATGTTCCAGCCTCTTCCTCAATGACCGCATCAATCTCCTCGAAAAGGCCCCAGATTCCTTCCCCAAGACCACCATCGTTGACATTTTCTCGTACTGGAAATGACTGGTACAAATGAGGAATTGGCCTTACCAATGTTTGATCAATACTCTTGCTCTTCATCTCTGCTTCGTCATCTGTTGGGACATATCCCAAGCCAAATTTTGCTCCTTTGGCGGGAATTTGGATAGGCTCGACGATTCCTTGGAGATGCTTCCCCAACCCAAAACCTGGTTCGAAACCACTCTGAAGCATGACGGTAGCAATCATCTTGTAAACGGAGGGCATAGGAGGTTGCGAAGCCAAATCATCACCGATGGCATTTACCAGCTCCACTGTGTAGAAATCACAACCTCGAGAGACATCATCTACGATCGGTGCATACCCATTGGAATGGCTTCCTTCACCGTAAATGACCAATTCCTGGTCCTTCCAAACAAATTTCATTAGTTGGTGAAGGGTAGAAGATACGGCCCCAGCCATATGAATAAATGGTCTTCCCAGAAGCAAGTTGTAACTGGTGTTGATGTCCAGCACCTGGAACTCCACATTAAAATCCGCAGGACCCACCTGAATATCCAAGTTCACCGCACCCAATGTGTCTCTTTGCACTCCATCAAAGGCCCTCACATTGACTTGGTTCTGGTGAAGCTTTCCCAAGTCGAATTTCACCGCCTCAAAGTTGAAAGTGGACAAATATTAAGACCGGATCCGTCATCGACCAAGACACGATTAATTATCTTATCTCGACACATACATGTGACGTGCGCGCTTTGTTGTGCATCCTCCCTTCAAAGGGCAACTCTTCGTCACAAAAGCGATTCCGGTGTCCTCGGATGACCCGGTTTATCATGGCTGCTAGATTGTCTTTGTTGGTACCCACAGCACATAAGTATCATCCAAAGCCTTCATCGGCGCTTGCCTATGCGGTTGTGAACTCATCAATAAGGCCCCACAGAGATCCGAGCCGGCGTCTTCTCCAAATGCTTCACAATTGAATAATCTTTCTACTGCATTTTCCTCGTAACTCTTCGGCTTCAGCTTCACTAATCGGCCTTTTAGTCCGATCTTTTTCGCCCTCCTTGGGCCAATTCTTCCGATGAGTAGCACCTGCCAGATCTGGTCATGCCTTGTGTAACAGCCGTTTCAATCACAAACTTCGGTCGGGCAAGAGTTTCTCTCGGCACCAAGGCAACAGCCTTCTCGGGTGTCAGAATCACAAACTCTTTCTTCTCCCTAATGCTCAACGAGGCCACACCCTTTTCCAACTCATCAGAAACAATTGGAACTATTGTCTTTGTCACACACCAGTCATCATCTATCTCTATCATATTGATAGTAGCGCCTCCATGATTTGGCAAAGGATTACTATTGACATTGGGCGCGACCGAATCAAGAGAGACCACGTTCTCCGGTCAATCGAGTCTTGGATCTTATGCTTCAAGTTGATGCAGTCTTCGGTATCATGTCCAACACCTTGTTGGAGTGATACGCACACCCTCGATCGTGTCCGTAAAACTTTGAACCGGTGTCAAGCGGCTTGGAACCCACCGGATGAATATATCCGCCGGTTAATCGCTCGAACAGCCTTTGTTCGGCTTTCAATAAAAGCGGAGTAAAAATTCTGGCAGGCTTCTTCTCAAATCTAGGACGAAGGGGATCGTAATTGCCTTGCCTTGAGGGGAGGCATCGACGATAATTTGGAGTGTTCGGACGGGGGCTTGATATCCGGGATATGAGTTGGTTTGGTAGTTTGGTTGTGGAGCTTGGTAGTTCGAGGGGTATTTTGGTAAAATGGAGCCGGGGTTTGGTACATTGGGGAGGAGTTTGGTAATTCGTCTGAACGTTGGCACAGTTGGGGGCGACGTTTCGGTAGTGATGAGGGGGAGTCTGGTAAACTGGAGGGGGAGTTTGGTAGATAGTAAGGGGAGTTTGGTAGCTAGGAGAAGGAGTATTTTGATAACTAGGAGGAGGGATATTTTGGTAATTGGGATGAGGGGTATCTTGGTAATCAGCCTGTGCATAACAAGCCGGGAATGAACTGCGAAGGTCGAGAGCGACCTTGGTATGATAAGGATTTCCTTGGGGTCTTCTTCCCCTCATAAGAGATAGAGGACACTTCCTCTCTTTTTTTCTTTAACATGCCCGAAGACCCGGCGACGCAAAGAACACGGGCAATCTTCCCGGTTCTCAATCCATCTTCGATAGTCTCACCTACCTTGACTATCTCAAAGAAATTTTGCTCCAATGAGCAACATGATTCTCGTCGTAATATTCAGGCTCTTGCACCCGCACAAACACTTCAACATTTTCCTTTTCTGACATGGGAGGTCTAACTCTAGCTGCCTCCTTTCGCCATCTGTATGCAAACTCTCTATAATTCTCATTTGATTTCTGCTACATCTTTTCTAGGGAATAACGATCAGGAACAATCTCCACATTATAGGCGAATCGTTCTATAAAGTCCTTAGCCGAGCATTCCAAACTAGGCCATTGCCTCTCGTTCATGAGATGTAAACCATTCCGTGGCCTCTCCACTCCCGACTTCGGCTAAAAAGCCGCATCAGTAAAAAGCTTCATCTCTTCCAACTCCTACTAGTTGGTCACGCGTAGCCCTCGGGTGCGCTAGGGGGTTCCCTATTCCTCCGAAGACGTCGAACTTTGGCACCTTGAACCTTCTTAGGGAGGTCCAAATTCGGATGAATACATAGATCCTCGTAACTCAAACCAAAGAATCTTCAGAATACCTTTGCAACTCTTTCATGGCCTTTCGAATCTCTTCCTTCATATCCAGTTTGGCGGCCTCTTCCTTTGACCTCCACTCTCTTTCTCGCTCCTCATAATGATCGAGCTCAGAACCATGGACATCATGCTCGTTGGTAATCGGAATTTGGAAAGTGGCTTTCTGAGGTAGGGGCGGAGCAATGGAGGGACTTTGGCCATTTAAAGGGGCGTGGTAATTCTGGGGAAAGTCCGGGGTTGGTGTACTTGGTTTTGGTGAAGGAGGAAGTGCGTGGATTATTGACGTTTTATTTGTGGGGGGTAGGCCGCTTTGGTGGTTTGCATTAGGGGAGGGAGTGGTGCTTGGAGGTTGGTATTTGGAGGAGGGGGTGGTGTTTGATAAGAGGCCGACGCGTAATGAGGGTTTGGGTGGTAAGGTCAATGATGGAGGGATTATGAGCGGGAGCCGAGGGCAAGTTCCCGAGCTTGTTCCGCGTTAGAAGGGGGAATTTGAGCCGGAGGCCTTCCGTCTCGGTTGTGTGTTGACAAGCAAAAATCGGAGGAGGCAAATCTTGTTTTCCGCATCTCGACCCTCATCTCGGCAATTTGTTGCATCAACCTGCAGATCGGTTCATTTCGATCGGCAAGGGCGGGCCGAGCCACCACGACATCGGTAAGGTGAACTCGATGTTTCCTTGCAGAATGAAAGATGGGGAAAAGACATTTGAAAAAGATAGGGGCCGGGCCTTGAAAGGCTGCCTACGTATCTCTCAAGGAGAATTCAGGCCCTACGTAGTTCGAATACGAAGGGAGTTTTCATTTTCATTCATTAATTTCTGGTGATTACAAGGAGAGTGAAAAACAGATAAGAAAGCTCCTAAAAGATAGATGGTGCCTTCACCGAAGCTTCTTCCTCTGACTGCTGTATTAGCCACGGGGGGTAAACTCATATGTTTCGGGGGCGGTTTCCTCATTCTCTTCTTTCCACCGTCCCTTGACAGGAGGTCTATAGACAATTTCCTCCTCAAGTTCCTCTTCAACAGATTCAGGTCCAGTGCCTCTGGGATCACTGTTGGTGGCCTCTTGGCTGAAGAAAGAGTGTTTTTCACGTGGCTTCTGAAGCATCACGATTATCTCTTTGAGGGCATCTCGCTTCTTCTTCCGCACGCTGCACTGTCTCTTCATCTATAACAACACATTTTGTCATCTTTGCTGCTAACTCTGCGTCTAGTGCCGCATTTGCTGTTCGTGCGATTGCGGTGGCAAACTCCACTTCTATTCTTCTTTCTTTGGTTTCTTGGATCTCTTGTCTGAGCCGCTGCAACTCCATCCTCAAATCCTCCTCGGTTAGCTCTATGTCGATACCCTTGCCTTTTTCCATCTTAGCGGCAATTTCACCTTTCCTGAGATGATAGAGTAATATTTTAGGATTTTGGTGGTAGGATTTTATTTCTGGCTGAGAAACTCAAGACTCAAGGAATTTTGGTCGAACATTTTGATAGTGACTTGTATTTGGTATTGTAGAGATTTTTGAAAATTTTTTGAAAAGGAGTGGGTTAAAATATCATCATTCAAAGCAACAATATCACATAAACAGTTAAAGCACACAAGCATATATCGCGCGTCCTAAACAAGTAGGGGACCCTTTTGTGCCAAGGGTAGGCCTAGCTTATTTGAAAGATGTATGTGCAGAATTGAACCATTTTGTTACCCCAAAGCAAATTTCGCATATGAAATGATGTTCAAGAAGCGAAAATAAGTAGGGAATAAACGAAAATCACAAAGGAAAGGCCCACGCAGGGGTCATTTGAAAAGAGTACCAAAATATAAGAAAGGCAAGCCCACGCAGGGGCAAATGACAATAAGTACATATAGAAAAACCCACGCAGGGGCGAAATCTGCTAAGATGTTCCCGCCGGCTTCGCCTCTGATCTGCTCCTCTTGTTCTGCGCCCTGAGATGTTGAAGCCTATATTGAATCATTAGCAAGTATCCTTCGCTCCGACGACCTTTCTCTTCCCAGTCTTCGAGGCACATTCCGCTTTTCTTATCTCCAATCCATAAGTTAAGCTCTCCCAAATTGCTTCTCAAGCTTTCTAGTTCTTGAGTTACGCTCTCGAGGGCGTATTTATCCTCTTCTTGCTTTCGGAGAAATTCCTCGTGCATTTCCTGGGCTTCTCTTCTTACCTCTCTTAGTTCTATCAATGCTTTGGACTCTTTATCCTCCACGCTACGGTAATTGTTTGGTACTGGAAAGGAAATGCCCTGTATGTTACCCTTCAACCAAGCTTTGTAGGTTTCATCATACCCAGCATTAAATCGGTCCACGGCAATGGTGTTGTCTTTCATTTTCACTGCTCTTTTCCATTCTCTCAGCATCTCTGAAGCCTCCGGCACCCTATCATCCCCGATGTCAAACACATAGATACGGTAGTATGCTTCTGGGGGTGTAGTTTGTTTCCTTCCGAATTGCCTCAGGACCGGATGGGAGCATACGGGCGGATACCCCGAATACTCGGTAGAGGAAGCACAAGTTGTCTGTCGCCTCGTACTATGACATCTTTTGAGATGAAACGATCGAACATCCACTGGATGTTTTCTTCCCTCAACTCGAAAAAAATTTGAGCCCATCTTTCTCTCGGTTCTTCTTTTTCTAAGTCTCGCTGAGAACAACATGTCGTTCAAACTCTTAAGAGGGTTATGCTCATCGAGGCTATGGAGTTCTTGATTTCCGTGTCTCTTCACCAAGTGACTCATTATCCACCATTGGAGGAGAAGGTTGCAACCCTGAAAGTAGCGATGCCCTTCCTTGCATTTTCCCAAAGCACGGTACATGTCGGAAAGGATGACAGGTGCGATAGGATAATACTTTACTTGCCCTTGGTTTAGATGCCCGTAGAATAGAGTATGTGCAAGCATTATCACTCGGGTGTTGATACTGAGGCTCGGGCCGTGTGGGAAAACCATGGTGCCCAATAGTGCGATGGTGAATGCCAAAGGTCTGATCACATCCCATTCTCTGAAAGTGACCTTGAACTCTTGGTTGTATTTCACGTAGAAGCTCGCATGCCCGAATCTAGCATAGAGATCCATAAAAGAAATGCTAGAACCTTCGCCCAATAGGCACAATCCTTTCTTAATCCGAGCCAATTTATAATGGAATTTCCTCAATTGTCAGGGTGATTTGCATGGTTCCAAATCGAAACACCATTTTCTCGTTGCCCCAATAACCTGTGAGGACTTCAATCAGCCAGGGCCACCCAACCATGTTGATGAGTTTTGTTAGGGCTCCTACGTATTTGTTGAGGGACCTTTTGTGAACCACAACAGAGGTCGTTGTACCACATCTTGAGCAAAACGGGGCTTCCACTACCATGTCGAATTTAGGAAATCGATCCATGCCTACAAAATAAAACACGGTTAAGATTCCCTCCCCCAAATAGGCAACAATCTAGTTTCTACACATACATCTTTCAAATGTCAAGTAATATGATATGTCGTTAGGTCGTGGACCTTGGACATGATATTTGGCGATTTTACTAATGGACTTAATACACCTTGGGTATTAAGCCGTCTTAGGCTAATGCTTAGATTTGGATTTGGTTTCGCTCTACTCTAGGTTGACTAGAATTGGTTGAGAAATGACGGTTACCCGAGTCGGACAAACAACGGGGTGAAGTATAATAAACGACGTTGGATGACCACAAGCCAACTATTCGTTTATCACTTCCAAAGGATTTAACTTGTGTTTTTTCTGAAGGACAGCCGTGGTAAGCCACGTAACCGCCTTTTTCCTAATGCAGTCTACTTGCCGTTTGGCGGAATCGGGTGCCATGAATGCCACAAGTAATATAAGATACGATAATTTAAACAAAACACATAACCAAATAATTAATCTTAAGGTTAGAACCATTCAAATCCCCAGCGGAAGTCGCCATTCTGTTTTATTTTGGAAAATGTATTTTGACTGGTTTAGAGTCGCCACTTAATTTTTTAAGAAAAATCAAGAAAACTGATTTTCAATAAATTAAAACAGGAATCTAGTGAAAATCTTAAAAGGGGTTCGAGGGTTCCTATTAATGTTCTAAGAAGGATTTTAAAGCATTTAGAACATCCGCTAATGCGGTTATCCGATAATTAATTATTTGGCTAAAATAATTTGATTTGACTTGAATTGAGAAATTTTGTAATTAGAGCTATTTTAAAGGGGAAAAGGGGAAAATGGAAATACTAACTAAGTGAAATACTTTTTGCAAAAATATTTCTTTAAGTCTAATTAAGGATGATCGATTTTAATTAAATTGATAAGACACAACGGGCGTCTTACGGGGATTTGAATTGTTCAATCTTAAGATTAATGACAAATACTACCAAGTCAAATGAACATAGTAAAGTAAAGAGGGAGAGAGAGTTGGGCCCAAATCTGGTTTCTGTCCACCTGGACCAGTACTTGGGCCTATTTTCGTTTTGGCCTTTTAACCCATTTGAGTCACCTGCACCTGTCCTAAACTAATACAACAATAACAATTAAAATGACAAGGGCTTAGGCCCAAAATAACAAAATACAACTATTATGAATTAAGAGTGGGCCTTTGGCCCAATCTTTTTTTTGAGTTTTTTCGATTTGCTGCATATTTTTCAACTCTGGGACCTGTTCGTCAATTTTTAGAACCGGCCGACTCGACGAAGGCGGAATTTAGGCTTTTGTGGCTCTCCAAAATGCAAAGGGAAGGATGAGTTCATAGTGAACTCTTAGAGTGCAGGGAACTGGGACGAAAATGAGCAGACGAGCAGCAACTTCAATACCACGACGAGATTCCGACGAGCTTTGCAAGCGACAAGCACAAAAGCAAATCTCCTCGTCGATTCTTGCCTGAATATAGCTACTGATTTATATCTGTATTCTTATATTTATATATTTATTTTTTTTTCAAACCTCCCTTTTTTCCTCCTTTTTTTTTTTCTTTTTTTGACAAATAACAGAAAATATGTTTATATAGGGAGCAATTAGGGTTTGAATTTCGGGGGGAAAGAGGCTGATTTTTGGATTCAAAGGGCCAATTCGAAATTCAAAGTCTTTCACCATTCAAGCTAAACAACTTTTCCTTGCAATTTCTACCTATTCCGAAAGAGGAAGGGCGAATCGACGCTTTAGATTGACTCATTTGTCCTTGAGGTGCTACGTGGCTCGATCTCGAGCCAAAAGGACGAAAGCGTGCTGCTGCTGCTACTGTAGCTGTCCGAGGGGAACATTGGGAAGAAAACGACAAAAGGCAGTGTTGATGCCGTGTATTTTGACGCGTTGAAGGAAGAAAAATAGGAGTGTTGGATTGTACTGGGCTGCTCAGGTCGCTGGACTGCTGCTCTCGTTTGGAGCATTGCTGGAAGAAGGAGAAGAAGAAAAATGTACAGGGGTCGGTTGATTTTTGTTTGTACCACTGTTGTATTGTAGGTTGTAATGTATGGGTCCATTGTATGGTTATTTGGGATTGGATTTGGGCTGGGAATGGGCCTGGGAACGGATCATTGGTTTGTTAGAATTGGAGATGGAGGCAACAAAGGATTAAGGGTAGAGTTAAAATAGTTGGATTTGGAATTAACAAATTGGCCAAATAAATTACAATTGTAGCTAAATAAAATTCGAATGTTGCCAAATTAAATAAATTGGTCAATTTGGTTAGAGCTTAAATAAAACGAATCACTATAGTTAACTAACGAGCTTCTCAATCTTAACGAAATAAAATAATTAACTTAATTATAACATAATTGGTTTAAGCATGAACTAATTAATTCAAAATCGTAATTATGATTTAAATTAAACTAAGTTAGTAAAACACTTAGCTAAAAGAAATAAAAATCTTTTGATATGATTTTCAAATATTTATAAAATATACTAATCAGACACATAATTATATAATAATTAACTTAATTATAAACTTAGTTAACTCGAAATATAAATTATTAATTAATTTAAACCAAATAGCCAAATATTTAAATAAAACTAAAATCATTTTGAGGCAATTTTCGAACATTCATAAAATATACTAATTAGACACATAATTATATAAAATATCATATTTATTATTTCGAAATAAAAAAAATGACAAAATTACTAACCATGACTTGAAAATTATTTTGAATTTTATAAAGCCAATTATTTCAAATCGTTTAGAATTTAGGAAGCTCGATGATTAATTTGTATTGGGGAGGGTCAAAATTGGGTGTCAACAATCGTGGCTAGGGAACTATACTAGTGACCTACCCAATTTATTGTAAAATTTTCCCGATTACCAATGATTGGACCATGCAAACTAGAAATGTTTTTTCTTGGCTAAAGAACGAGATTACTTGATCTAGATTTAATCGGGACTCCAAACATCATATTAGAAAAAAAACAAGAAAAGTGATTTTGTTTATCCATTCTTTTTGCTTAATTCAAAAGTTTTCTATTTAAAATAAAAGAGTGAGCAAAATTGCAAGTTGGTTGTGACAAGACATAGTTGGAAAAGGGCCTCATATATCCCTCAACTTTGCCATTTGGAGCTGATGCCCTTTATTATCAAAATGACTCATATATACCCTTACTGTTGTACAAACATCTCACATATACCCCTACCATTACAAAATGAGCTTACATATACCTTTCATTTAACGGAAGTGAAAAAATTAGTTTTAAATTTGACTTTTAATTTTCTTAAAAATTATTGAGGGGTATACATGATTCTTCTAGTAAAGTTCAAGGTATATTTTAATCTTTTTCATACATAAATTATTTTTTTGACTTCTTTGATTATAATTATTTGAGTTTCTTATTCTTATTTTAGTTTTTTCTTTCATTCCTTAGTATAAAGAAAAAAATTTAAAACTATTTTTTTTGGTCTATATTGTAATTTAATTTTTTGTATTTGAAGAAAAAAATTTGGTCATCTATAATAAGTTTTACAAGTGAAACATAAATAAATTTGACCATCAAAATAATTAATCTAAATTAGTCATTGAAATAAAAAAAGTAAAAAAAAATATGTTTGAGGAGGATTAAATATACTTATATGGGATTATATTTTTTTTAAAATAATAAAAAATTAAACTAAAATAATTATTTTTCATTTCCATTAGAGGAAAAGGGTATATGTGAGCCATTTGTATATAAGTAGAGGTATATATGAGCCACTTTCATAATGAGAGATATATCAACTCTAAATGACAAAGTTGAGGAATATATCAGACTCATTTCCCATTAATAATTGACAAAACACGAGTGAACATATCAAATGTGGAAAAAGAACTATTATGTTTGAAAGGTAAAAAGTCACCAAAAAACAAAAGACAATAGGGAGTCAAAGGCTTGGGAATTCACATGGAACACATCAATTCAATGTTTAGAAATCACTTAGTTTTAATTTGTTTGTCATACTTTAATTATTTTAAGTTTGCTTAAAAAAATATTTTTTTGATAATTTTAAACTTTTCATATGACATGTTTAAGACCACAAGATCTGCATATCTTTAATTTAAGATTTAAATATTTTTTTACTTTTTAAACTCTATGTCAAGTTAAAACGAGGACAAACAAATTAAAACAAAGGAAGTAATAAAAAAAAAAAGAAGGTAATAACATGTTATATAATGCTTTAAATTCAATTACCCTTTAAGAGTATATTGGATATGAATTTGAATTAATTAAGTAATCTTGAATATACATGAAATGATTAAATGATTTTTTTAATTCAATTAGTAATACAATTGATGATCATCAAACATAGAAGTAGAAGAATATACCATCCATTTTTCTCACCAGAATCATACTATATATATAAAATAAAATTACTAGACTAGACATTGACACAAATCTTTAAAGATTTGGATCAATTTATATTACAATTTCATTTTCCTTTCACTAAGAAATTAAATAATATTACATAAATTTTATTTGCGATTCTTTTTCTTAATACTATATATTTTACTCAAAATTTATTTGAGTACTCGATGAACTTTTCTAGGACCTGAGTTAGATTTGACGAATCTATTGGCATAGAGAGCGTTTTCCCCTTTAATAGACTCATGTCCATAGGGTCTCCCATGATCCAATGTTATCATCTAAGTAATTCATAGGGAAATTGTCTAAAGATTGTTGTGGTGGTGATATTGCTTGTGGAGTAGATTGGCCCATTTCCATACAAATTAGTGCCATGAGATTTGCTTGTTGACATTGCATGTTGACAATTTCAGCTTGTGCCTTAGCCAATTGTGCTTGAAGATCACTTACTTGCTTTTGTAATTGGCAAATTGATCCTGCACAACCATATACTGGATCTCTTAGTCTTGCATTTGCTTCATATACCATGCTGCTTACAGCATCTGCCCTTTGAGATTCTGGTAATTCCTATAAAAAAAGTGATCGTATTTATTAGTGATTGAATAAAATGACAGTCTGGTGTACAAAGCATCTCGCGTTCATGTAGGGTTTGGGGAAAGACAAGACAGTATGCTAAGGGGTGTGATGTAGAGTTGTAGACCGTCTACCCTAATACAAGTAGTGTGATGTATAGTAGTAGACAATCTACCCTAATGCAAGTATTAGTGACTGTTTTCACGGCTTGAATGTGTGATGTATATAATTGCCAATTAAATCAAGTTGTAAAAACAACTATAGCTAGTGCTAGTAGTTAATTTTGAGAGAAATATTTAGCAAGTAATATCCGTCACTAATTCTACGAGATATTTAGCGACAGGTAACAGGTTAACGACGATTTTCACCAATAATTCTTGCTTTTGTAATAGTGAAGGATTTTGATCATTTTAACTCAAGAAGCCATATATATTATTTAGTATAGATATGCTATGATGTAAACTTGAAAAATATAGATTATCTATCTTTCGGTTGATCGTCTATATGAATAATCATTGACTATATTATTTTTTTTAAACTTATCATGTCATGTCAATATATTATGCAAATACAAATAACAAGTATCAGAAGTTTTCTATATTTTCTTAACGTATAAATCTTTAAAAGATTAAACCGCTTGGGAAAAAAAAGACTCAATAAATCCCCACCTTCCCGAAAAATAAAATATAGAGACATGAAAAGAGGAGTAATTATATATATTGGAATGAAAAGAAAGAAAATACTTTATTCTAATAATTATAAAAATAAATAAAGTAGATTGATGTGGTTGTTGTTTCTCATTATTCTAGTCAATAGAGAAATAAATTCCTCACACTAAGAAGGGCAATATCATTGAGATATTTCCTTGTCAATTTCTTATGTCTATTTCAACCATCAATTTTTAGCTAGGTATTGCTTTCCAAATTTGCAACAATAACCTACCTAAATACTACTTAACTCCAAATTTGTCTACATTTCATGCATATATTTTTGAAATTATAAAATAAAGTCTTATTAAATATTAAAATATTCCTAATTAATAACCACCCCAAAATTAAAAGAAATTATAATTAAAGTTTTCTCAAACTAAAAACAAGAGAATTAGAAGCTTCCCTTATTTTAAAGGGATTCAATCATTTATGTATATCAATAAAATTTATTTTTAGTCTACTTAAAAAATAAATATTAACATGAATCGAAGGGGATTCAATTGAATTCCTTCCTAACAAAAATAAACTAGACACCCCAAAAAAAAAGGCAAATATATACTTTGGGAGGTAGTGTATTAATAACTGGTGTGGACGAATTCAGTAACTTTTGTTTAAATCATATAGTATTTGTACAAAAATATTTATTAAAAATGTATTAAGTATTCAATTATGAACCTAGTAAGTCGAGTTATGACCTCCTACTGATAAGAATTCATAAACTTCAAATTTTGACTCCATCTCTTAAAGACGAATACTAGTACTAGTACTTCGAGTTATGAATTGCTATTCAGAATTCATAAACTTTTAATGCTGACGTACCATATATATCATCAATATAGGTAAAGACTTATAATATATACCTGCAAAAACTTAATAATATTGCTAGCACCAAACACACGATGAGCCGTAGTGAACTTAATAGGATCATTTGGAGGAAAATAAGGTGCCAACACACATTTCTCAGCACAGCGCCGCCGCAATATTTTACAGGCGGCGCAAGGGCTCACCACCACCATTGTCACTGACGATGGTGGTGGTGAGTTAGGTGAAGATGAAGATGAAGGCGAGACGGATCGAGATGAGGATGAAGATATGGTGGATTCCATTTTTTTTAAAAAAGATTCAAATATTTGATCTTTGTAGAAATGTGTATAAAAGGAAAATAGTGTTTACTTGATGTGTTCTAAGATGAAGTGAACAAAGGGTATATTTATAAGCCAAAGGAGAAAAATAAGTGGGAGTGTGATGATGTCATAAATAATAAAATGACGTCACTACCCTTTTGGTCTTTTTTAAAAAAAAGAATAATATTAAATTTATATCTTCCATTTATTTGGTATTATGATGTGATAATTTGAGACTAATGAAAAAGTAAAAGTTCATGTAATCGATTTTTATTTATTTTGGACTGAGGCATCGTTGTTGTTTGCTTGTTTTTCTTTTAATTTATAAGTTTATTGATCGGAAAGGAAATTTTAGTAGTTCAGTTAGCTATATAAATTTTAATTTACTGGTAATAGTTTGATTTTCTATCTTGTAATTTTTTACCTAGTTTTTATTTTGTTGTTGGTTGTGGAGATAGTCAGTTTTCAGTAGTACTAAGTAAATACTCCGTTCATCTCAAATTAATTACCTGGCATACACGTTAAATATTAATAAGAATGAGATTTTGACTATTTTATCTTTATTTATGTCTTAAAATGTACTTCTACCGTTCATTTTTACTTGTCCACTATTTTAAACTAGTCACTTTTAACGTATGAAGAAAAAAAATATTTTTTCTCCTTTTTATTCTCAAATTAATTACTTATTTTCCCCAACTAATTTCCTAAGACCTAAGATTGTAAGTCAATTACTATTGATATTGTGATAAACCACTCATATTAATCATTATTTCTTATGAGGCGTGTAAAATTCAAAGTGAACAAGTAAAAATGAATGAAGAAAGTAATATCTCTTCATCAAATATTTATTCTATTGAGATATTTGTGATCTTCAAGAACAATTACTATACATGATAAAATAAAATTTAAAAAAATTAATTTTATCTTGAATCTTTAAAATAACAAAATAATTCAAATACAAATTACGAAAAATAATTTGAAACTAACTACTTATAGAGAGTTCATTTTCTTTTTGGCCTTTGCATGTGAAAACTGCAAAACTAGGTTTGAATAGTTTAGCCGATTTCTCGGAATTATTTTAATATTAGTAATTGATCAATCAAGGATGGTAAATTAAGACTTTTATTAAATAGTTGTTGTAAACCAACCTCATGTAAAGGACTTATATTAATTAAACCCAAAGTTTTTGCGATTTTCTAATATTCTTGAAATAAAAATAACAATAATAAATAATTGAGGAGTAAGTTCTAAGTACAATTTAAAATCCAAGTGTTATTATTAACAATGTTACGCGATACACTTACAATAGATCACTGAGCGATAATTTAGAAATCAGTTTAAAATACAAAAATTAGTAACAATGTTACATGAGACAATTGCAACAGATTGATCGATCATTTAGGGATCTTAGTTAGTGATTCAAATTGTTTTTCTTTCGATGATGAAATGTCGAGATTAACTTATCATGCGGTACTACTTGAAGTTGCAAAGAAATTCTTGTGCCAGTAAAATTATTTAAACATTAATTAATATTTTTTTATATATGACTAAACAATATTTTAATTCCTCATTTTTTCCAAGGAAAGAAAAAAAAGACTTCTTTTTTCTTGAGTATTTTTTTATGCATAAATATTATATGTTGAGAATGTGGAAATGTTTTTGCATGGGAAGTCATTATTAATTAGGAATAATTGAGAGTAAAAAATGGGGTAGTGCTTCCGAACGACCTATCTTTCCTTAGTCTAATATTTATTATATTTTTCTAAGCAATCCAAAGTGTTTCACACCTAAAAATTGGATATGTTGCCTTTCTAGAAGAATGTAGGTGAAGTTAATTGATAGTGATTCGATGCACAAAGTATTCTGAATTTAGAATAATGAACATCTAAGAGGGTATAATATAGGATTTATTTGACATGTAGCGATTCTACACGCAATACAAATTTAAGTTTTAAATTCAAAATTTAAAAGTAAAATTTCACTCCATGAATCTTTTTATATACTAATTTATCAACTACTCAATTTGTTCACAACACTAAAAATATATATTCACTTGCACTTTTAGCCTATCAAAAGAAAAATATTATTTATCTTCATATTTTGCGTTTAACATTTTTTACTTATTCTCCAAATGATTTCTCAAAATCTATGATTAGGCATCAATTATATAAAATTAATAATAAATTACTCATATCAATTATTATTTCTTAGTTAAATGCATGCAAATTTCAAACTGGATAAATAATAAAAGCGAACAAAGAGTGTATAATTACTCTACCTCCCATCCGCTCGCAACACTACGAAAAAAACAAATTTTGACACTTATAAAAACTTTCATTGGAAATTAGCTATTCGATCACGACTTTCATCAGAAATTAGCTAGTCAAATTAATTTTTGATGAATCTTTCATCAAAAATCTCTTAACGACAAGCAAAATTGACGAAACCTCCATCGAATTTGCATTGTTTACTAATATATAGTAAATTGGTTAATCTTTTGTGATATATACATCATGAAGATTTTTAATTTCAACTCGATTAAAAGAAAATGGAGATGATTTTTTCCTTTTTCCATCTCTCATTGGAAAAGAATAAACAAAAGTCCTCCATTTTTCTTGGACTTGGAAGTCACAACTAATAGAAAGTCAATGGTCACTAACAATTAATCTTTAACATAGAAAATAGGATCAATTTTTTTTGTTGTTGGCTCTTTTTGGTTTTTGATTGACATTAAAATATATGGCTTTATCAAACTTCATTAATTTGAAACTAATTTATTCTCTTGCAATTAAATTAAGCCACGTGTAATATAAAATTTGAACGTGGAAAATAGCTGTTATCTTGGTATTTTGTTTTCGTTATTTCCTTTCGATTCTACTTTAATCACACCTCTTTATGGTTGAGGCCTATCAAAAACAATTTTTCTATCTAAAAAAATAAAAATAAAATCTACGTATATCTTATCTCTATACCAAAAGGATCCAGAATTAAGTGGTTGGCATTTTGGGTTTCTATAATTAGTGAGACAGACAGACAATAATTCCTACTACCTTAACCACCATCTCATTACGTGTCTTCAAAGTAGAAATAAAAAATGACAAAATAATATTCATATCACGTTATTTATATTCTTTATAATAAAGACAAAGGTCAGCTCGTTTGGCACATGCTTTAGAAAAAAAAAAAAACTTCTTAATTTTAGTTTCTTTTTTTTTTTTGCCTGATTATGACCTTTTTTTTAAAAAAAAAATCATAATAATTTATGGGTAAAAAACCTAATTATTTATCTACTTTCAATGTAATTTTATAGAAAATTATATTTTGAATTTACATAGTTGATCTTTAACTTGTTCGAAATTGAAGTACAATAATTGTTATATCCAATATGTTTAATTTGACATCGATTATATCATAAAAGCAATATGTTTCTAGTTCTTATTCATCAAGATTTAAGCTCGAAATTTTTTTATATATGACATTATCCGTGCATGAGCTCGAGATTTTTTTTGATATATGAAATTATCCATGCTTCATGCACGAATATTTTATGGTGTTAGAATTAAACTATTCAATTTCAAATTATATAAAAGAAAAAAAAAAAGAGAATATTGTTGACTGATTTTTTTTCCTTTGGGAATTCACAAGTAATTTCCCTCGGTTTACACAACTTGTTAGGTAATAGTATAGTAATTTAATGAGTTTCACGAGTTTTTTTTTTTTTTAAACAATTTAATTTTCATAATGATATGAATTATTTATTACGTTTAAATATGATGCATTTCAAATCAAATGAGAGGCCTTCCAACCTTGTTACAAACTATAAAGTCCTAAATAAAGACAACCCCAAGTTCTCATTTCCAACTCAAGTCAAAGATCGATCATTCTTCGAACCTTTTGATATGTATTGCACCTCCCTAATATAAAACAGATCCACTAGAGAAAAAAACTCAATTTTGCACTACTACGATCAATCGTTGAATTTATCCAAGGAATTCATGGGATTTTTGTGGATTGTGTTGCGGAAAATCTATCAAACCGTTTAATATTCATAAAAAATCCAATTTATTTTCTGTTATTATTATTATTATTTGAAGAGTTATGAAGTATTTTTGGCACTCTAGCTTTAATTTTGCAAAGATATTTTAAAGTATTTTTTTAGCTATTGTTATATATATATATATATATAGCTTCTATTATATTTTTTTTTTACGTTTGTTATGTTTTACCTGAGATGAGTATTTATAAAAATAATTCTTCAATAGAAATACGATTGCGTACACGTCATCTTTGTAAATTTTCAAAAAAATGAAAATATCAAAGTATCTGAATTCATGCAAAAAAATTATGTAAAATATGTTTGACCCTCGTACTTTGAATCCTCTAACTCCTGAAATAAACATTAATTATATCTTTTAACATTTTGTTATAATTAACATGTTATCTTTGAACATTTTGTTATAATTAACATGCTATCTTTGACCAAAAAATAAAACATGTTATCAGCATAGCTAATACGTCCAAAAGTACACATCTAATTTCTAACTTTTCAACCCAAATGATAGAGAGAAAAAAATAAATCTACTAATTAAATAAACTTTTTAAACTTATAAATTTGTCAGTGGAAGCAGTTAGACTCAATTGCAAAGTAAAAATTCTAGGATGGAAAATATATATATAAAAAAGAAAAATTAGATATATTGCGTGTGGACTTTGTTAAAGAGAAAATAATATAATAGATGACAGTTGAGAAAATATATATATATATATATATATATATATAATTTTTTGAAAAAAATATTTAAGATCTTTTATTATAATTTTGCTTTAGATCATTAATTCTATTGAGCCAGTACTAATATTTTGTATCTTTTAAAAGAGGAAGAGAAGACTGCCATATGGCTTCGGAATGGAGCCCTACACGTTATAAATTTAAATTAGTTGAATTTTAGTACAAATATTCGGAAAAAAAAAGTACCATATGAAGCACGTCATTGTGATATATAGGAAATAGCACGTGTACATTTGAAAGGAAAATTAAGTAAAAAGAACATGTAGTGAAGGAGATTTGACCCCTAATAATTTTCTTAACATGATGGCCTCCACTTTGTGTTGAAATTAATTTTGTGGTTCTTGACCTTTCTTGAATTTTTATTTTTCATCGGTGTTTAATATTTATATTGAAGTTCGATAAATATTATTTGTATTGAAGTTTGATAATCATAATTTGTATTGAAGTTTGATTAAATTTGAATGTGTATATTGTAGAGCCTGACGACACTTTTAATAGGTTTTTCTTTTTTAAGAATTTGAACCCAAAATCTATGATTCAAGATGAAGGATAAAGTTCGAAACGAAAACTCTAAACTTCTTATAAGACTTGAACAATCTTCATCCCTTTACGCATCAGGGTGAAAGGGGGATATTAATGAGAATAATTCACATCGGACTAGGACGAAAATTCTGATTCTTTATAAGACTTGAAATTTCTCTCTAAGACATTGTTGATCTTAGGTGAGAAATTTTATCAATTTAAATTTTGAAAACACATTTCCAAATATGCAACTTTATCATTATTTTCTAAGTAATTTATGTATTTGAAAATAATCAATTGTCTTGTTATGCGATAGAGTATATTAAAATATTATCTTCTATTTATGTCATTTTTCATAGTAATGCTTTTAATTTGAGAATAAGTCTAATACTATATTAATATATGTAGGCAACATTATGTTTTAAGAAATTTTTATTTTTAAGACAACATTTTTTTTCATGTTCCTAGTTATACCAAATAATCTCAAATTTTTACCACTAATTGCTTTGAGTTGTTTGAATCTATTTTGAAGGGTTTTTAATTAAAAATTGTCAATCTATATGTGTATTTTTTTTTAGATGAAGATGTATCAGAAATAATTTCTCTATCTTATGAAAGTAGGAATAAAATCTACATATATCTTATTATGTTCAAATTTCATTTATAAAATTATATTGAGTATTATAATGTTATTATTGTAATATTCTATATATCTTTTTACGTTTATTTAATGATTAATTTCCGATAGCAACTTGTTGGAGAGATTTACATTCTACATCCAAAAAAAGAGAGAGCAAAAGAAGGGATAATTACACAAATTATACAATTTAGAATTTAGATAACTATATCATATGTATCATATTCTAAAACAATAATAGCGATAAAAAAAATAATGATGATAATAAAGTAAACCGCAAATGTCTTAATTAGTCCTAAATCTCATATTGTTTTTTTATTTATATATTCAAGAAGTGAATTTTAATTTTAGAGAACTTCTTTTTTTTTCACTAAAATATATAAAATATGCAAATGTATCATTATTTTATAAGCAATATATGTATTTAAAAATAATCAATTGTCTTGTTATCTGATAGAGTATATTAAAATATTATCTTCTATTTATGTCATTTTTCATAGTAATACTTTTAAGGGATAAAAGTCTGAAAAATATCTTAACTTTGATCGAATTTGCTGTTACGATACTAAATTTTCATGAGGACCTATTATCTCCCTAGACTATTTAATAGTGTATTTTTTATCCCCCTGAACTATTTAATAGTGTATTTTAAAGGTATATATATGCCCACGTGGACACATTACTATTTATAATTTTATATTATTTTTTATGTCCACGTGGGCAAATATATATGTTTAAAATACTGTATTAAATAGTCTAGGGAGGTAATAGGTCCTCATGAAAGTTTAGTATCACAGCAGCAAATTCGACCAAAGTTGGGGTATTTTTTAGATCCTTATCCCTACTTTTAATTTCGGAATAAGTCTAAACTATATTAATATCTAGGTAACATTATGTTTTAAGAAATTTTTATTTTTAAGACGACATTTTTTTTTTCATGTTCCTATTACCCAATAATCTCAAAATTTTACCCAATATGTGATTATTATTATTTTTGAGATGAGGGCGTATCATAAATAATTTTTCTATTCTATAAAAATAGGAACAAAATCTACTTATATATTATTCTGGTCAAATTTCACTTATAAAATTATACTAAGTATTATGTTATTGTTGTAATAATCTATATATCTATTTATGTTTACTTAATGATAAATTTCCGATAGCAATTTGTTCGAGAGATTTACATTCTACATCCAAAAAAAGAGAGCAAAAGAAGGGCTAATTACACAAATTATACAATTTCAAATTTAGATAACTGTATCATCTCGATCATGTTCTAAAAACAATATTAGCGATTAAAAAAAATAAGGATAATAATAAAGTAAGCCACAAATGTCTTAATTAGTCCTAAATCTCATATTGTCTTTTTTACCTATCCAAGAAGTGAATTTCAATTTTAGAGAACTTTTTCTTTCTATAAAATATATTCAAGGAGAAGTCATAAAAGAAAAGAGGACATCTATTGATGATTTTTGTTGTATTTATCAACTTTGATTTGAAGCATTTTCATAATTTTATCTTTTTATTCCATCGAGTGTTTATTGAGCTCCGTCATTACATGACTTCAAAGAATATATTTCTTTCATTTTGTTAATTTATTATGTTACTTTATATTCATTTTTCTTAATGTCCGGTTTCTCGTGTCTTGTCTACTTTGTTGATATGTAGGGGTGACAAATGAGCGAGTTATGTTAAAATTGAAAATACTAAAATTCTGAATAAATTAAACATATTATTTATATTTACACTCATTTTAACATCGCTATTTATATTGCGTATTGAACTACTCCTAAAGTAATAATATAATCTTTATAAGTGATATTTGACACTTTGACTCATCATACTATAGTCTCATTGACCAAACAAAACAATGTCATGATATATCCAAAGGGAAAAGGGTCATATTAGTCACTTCACTTATGAAAAAAGTTTTGAATATTATCTTCTTTGTTATATTATTGGTCTATCTATATCTTTTATGTTTATACTATCGATCCATATGTGTTCTTAACGCTATGTTCGTGGTGATAGTACATATGGTGAAGGTATTGGTGACTTTGGATACTGATAAAAAAAATAAGGACTGATACGATAAGTTGATATAGCATTTTGATTATAATTAATGGATTAACAGATCAGGAAGGACAAGTTTAAGCCATTTTCATAATATCATGAATATATATATGAACTGATAATACAATATTAAAGGCATATATAAATCAATAGTATAATATAACGAAAGACAATGTTAAACCTTTTCGATAGCAAAGGGACAAATTATTCTTACATTGTCCAAATTAAATGAATTCAATTTTCTTCATTTACTAGTCGTATGTACTATATACTATAATTATTGTGTTATTTGCTAAGTTATCTTGAGGTATATTCAGGGGCGGACCCACCCATGGTCAAGGGGTGTCAAGCGACACCCCTTCACTGGAAAACTACATGTAATATAAAGGTCAAATTTTGGTTAATAAATATATATACAAGTATTAACACTTTTTTATACAAGTTGAATGTTAAGTTTGCTGGTTATGGGGTTGCAAAATATCAATGAAGTTGTATGTTTGAACCCTACCTAGCCTCATTATAATTTTTTTGAGAAAATACATAATTACCCCATTAAATTAAGACATATTTTTTAAAAGGATACTTGAACTTTACAGGAATCCTATTAGCCCTTTAAACAATTTTAAATTGTTATAAATATCCAACTTTTTAGCCACTCTCAATTGCAAAAAAGAAAGTGCAATCACACACTAATTATTATCTGCCACATGTTATGTTTTAATTTTTAATCCTTATTTTCATTTTTGTTTTTTCTTAGATTATTGGCTTCATTTTTTTCTCTTTTTTCTTCTTCGCTTGCAGACCTCCATATAGCCGCCATCACTGCAAGTCCTCGACTTGGCCACCATCATCATCAATCCTACGGAGTAGCCTTTATGACACCATTATTATAATCTCATCTCCACCATTAATATCATCAAATCATTATTAAATCAAATAAAATTACTAATAAATTATAAATTGAAAATTAATAATCACCTTCAATCTACCATCTTCTTTTCAATATTAAAACAATTATGCAGCGAAACTCCATTACGATGGAGGTAATGAAATACTATAATACTCTCGAATCGATGAAATTTGTTTATTTAGATGCTAAAGAACTACATATTAATTTATTTTATGTTATTTAAAAAATATATATATATCAAAGGAGGTTCACAATTATTATTATTTTTGAAAAAATAAGGGACAAAAAAGAAAAGGGAACAAAGAGAAGCAAGAAGACAAGGAAAAAAATGAGTGAAGTAAATGGGTCTTCTAAATTGAAGAAGATAGAGAAGAGGTAGTGGCTTATTTTGAGTTTTGGGGAAGAAGACTGCAAAAAATAAAAATAAAGAATGGAGAAAGTACAATAAAATAAATAAAAATAAAAGAAAAATAACATTTCTAATTAAAAAAATACTTAAATAAATATATATTTACGTTTTTGGCTAAGCTCACTCGCTATCAGAGAGTGAACTACACTCTACATGCCACATAGACACGTAATGGGATAATAAATTCACTCTACATAAGAAGAGGAGGATAATAGGACCCCTGAAAAGTTCAAGTGTCTTTTTAAAAAACAAGTTTTAATTTAATGAGGTAATTATGTATTTTCTCTAAAAAAAAAGTTTACTACAACCATTAATATTCCTTATTAAAAATCTTGAATCTGCCATGCCACTGAGTATATTAAACGTGGAAAAAGGAGAAGAATTTTGTGTAGGACATTGGGCGAAGACCAAACATTCTTGACTATATAGTTATTATTATCACCATCAATTAGCTCAATTTTACCTAAGTTTTGTACCTAATTAATGCTGTATAGAAAGACTAATAAATATTCCATCATCATTATACTTGAAAAATACTACTCCTTCCTTTCCGTCTCATTTTATGAGTTAGTTTGACTTAACACAAAATTTAAGAAAGAATGAAAAACTTTTAAAATTTGTGGTTTAAAATAAGTGATACATGTTTGTGTGGCTATAAATTATTTTAGTAAGAGTAAAATATATATTTTAAAGTTAAATTGTTACTTAATATAGAAATATGTGTTTGTGATTCTTTTTTAGACTGGCGAAAAGGAAAGTAAGTCATATAAAAGGGGACAAAGAGAGTAATAACTTTTCCCTTCATTTTCAACTATCGTTTTAGCTCAAAAAAATTTTACAAAAATAATTTTCGAATTCAAAGTTAAAAATTGATAATTATTTTTAATTGTACCTTCAATATTAACAACTATGCATATCATTTAATAGAAAAAAAATCAATGGATCTTTATTAAGTATAGTTAACTTAATAAAATATATCTTATATTTATGATTTTCGTAGTTAGCGTGAAAAAGCTAAAGCAATAATTAAAATGAGATTGAGAAAGTATTAGATAGTTCATTGGGTTTCTAGAGCTTTCTTTCATGTCAAATACTTGTGCAATTGTCTAAGTTCTACTCATTTGTCGTACTTGACCTCAAATACAAGTAGGGTGATAAAATTATAAATGGTTCGGATTATGACTTGATTTTTAATTTATTTTTGTCTAATTTAACTTAAATAACTCATCTATTTATAAATTCATCACATTTTAACATTCTCAAATTCAGTTTAACCCGTTCATTTAACATTCCTAAATACAAGTATAATATATGAAAGAAGTGATTAAAATTAATAGTAAATCCAATATAAAAGTTATGAATTCAATAAAATTGCGAGTTTAATATAATTTTAGGATTATTAACCGATTAACTAACAATCCTTATGAATTATCCCGATTTAATACTCGTAACAATTACCTCTCTTTTTTTCCAAATGTATTTAATTATTTTTATAACGATCTAATTATTTCTATTGATTTCAATTTAACATGTTAATTGCATACCAAAAACCTAATTAATCACAATATATATGTTTATTAAACTTCGATTATATATTATTAACATGGACTTATAGCATTTTTTTTATGATTACTATTTACTTATAACGATCAAATTAAGGCTTTTATCGATCATATTTCCCCTAGCTCACTATAGTCCTTTTTTCTTGTACTTGTGTACACATTTTCTCTTATTTTTTCCTAAAGGAAAGAAAAAAAAAATAGAGTCCAAGTTGTCAACTTGGCAGTGTTAATTAGCAGAGGATGTGTATATATTACTATATAAGAAGAGTGAATAAATTCACTCTTCTTGTTGACACATGGCAAACAAAATGGACCCCATCATTACTATATCAATGAATAAATTGGCTTAATTAAAAAAAAAAAGATAAAACAATATAAATAATTTATTAATGAATGAATTAATTAATAAATAATATTAAAAAATCCTTGGAGGATAGAAATTGGAAATAGACAAATATAAGAACAATGCAAGGAAAAATGAAATGGTGTACAAAAGTAATAATAGGGCCCACACAATTAAATCTAGCCGTAAAAAAAGGAAAAAAAGCAAATGATTTTTGTGTCCAACAAATAGGAAGTACATTTATGAACCAGGCAAATACAATCATTTTTCGAGTTTGAAAAGTACGAAATACCATAAAACAATTATTTGAAAATTTTAGTACTTTCTTCATTTAAATTTTTCCTTGTTTTTCTTTTAATTTGTTCTATATTTCAAAAATTTTACTATATAAGAAGAGTGAATAAACACACTCTTCTCGTCGACACATGACAAAAAAATGAACCCCATCAAAAAGCTACAAATGAATAAATTGGCTGAATTAAAAAAAAAAAGAAGATAAAACAATATAAATAATTTATTAATGAATGAATTAATTAATAAATAATATTAAAAGATCCCTGGAGGATAGAAATTGGAAATAGTAAAATATAAGAACAATGCAAGGAAAAATGAAATGGTGTACAAAAGTAATAATAGGGCCCACACAATTAAAGCTAGCCGTAAAAAGAGGAAAAAAAGCAAATGATTTTTGTGTCCAACAAATAGGAAGTACATTTATGAAGCAGACAAATACAATAATTTTTCAAGTTTGAAAAGTACGAAATACCATAAAACAATTATTTGAAAATTTTAGTACTTTCTTCACAATGTAATAATATAATATATTAAAAAAGACATAATTAAAAATCATAAAAGAAATTTTATTGACTCTTTAATTCCATATTGAAACAAAAGAAGTTTGTTTGAAAATAACATAAAAAGTATGTAAATTAAAGTAAAATAACAACTAAAAATATTTAAGAATCATATAAGAAATTTAGTTGACTTTTGTAAAAGTATCTACATCACATAAAATGGAATGTAAAGAGTAATATATATTATTTGAAAATGATATAAGAAGTACTATAAATCACAAAAATTAACAACTTCAAAATATATTTCTACCCTCAATCTTATTGCTACATTTATTTGCTATTTAAAATTGAAATTAAAAAGACAAATGACAAATAAGTTTCTATATTAGCTCACTTATGAGCAAAATATATTATAACAATCTTTACTAATTTTATAACAATACATAAACTATACTCCCTCCGTCGCATATTAGATGGGCACTTTCAACTTTAGACGGTGATTAAGAAATCATTAATACATTGGAAGACTTCACCATTTTGCCCTTTGTTTATATCAATGCACATTGACATGAGTTACAAAAAATACACATACAATATAGGAATGGTCATAGTAATTGTAGGGATAAAATGGAAAAGAATTAATTAATTCTATCCTAATTTAATAAGTGCTCAAATAATATGAAAAAAATATTTTTAATAAGATTCTCATCTAATATTGGACGAAAAGAGTAACAATATAACTTTGTTAATGTTGGGCCCGGGCAGCGCCCGGGCTTTCTTTACTAGTATATATATACATGTGTAAATGATATACCCCGAACTATCGTAAATGGTATGCAGATACCCTCCGTCATACTTTTGGGACATTGGTGCCCCTGCCATCCAAAAACTAGAGCATACATACCCTTTATACTAACAGACATACACATGTCATAATCTTATCCACCGATCCGACATTTATTAAATATCGGATTGATGGATAAGATTGCGCCACGTGTCCCTATTTAGTCTTTCGTTAGAGTGAAGGGCATATATACTCTAGTTTTTGGATGGCAGGGACACTAATGTCCCAAAAGTATGACGGAGGGTATCCACACACACATATATATATATATAATTCCATTTTTAGTCGTTTGAAATCAATAGCGGAATCTATTTTTTTATTAAGGAATCTAAAATACAAAGTAGTATCCACGTAAAGAAGTCAAAAGGATTCAATATCTACTACATATATGTAAAAATAATTTTAATTATTTATAAATAGTATAATTTTTTATCAAAAGGGGTTTCTTTCATTCTATCCAACTCCGACCCTATATGAAATAATTTAATTAAAAAAAGTCATGAAAAAAGAAAAGAAAAAAAAGGTCCACACGGCTTTGAATTTAATTTTAAGCCAGTTTCCCATTGAGACCTCCGGCTTAATTAAAATAGAAAATTAAGTGTTAGCTTAGAGTCATGTTAATTTTTAGTACCTTTTTCTTCTTTGAAATTTTAATGATTTCATATTGTGTACGTTGACCGTATAAATTTATTTTATATTAACAAATTAAGTTAATTTATATTAATAAATTAAGAGTGCAACAATTATATGGAGTGTCAAAAAAAGAGATAGATATCTTCATATGTTTTTTGAATATTTTTGAATCATGATTATATAAATTTTAAATTAAAAAACTTAAAAAATCTATGTTCGAATTCACACTAAAAAAATTGATAGTTCAATTTTCGTATATCATTTTACATAAAAAGTGAGATGGAGGAAATACTATTTAATGGTTCATGTGAAACATCTCTACTACTCAAAATTAAAATTAATTTGAAATCATGAAACACAACTCTTCTTCTTCTTTTTTTTTATAAAAAAAAAAGAACAAAATTGTCATGGTGGTGAAATATGAGTACTTTAAGTAAAAGAAATTAAGTTGTGAAGCATACTTTTTTCTTTTAAAGCAAAGACATGGTCATGAAATGTGTATTCAAACTTGGTCCTAAAATAAAACTACCTTATAAGAATATTTGACTAAAATATTGGTCTAGAAGTTTCTTTGTGGGAATTGAAGGATAATTTTATTTTCCATTGCCATTTTTTTTTCTTTTTTAAGTCTAGTCATTCCCTAAGAATATTGATTTTGAGTCCATTGATAAGATTGAGAATGATAGCCTAAGTTGAATACAATATATTCAATACTCAATAACTAACCCTTCATTTCTAGCTTGCATCTAGTAGTACTAGTTAGTGTCACATTCATATATACCAACAAAATAAAGAAAATAAATTGGGGGTGGGGGTGAGGGGGATTTTACATTGTTTTGAGAATCCCCACCAAAGAAAGACTCGCAAAATTCTAAATGACCCCACCCTAATCAATTTTATGAAATTAAATAATGATGTGAGCGAGATTTGTCATGTATTTTCATATCAGAGTTTTAATCAAGTGGGATGATAATTATGAGAGATCCGAGTTTAAATTCGAGGTATGTATGCAAAACATGAGATGATTTCTTCATAGAACTAAGATATATTCAGTGAAATAATTGAAGTACAATGCAAGTTAATTCAGATGCTATCGACATAAAAATAGTGATATATTATGGGAGTGGGAATTTTAGGACTAGAGCTTCAAAGAAGGGCAAAGAAATAGAAGAAGTCAATTTTAGTCTCTCAAAAGTCTTGATATGCTAGTTGAGTTAGGTTTGGCTTGACCAAATACACAATATTTACCCATTCAAAATAATTAACTCCTGTTAATTTTCAATTTTTTAAAATTTAAAAGTTGATTTTTAAGTTAACCTAGCTAGTTGTACACATATGATTAGGGGTTATGATATATAGTAGGTAGTTACAGTACTAGCTACCACCATGATTCAATTATACTGTTTGGTACAAAATTATGATTATGAAATTACAAAATGATTTTCTAGAACTAATAACTCCTACTCAAATAGTTGAAAAAACATCAAGTCTTGGAAAAAGTTAAAACAATAGAACCTCTACAAATTATATTGAATTATCAACTACTGTGTTTTAATCTCAAATTATATTGTTCTGTTATGTGATACTTAAAGCGAGAGTCTTTCGAAAATAGGCTCTCTACTCCTCACGAGATAGGAGGTAAGATTTGCATACACTTTATTCTCCTCAAACTTCAATTTGAGATCGACTATACTTTGTGACCCTCACATGGGCGGAGTTAATTGTGTGTTGATGAATATAGATGTTACCTTTCTCGAAAAAAAAAGTCACATCGATCATTAGCCATATCATCACCTTTCAAAGCAATTACCTACTTATATACAAAGACCCAAACAACATTAAACCCTAAAGCAACATTAATATCAAACTTACATATTATAGACTGATAGTCTGATACTTACTAATAAATAAAAAGAGATTTTAAAATGTCATATAGTATTAAGGAAAAACTACGTAATTAGACATACTTTACTATCATATATATTATTATTATTATTATTATTATTATTATTATTATTATTATTATTATTATTATTATTATTATTATTATTATTATTTATACTTTCAAAATATTACGTATCTTACCATTAATTAAGAATTTCCTACCAGATATTGAGGAAAATAAACTTGAATATACATTTTTTTTACTGCCACATAGACTAAAATAGGGAGAAAGGCGAGCGAGATTCGTCATGTATCCCCATATACATGCAAATCACACTAAATATACACTAGATACATGTATATGTATGTATATGGAGTTATTCACATGTATCTAGGATAACAAATACATTGGAGAGTGGTGATCCAAATGGGAGAGAGGCGATGGAGGCAAGCGAGATTTGTTATATATCTCAAATACATGCGAATCCACTTAAATACAAATATACAATTACATTTAATTTTGATCCCATATATACCGAGATACATGCATATGGATGTATCTAAACATATCTGGATGTGCCAAAATCTGGTAAAATATGTAATATTACAAACTGGAGTGTTTTGGTGATTAGCTCCTAAATTAATAGGATTTATATATATATAATTGCAGTATGGAAGGTGAAAGATGTCTATCGTATATTCATAATCTAGATAGTATACATAAACTTTCTACGTATTAAAATATTTAATATGAATTAGTTTTAAAAGAAATAGTATGTGGTTTAGATAGTTTAATTCTTTGTAGGTACAATACAACTAGTTTCAAGTATAATTTGTTTTCTTCAGCAACATAGAAGAAGTTGGAGAAAAATGACTTCTTGCCTATTTCTTTTATCAAAAATAACCGCCAAATAAGATCTGAACGTCAAATGTTATTATGGTGTGTAACAATAACAATCATTTGCTATAGCAGCCAAAAATATGTCCGTCATTATAAAGAGGTCCAACTTTATCTTTCGTAATTACACTTATAATCTCAATCCTCAACATTCTTGAGGAAAAAATAGCAATATTTGCTGCTGCACCTTAACTAAGATCATATGCATAACTTGAAATAACATCACTTCCAAAATAAAATTCCATCTGATGCTTCAAACTCGCGCACAACAGAGTAATATAGAGGATGGAAGTATTACCAAACTCGTGGACAACACCATCTGGACATATCAACTTGACCTTGTAACACTGCTGATCTAAATGCAGGTTCAACATTTCAAGCGTAGTCATTCTTTGAGCCAGAGGAGAGCATATTTTAGACATACTGCTGGAAGGAAATCTCGCGGTAAACATGTTTACCTGTTAAAGACACAAAATGATACAATGGGGATTTGAGCAATTACAGTTTCTCAATTTTGAAGTGCAGCTGGAGCAGTGAAAAAACATCAGAGTTTCATACGCGAAAAACTCCTTGATCAATATTTCCTTCTCAGACTGATGAAAGAAAAGTGAAATTCGAGAGAAAAGATAAAGTACCTTTCTTCACCTACACTCTGCGGACAGATCACAGTTGAGCTGATATTTGTCTTATTCAATAGAGAATTTCGGCACAACTGACGAAAGAAGGAAAAAAGATGGCTAAGTTGAGATCAGATAATAAAGTTAAGATTATGCTTAGGCTTTTAGATGTTAAGTTATGGGAAGACAAACTTTCTGTCTCATGTGCGTCTGAACTCTCTCCGTAGAAATATCAAAAATCAAGAGTTAAACATGTGCATTACTCTAAAGTCTACACCATCTCCTCCTTCCTCAACCCACGGGAAGAAACATCCTTTCATATCATAGTACACAAAATAAAGTATCAATCTTCCATTTGATAAAATCTCTAAAAAAAATGTCTCCACCACAATCTCCAAATTCATCTAGAGATCAAGTTCGTCCTTTGGCACCTTCATCCCATCGTATACACATCGAAAATGAAGAAGGTGTTAATTACACGTCTACATCCAGTATAGAGTTATCAAAGAAGCAGCGTCGTAGGAGGAGGTGCATAAAATGTTGTGGTTGTTGTGGTGTCACGACGATAATCATAGGTATCGTTATCGTTATCGAACGCATCAAGTAAGACTACATCATATTTTGAACAGGTTATGCTGTCAGCTACTACTACTACTACAATATAAGCATCTCGGCAACTGAAACATGAGTAAATTGTTTTTGTTATCTGACCTTTAATTTGTTCCGAGTAGGATACACTTCCTTGCCTTTCCCCTAGTTCTGAGGTCCCACTCGAGGATGAGTACTAATGGAAATAATCTGAAGGAAACTTCATAATCTCCAACTTACTGTATATATCTTCAGCCAAATTTCTGAATATCCAAAACAAGAAACTGATGTTTTAACCATTGTGCTAAAAATCGAAATACTGACAAAAGTGATGTTTTAGCTATTGTGATAAAGATCCAAATACTATGCACACCCGGCTGACATATCTACCAACATAAATGGTAAAATATTTGTAGTACACTAGCATTACTTTGTGCTATCAACCTTCTAGAGCAAATTATCAATTCTAACCTACACTCGGTTTCTTTTACAATGACTCAGAGCAAGTTTAAAGATTACATTAGTTGCAACATATCACCTTTTTGTCATCTAAAATTAGAATGAAAATGCTTCGCTCCACACGGTCGCAATAGATGATCCACACTGTTCAACAGTACTAAGAAAAACAAGAGGAATTAACAAACAAGGAAAAGGAAGGTAAACAGAAAAATGGAGATAGGAAACAAACTTTATGTCTTGTATACCTCTGAATTCTATTAGAGCTATGCATTTACGAGTGAGCATGTTCATTACTCTAAACCTCCATTCTCCTTAGTCCTTGATCCACTTACTGAAAAACGGAAAGAACAAGAATACATGAAATGCTATCAACTGTCCGAAGCAAATAATTTCAATTCCTACATATAACAGCTTCCGTTTTATCACCTTTTTTGCTGTCATCTAAAATTAAATTCATCCCGATCCAAAGATGATTCCTCAGCTTCACAGTGGCAAATAGACGCTTTGTGCTGCTCAAGGATTTAACAAAGGAAAAGAATTAACAAGCAAGAAAAGGGAAGTGAATGAAAAAATAAAGAATTTTAACTTACAATTTATCAAAGAACCATTTTTTTTAATCATTACTGGGATTCCAAATCAATATATATGGTGGGAATATGAGCAATTTTTGGCCAGTAACCCCCCTTGTTAAATTCTAGGAGTGGTTTGAGCAATGGGCATTTGGAAATATATAGATTAGAGATAGAAGGGGGCATCCCCGATTCGGGAAGAGATTGGACATTAGAGCAATTCCAAATGCGCAGCTCAGAGAGGGAGGAGGGCAACCCCGATTCGGGAAGAGATTGGAGATTAGAGCAATATTGGATGGTCAACTTAGAGAGGGAAGAGGGCATCCCTGATTCGGGAAGATATTGGAGACTATGGCTAAATAATTTTAGCTCAGAAAGAGAGGAAGGAAGCCCTTCTTCCAGCAATGACTGCATTTGAGGTAAATTATTAGCAAATAGGTACTCAAGAGAGGTGAGGCTTTTGAGAAGTTGGCTGCTTAATGTTTTCAGATTCCATATGCTAAGCCTTCGAATAGAGCAAGGCAACTCCCATTTTTCTTCAGCAAGAACCACTTCGTCGCTACCATCATGGTGGATAGTTAAATCTCTGAGACAGGGGAGTCTCTGTAAATGCCACTCTTCTCGGCCATTCACCAATTTCTTACAACAGGAGATCCAAAGTTGTTGTAAATTGAAGGGCAATCCTCCTGCAGGAAAGGACTCTATTTGTGAACAATTAACCAGTTTCAGTTCCTTAAGAGATGGAAGGAGTTGTTGCATATGTTCTGGCAGCGACTTCAGCTTCTCACAGTTGTAAATATGCAATGATGTCATCTGAGTCCCACATGCCACTGAAAGTATTTCAAGATTCTCACAATGACTAATACTGACTGTTTCAGTGGCAGTAGGAATCAAAAGCCTAGTAAGGTTGTTGCAACTTCTTACACTCAAAGAGTGTGCTCTTGGGAGAAACTCAGGTGAATCACATCCTACTAGAGACAATGCCTCGAGACAAATAGCATTGATCGGCGCCTCCAATTTCAGTTCCCTACAACCAGAGATTCTTATTCTCTTCAAGGTACTCGGCAGAATGCTAATAGGTAAGGAGGTAAGAGACTTACAATCAGTAATATCTAATTTAACAATCTGTTTCATTCCCTCAAGTTGAGACGTAAACAATTGAGCATCATCGAAAACAACTCCAACCTTAGGAGAATTAGCAACTTCAAACTCTTTTAAATTTGGAAGTTGGATAGGTGTCTCCAATAGATGATCCACACTATTCAACACTACTAAGAAAAACAAGAGGAATTAACAAACAAGGAAAAGGAAGGTAAACAGAAAAACGGAGATAGGAAACAAACTTTGTGTCTTGTATACCTCTGAATTCTATTAGAGCTATGCATTTACGAGTGAGCATGTGCATTGCTCTAAACCTCCATTCTCCTTAGTCCTTGATCAACTTACTGAAAAATGGAAAGAACAAGAATACATGAAATGCTATCAACTGTCCGAAGCAAATAATTTCAATTCCTACATATAACAGCTTCCGTTTTATCACCTTTTTTGCTGTCATCTAAAATTAAATTCATCCCGATCCAAAGATGATTCCTCAGCTTCACAGTGGCAATAGACGCTTTGTGCTGCTCAAGGATTTAACAAAGGAAAAGAATTAACAAGCAAGAAAAGGGAAGTAAACAAAAAAAATAAATGAAAAAATAAAGAATTTTAACTTACAATTTATCAGAGCACCCTTTTTTGTAATCATTACTGGTATTCCCCATCAATATATATGGTGGGAATATGAGCAATTTTTGGCCAGTAATCCCCCTTGTTAAATTCTAGGAGTGGTTTGAGCAATGGGCATTTGGAAATAGATAGATTAGACATGGAAGGGGGCATCCCCGATTCAGGAAGAGACTGGAGATTAGAGCAACGTTGGATGGTAAGCTTAGAGAGGGAGGAGGGCATCCCTGATTCGGGAAGAGATTGGAGATTAGAGCAATTCGAAATGCGCAGCTCAGAGAGGGAGGAGGGCAACCCCGATTCGGGAAGAGATTGGAGACTAGGGCAATTGCTGATAGTCAGATCAGAGAGTGAGGAGGGCATCCCCGATTCAGGAAGAGACTGGAGATTAGAGCAATGTTGGATGGTCAGCTTAGAGAGGGAAGAGGGCATCCCTGATTCGGGAAGAGATTGGAGATTAGGGCAATCCCAAATCTCTAGACACCGAAGCCACATGAGACGCTGAAGACCTTTGGTTGGTAGTGAATGGAGATTATGATGGTCATGTAAGTGTAGCTCAGAAAGAGAGGAGGGAAGCCCTTCTTCCAGCAGTGACTGAATTTGATGTAACTCATTAGCATATAGGTTCTCAAGAAAGGTGAGGCTTTTGAGAAGTTGGCTGCTTAATGTTTTCAGATTGTGAATTGTAAGCCTTCGAATAGAGCAAGGCAACTCCCAGTTTTCACCAGCAAGATCACTGCCATCATGACAGATTACTAACTGTCTGAGAGAGGGGAGTCTCTGTAAATGCCACTCTTTTCGGCCATTCACCAGTTTCTTGCAATACTTGATCTGAAGGACTTGTAAATTGAAGGGCAATCCTCCTTCAGGAAAGGACTCTATTTCTGGACAATTATCCAGATCCAAGCCCTTAAGAGATGGAATGAGTTGTTGCATATGTTCTGGCAGTGACTTCAGCTTCTCGCAGTTGTAAATACGCAACCATGTCATCTGAGTCCCACATGCCACTGAAAGTATTTCAAGATTATCACAATCTCTAATACTGAGTGTTTCAATGCCAGTAGGAATCGAAAGCGTAGTAAGGTTGTTGCAACTTCTTACACTCAATTCCCCGAGAAACATAGTATTCATTGACGCCTCCAATTTTAGTTCCCCGCAACCAGAGATTTCTATTCTCTTCAAAGTACTCGGCAGAATGCTAATAGGTAAGGAGGTAAGAGCGTGACAATCAGTAATAGATAATACAACAATCTGCTTCATTCCCTCAAGTTGAGATGTAAACAGTTGAGCATCATCAAAAAGAACTCCAACCTTAGGACAACCAACAACTTTAAACTTTTTTAAATTTGAAAGTTGGATAGGTGTCTCCAAACTGAGTTCAGGGCATATTGAAATTCTCAATATTGTCAGAGAAGAAAGATTTTCAGGCAACTTCCCAATCAACTTTGAGCAATCTTCAATTGTCAGACAAGAAAGTATAGGGAATTCTCCCTTCCCCAGTACATGCCACTGCTTCCACTCTGGCATCTGTGCGAATTCAAGCCTCTCAAGAGAATTAAATGGCTTTGTGGATAACAAACTACCATAGAACTCTTCAGTCACCTCTGTTATTTGACACATCCCTCTAATGGTAAGGAATTTTAAACAAGGAAGCTGTCCTAGTGCTGGCAAGGAATCGCAGTCCTTGCAGTCGCTAAGAGACAATTCCATTAGCTTATGAAATGAATGATCAGCTAGCCAATTTGGAAATTTTGTCCCTCTATATCCAGTGATTCCGACTTCTTTTATGTTTGTATTTGGTTGTAGCTCATCGAGTATCTCTCTTTCAGTTTGTGAATTGTCAGCATTACTTCCACTCCACTGCAAAGATAACCTTTCAACATGTTTCTTTTCCCTCATGTTTGCCTTCAGAGATTCCCTTCTATCAACCACATTTTGCAACTCTAGAATTGATAGAGATCCATACAAGTTATGTTGTTCACCCAAATATTCTATTCTCAAACCACCGCGGCCACTTAGAAAAAACTTGGCTCCCACTAGCATGTGGAGACTTTTCAACTTGCTTAGATGTAGCGGCATCTTCAATAAATAAGCATAGCTAATGTCGAGGTGATGCAAGTTGATCAATTTTTCCATCTGCAGAGGTAGCTCCTTAAGATATCTACAATGTGACAAGAGAAGTGTCTTTAAGTTGTACAGTACACAAATTGAATCTGGCAACTTTTTTATAGCTGTCCAAGAGAGGTCCAAAAATCTTAGGTGCTTTAATTTGATAAACAAGTCATTTGGCAAGTCCTCATTCTGATAATGAGACAGTGATAGTGCCCTTAGGGATGTTAGTCTTGGCAATATGTCATGCAGCACCCTCTTGCTTAGATGGCATGAATGCCCCTGGATATAGATGGGAAGCAATGTCCTCAGCTGGTCCAATTTGTACAAGGGTTTCAACTTTTCAAAGTCACCTTCTCCCATTGAATAGGATATGTGCCTACTTTGTTCCAACATATGAGATCCTTGGTTCTCTTCCAACCTGATACACAGATTTGAAGATGCAATTTGGGCCAAATCATTGACAAGGTCATGCATTAAGAATTCCCCCGGATTCCATTCAGAAGACTCTCGGACCTTTTCAAACAATGATCTCGATCTCAACTCGAGAAAGTATTGGTTAGCTGAATGCAACTGCTGTACAAGACCATTAGCAATCCACAGGTAAATAACTTGTTCTTTGCAAAATAGATAATCTTTGGGATATATTGCACAAAAAGCAAAACACCGCTTCAATTGTGGAGGAAGATCATTATAGCTCAACATCAATGCTGGTAAGATTCCATTCGAACAACTTTGCAGCTCCCATATTTCACTTCTTAAAATGTCTCTCCACTCATCCACCTCTGATTTGGAGCGTAAAATACCAGCAAGTGCCTTTAGAGCTAAAGGCAAACCTTTGCATTTGTGTGCAATCTGTATTCCAATCTCTTCCAGTTCTGGATGTTCCTCAGGATCCCAATTTTCAAATGAATGCCGCTTGAATAGATCCCAAGAGACTTCACTAGACAGAGTCCCCACTTTGATTGCCCCATAACCCATCATCGAGGCAACACTCTCCTTACGTGTCGTCACAATGATCTTACTTCCTACATCTCCTTGTACAAAAAGATTTCTCAAGTCATCCCACTCTTTATAGTTTTCATTCCACACATCATCTAGGACAATAAGAAACTTTTTTCCCTTTAAGCTTTCCTTCAATTTGACTTGAAGTTGATTCAGATTGTTATCAACCATTAAGCCAAATTCTTGAAGTAACTCCTTTGTTATTCTGAGAATATCATATGGTTCAGACACACAGATCCAAGCTTTCAAACCAAAATGGTTTTTTACTTTCTCATCATTGTAAACAGCTTTAGCAAGTGTTGTCTTGCCCACGCCCCCCATTCCAACAACAGGAACTACAGTCAGATTCTTTCCATCCTCAGACAACAAACGGTCAATCAATCCCTCTATTTCTTTCTGCCTACCTAAGATATCAGATTCATCAACAACAGAAGTTGAAGATTCCCTTGTTTCTTGTTTACCCGAATCAAGATACTTTGTTAGATCAAGGCGACCAATTTGTTTTTCCAACTCCTTCAATGTTTCAATGGTGTCTTCCAATTTCTCCTTTATATTAAGAAAAAAATCATCACTCAAGCACAGATTGCAGTCACTTACTTGTTGATTGCTTGTTTCTCCAAGATTTTGATGCTGACTTTCCACCTTCAGTCTCAAAACCTCATAATTGACTTCTTCTATTAAGTTTTCAGCACTGTCCACAGCATCTTGAAGCTCATTAAGCCACTGGCTCACATATGGATTTGATGCTTGCTTATTCTCTGCATCACTTAACACAGCCTGAAGGCCAAGCAAAGTTATCCTCAGCTTCTTTAAGAGCCGAACATCACGCTTGTCCCTCTTAAACATCTTCAGAAGATCACCATTAGGAGCAAGTCTATCAAAGAGAACATTCAAAGCTGAAGAGAGAAATGCACCACCAATTGCTAAGCCAACCTCCATTTCTGAAATCTGAAAAAAAACAATACAAAGAATCACAAGATGGTTTTCTATTTTTACTATTAAGAGATTGAATTTACCTGTTGAATGCTTGAGCAATATGCAAACAATATACTGATTGTCTGCTTAATTTGCAATTGTTATACCAATAACTATCTCTTTGATCAAAGAAAGAAAGGAGAAAACAAAAAGGTTTCAATTTTTAAATAAAGTGGTAGGTGTGCTATCATATCATGAATACATTGCAATGATAAAACTTGTCTCCTCACAAATACTGAAATAAATCACTAGTTAATTTTTCAAATGATCACTCAATTAATACATTTATATCAAAAGGTTACTTAATTTTATTTTATGCTCTCTCTAGTCTATATAAGTGAATTTGTGAGGAAACACACATCAAAAATAAAATAAAATTAGGACACTAATTATATTTTATTACCTAGCTAATTTACTCATTTCACGAGTCCTACGTCCTTTTGAGAATTAGAGAGTAGTAGACTACAAAATCTTGTTGGAATTAGAGGTATAAGTTGTAGTATATAGTACGTATGGTTTAAGAAAAGAGAAGAATTAAGAAGATGAAAATAACAGAAATAAAAATGGAGGAATATAATGAGAAGGGTATATTTTTGAATCAAAAGTATAACGAGAATATATTTAAATTGTTTTTGATAGTGCAAGAACATATTTGAACCTTTGCTGTTTGGATAATGACTTCACTCTCTTATTTCCCACAGCTTCACTTTGAAGCATATATTAAGAAAATAAAAATTACAGAACTTGTTATATTTTCATTGAATCAAACATTTAATGAATTATTGGTGGACACCACCATTACATAAAGGCAAATGAGTAAGAATAATTCTAAGAAAGTAGGATTTGAATTATTTGGTGGGTCATGCTCATGATGATTATGATCTGCACTTACCAAGGAACTTCATCTTTAGATGGAGATAAATTTTTATAAAGAGAAAGGAAAAGAAAGTGAATTATTGGGTAGGTCATGAATAGACGAAAGTTGTCTCATTTATATTTTGACGATTATCATGAACCAACATTATTATTTTTATGTTTACTTTTCTTATTCTCCTTTTACTTTTATTCACTAATTATTGAATATTCTAAAGCCTCCCAAACAATCAAACCTTCTACATTATGCAAAATCTATTGTTATGTGTTCTTAAAAAGAACAAATTTGGTTTTTGGTGTCTTCTTCAAATTTCAAGCACTAAAACTAATCAACACTATATTACTATCATTATATCAACTTATCAAATTTAGTGCAACTCTATTTCGATATCATTATATAAAATTTTCAAATTTTTGAGTACGGTTTTATTATTCTAACCTTATATTGTATATTTTGTATTTGAAAATTAGCATTGTTTACATTTTTTCTTTCATAATTTCCGCATATATACTACCTCTCCGGACCTCATTTGCAGGATTACACCGAGTATGTTACAATTATTCAATTTATATATGTCAATTAAAAAAAAAAAAGGGCTCTCTATGATGTTTGACTTTAGGCCCCCAAACTCGTTGAGACGGCCCGGGTTCAAACAACGGACATTAGAGAGAAGGGCAACATAGTAGTATTTGCTGCTTCACCTTAACTAAGATCACAGGCATAACTTGAAGTAATATCAATTACATCGAGTGCTTCAAACTCGCGCACAACGGAGCAGTTTCGAGGATGGAAGTATTAACAAACTCGTGGACGACACCATCTGGACATACCAACTTGACCTTGTAACACTGCTGGTCTAAATGCAGGCAGGTTCAAGCATTTCAAGCCAAATGTTTTAAGCAGTCATTCTTTGAGTTGAGGAGCACATTTAGACATACAGCGGTTGACATGTTTACCTGTTAAAGACCACGTCAGTTAAATTACTCAAACACAAAATGATACAATGGGAATTTGAGCAATTACAGTTTCTCAATTCTGGAAAGGACTCATTTTCTGAGAATGAAATGCCTACCATTCTTTCGAGAGATATGGAATGAATTCACGCATTGGTTCTGGTGGCAAACTTCAGCTATTACTGAAAGAATCTCGATGAGGAAATGACATCATATCTTGGCAGAGAAACTGATCAATCGAACCTTGTACTTTGTTGAACTGCTGACAGAAGAAAAGAAAATCGAAACGATCTTAACATGCTATAGAAGAAACTCCTTGTACAAAAGTTTGCTCAATAGTGTCAGATTCCAGCGAAAAGAGAAAGTACCTTTCTACACCTACACTCTGCTGACTGATAACAGTTGAGCTGATATTTGCCTATTAAAAAGTTAACATGTGCATTACTCTAAACCACTTCCTCCTTCCACTACTCCCTTGAAAAAGGGAAATAACTTCTCTGGAAATAGTCCAATCAAGTGAAAACTATTAAGCTGACGAACTTGGTAGAACAACTGAATGTTAATACAGCCAAGCATTAAACTAGTAGCATCAAATCTATAGGCTGAGTAGTCCTTCTACTGCAAGCAATATCTCAGAGCAAATCAAGGTTGAACTGTACAATACACAGAGCTTGTGTCTGCCTCAGCTAAAACAAAATCAGACGTATATTAATTTTCACAAATATCAGTTCTCATAGTTGATAGCTCTGGATGATTTCACTGAGAATAGAAAATGACTTCGTCCTTTTAATGAATGATGATTGAAATTTGACATGCTATTTTGTTGCCTAGCCTGAAATAAATTTCTGGTGCAAATTCCAAGACAAGAGTGAAAAGCTCCTACAATGACAATGGATCAACGAACAAGTCAAGCTTCTGGACTAAAAATGGCGAATACCAAAAAACTAAATCATCTGGACAGTAAATTGCAACAAACGCGTTAAAGACAACGTCATATTTTGAACACCTTATATGCATCAGCTAAAACTAGAAGAATTATTAAGAGATGACTCTTTCTTAGTTATGCTGTTAATTCTAACAAAGTAAACTATTACTACTATCACTACAATATAAACATCTTGGTATCTGAAACATGTGTGAATATTTTTTTGTTACTTTACCTTGAATTTATTCCGAGTAGGATATACTTCCTTGCCTTTCCCCTAGTTCTGAGGTCCCACTCAAGGTTGACTAATGAAAAATCACTTGAAGGAAACTTCATAATCTCCAAAGTTATGAGCTTACTGTTTATATTTTCAGTCCAAATCTCTGAATATCCATATACTGACAAAATCTCAGTATATACTATCAAATGCAGTCATATAGAACTTGAAAATCAACGTGATATAACAAGGGTTAAATATGGAAGCAGAAATTGGAAGTCTTTACGAATTTCTCTAAGTTTCAAGGTTTGATGCAACTCTTTTCAAGGTTTTGGCTACCTGACTGAAAAGTGAGGTTGCGTTCCTTTGGACCCCTTATCTCTGTGGGAGAGACAAGAAATGGGGAACAAAGCTGAACAGCTTTTCATGATGGCAAAAATTTTCCCAGTCTGCGAGATTTGAGGAGAACACAGGTTAAAGTACAAGAAACAATAGTCTTAAAAGATTATCAGCTCATTAACAAGATTTCATGAAATTGCAATTGAGATGAATTTCCAAGACAATAAACATCCCTGCTGACATATATGTGCATGGTAAAAGACTACTAGTTCAAAGATTTAACAAGCAAACAAAGCGAAGTAAACAAAAATTGAAAAATAAAAAACGAAAGTAGTAACTTACAATTTAGTCTAGATATGTGGAAGGAGTTCTTTCAGGTGTTCTGGTGGCAAATTTCAGCTATAAACTGAAAGAACCTTCCACGAGGAAATGTCATTGTATCATTGCTAAATCATTCTCAAAATAGAGCAGAGGAACTGATCATACTGTTGTCAAATTCCTAATAAAACAGAAGAAAATAGTAAAGTTCTTAATTAGCTATTCAAAAACCATCCTAGAGATGACCATTCTTCTCATAACGTAAATACAAAACTAATCAAGACTATCATCCTTTTTGTAACATCCGACAATTTGAAATAGCTATGAAGAGGCTTAGAATTGGAATTAACTATTTTTGGAAGGAATTCAGAATCTGGAAATTTGGCTAAGTATGGAAAAAGGATGAGTTTTTGGCCAACTTTGAGCAGTCATAACTCCTGTATCAGAAGGAGTTAGGAGTATTTTCAGTTATGTTTACGAATCTCGTGGAATAATCTTTCCAACGCCACCGATTTTACTCCATTCCGAGTTCGTATGAGTGAGTTATGCCTTTTTGAAAGTTGGGCAGTGGCAGGGAAATCCGTCCGGAAATTTTAAGGGCATTTTTGTCTTTTCCCTAACCAATTCTTTTGGTTATATTGTTGTGTTAGACTGATTTTAGATCAGTTTTGTCTCATTTTAAAAGAGTGAGAGTGAGAGTTAGGGCTTTTGAGTGAAGAGGAGAAGAAGAGGAGAAGAAGAGAAGAAAGAGGAGATCAAGCAAGATTCTGTCAAAGATCGTCGTGGATATCGTCGGGGGTGATCCCTACTAGGTATGTGAGTTCATAGTGTTGGGTTGATCTTTTCCACCACACACCAAACTCGTTTTATTTTCGAGAAAAGATTGGGTATGTTGCTGAAATTGTTGGGTTGTGTTGTTGATGTTGATTGTGTTGTTGAAGTTTCTTGTTGATTTGGGACATGTTTCCAGTTGTGATTTTGAGTTGAATCTATTGTATGTTAAGGGTCTTTATGATTCTAAGTGTTTGCTGCTGGAACCCTTGAAGTTAAGGGGTTTAGAGTTGGAAAAACAAAAAAAAAAAGTCGATTTTTTGGGGGAAAAGGGTTGGGGTGTTGCGCCAGCCAGCGCACCCCAAAAAGGGATGCTGAACTTTCCCCTTGGGGCAGAGCGCCTGGCAGAACACCCAGAAGGCTCCTCTGAAGTTTGAGGGCTGGCGCCCCGCGCCTCTTAGAGCCCCAAGGATGCCAATCCTTCCCTTTACCTTTCATTTCCCACTATTTCATACATGTTCCTTGGTAAAGTACTTATGTCTTATAGTTGTTTCCAATACTCTAAGGTACATCTTAACATCCCAAACTCATCCATAAACATGTGATCATATACCTTGAATCCATAGTCCAATTCAAGGCAAGTTAGGATAGAAGTCAAGTGAAGTTAGAGCCAAGCTTAGAAGTTAAGTAAGTTAAAGAAAGATTTCAAAGTTGTTCAAGAGTCTTTATTGAATGTTTTAACTTCATTTTAAGGCTCAAGTTTCAAGTCAAGCAAAGAGCATAGAGTTTCAAGCCAAGTGAAGAGTCTCAAGTTTCAAGTTAAGTCAAGAGCATAAAGTCGAGTCCATTTCTCAAAAGTTATTAGGGAACTATGTATTTGTAACATCCGACAATTTAAAACGAATAGGAAGAAGCTTGAAATTGGAAATAACCTTTTTGGAAAATTTTAAAATCTGGAAATGTATGGGAAATCAGTGATTTTTGGCCAACTTTGAGCAATCATAACTCCTAGCTCGGGAGGAGTTAGGAGTAGTTATGATTATGGTTGCGAAGCTCGGGGAACGACCTTTCCAACGCCACTGATGTTACTCAATTCTGAGTTCGCATGAGTGAGATATTCCCGTTGGAAGTTGGGCAGTTGACAGGGATTTTGTCCGAAATTTTGAGGGCATTTTGGTCTTTTTCCCTAATTAATTCTTTGAGCTATTTTGGGTATTGTTGGACTGATTTTGATCAGTTTTATCTCTTTTTTCAAAGAGTGAAGTTAAGGGCTTGAGAGAAGAGAAGAAGAAGAAGAAGAGAAAGGGAAGACCAAGCAAGAGGAGATCGTTGTGTGTTTTCGTCGGGGGTGATCCCTACCAAGGTATGTGAGTATTAGTGATGGGTGATCTTTCCCCCACACACCAATTCCTTTTTATTTTGAAGAGAAGATGTTCATGTTGTTGAAGTTGTTGGATGGTATTGTTGGTTGGTGTTGTGATTATTGTTGATAGAGTTGTTGGGGACTTTAATGGGTTTAGTACATGACTTTGATTTATGTTTTGGGCCGAAATCTAGTGTATGTTGAAGGAATTATGATTCCGAAAGCCATGGCCAACTGAAGTGATTCACCAGATGTTATACCTCATTTTAACTCGGGGTCGAAACGTGTACAACATATTGGTGATTTCCAAATTATTAACTAACTTAAGAAGTCGCCACCTAATTAATTATGGTGAATTAGGACACCTAAATATTTAACTAGCTAATAATAAAATGACTTCAATTAAATGATCTACTTAACTTGCATGATTCTAGGTAAGGGTGCTAGTTTGTCCTAAAGGGAAGGTGTAAGGCATCCTTTAAAATCTGTTAAAAACAGTTAACCGACCAAACTTAGGTTAATTAATTTATAAAAAAAAGTGAATATTAAAAGAACCAGAAGAGTTGAATAAGTAAGTTGGAAAGTGTTTCAACATTTGAAAATTCTTTTGTATTTATATTAAAATGATGGAGATTTAAGAAAGGATAATTTGTCTAAATCAATTGTTGTTGATCCGTAATCCGTGACTAAAAGATATAGTAAGAAAAACTTTTATTCATGAATTCATAAGATGTTTCCTTTTGAAAGATTTTTGAAAAAAATAATATAATTACAACAAAACATTTTATTTATTTGTTTTTAAAAAGGGTCACTGCCCAATTGAATAAAATTAAAGAAAAACTAGTGGGTTTAAAATGGTGTAAAAAAAAAATGCTTTTAAAAAAAAAAGAAACCCGAAGGGAAACCTTAAACAAAATAACAACTAAATCATAAAAAAAAAGGTAAGCTAACCCCACCCCCAAAAAACACAGCAAAACAAACAAAGTGCAAAAGATATAACAAGACAGAAGTTCACAAACAAGCCAAAACAAACACCGCATAATAATGACTAGAAATGGAAAAATATTTATATTTTTCAGATTTCTTCGCTTGTCTTCTTTAACTTCAGCTCGGATCTAATTCGAGGGAACGAGAGGCGGAAATAAAGGGAAATGCATATTCCAAGTTTAGCAATGGCAAGAGGATATGTCGGTAGTGAGAGTCTCTCAAAGAAACTCCAATTTTTGCTCCAAAATTGTTCATGCAAATAAAGTAAAAAAAAGAGATTAGTAAAACAATCCAACCTTACTCGATATTGAATAAATTAGATATAGAGTCGAGTTAAATAGCGCCAATGAATATACTACCCAAAGTGTGAAAAATACACAAATGCCGAATAAAGCTCAAAGTCACTACAATAACAACTTTAATTCATATCCAAGTTACAAAGATACTACTTCTTAAAGATTTAGATAAAAACTTATGCGTAAATTTTCAGATTTTTTAAAATGCCATATATATAAACTTCTAAAGGGGAACAAACCTATATATCTGTAAGTACAAATATACTAACAGAGTAGAAGAGATGACTTAAACTCATGCATTGTTATTTTCCTTTTTTAAAAAAAAAAAGTTACAGGTAATGCATCTGTAATCCAAAGGTGCACATATAATATACATATTTGATCAAAATAAAAAAAAACAAAAAAAACAGATCATTTAAGCAATCCCCCTTTTTTATACACACGAATGCATATATATATATAACTTGCCGCAGAAACTAAAGCGCACGGACCAACTCGAATGCAATAATTTTATTCTTAATGTTTGAAACATAATAAAAAAAATGGTTTTAAATGTCAAACGAGAACATAACCATGCTCTAAAAATTACTTCATTAAGCTAAACTAAGCACAAAAATAGTCTCGACATATCAATTTATTGGAGTGCATATCAGTCTACTAGAGCACACATAGCATCATAGAAACAAAACACGAGAGAAAGAGAGAGGGCGAAATCACCTGTTGTGGAGCAGTGAACAAGGTGCTTTGGTCGAAGGTCTATTTTCAAACAAATCGAACTAAAGCAAGCTTAAAAAAAAATAGAATCTCAGCCAAGATAAAAAAAAGGATGCAAAGGCAATATTTAGAGCAAAGAACAGTAGTTAGAAGTGCTATGGAGGCAGAAAAACTTCTTGTTAAAAATGAGTGCAAAGGCTATTATCCAGATCCAAAAAAATAAAATTCCCTTAACAGGTGGAATGTGTCGGTATTTATAGCAATGAACTAGGGTTCTTGGCTCAAGTTTGGGCAGGATTTAAAGAAACGAAATAGTCATTTGAATTTTGAAATCTCTCCTTGATGATCCTTTTTCTGAAATCTCAAAGTTCTTTGGCATTTTCTTGACCAAATTAAAGAAGAGAGATGTAAATGAGGGGGGGGGGGGGGAGAAAGGGACGTCTGCCATTATAGAAGAAAAAGATGAAAGTTTCACCAAAACAAGGCTGGTGATTTTTGTCCTTGGTTGAGGATTAATGGAGTCTTCTTCAAAAAATGAAAGGGGAGAAGAAAACGTAAGGGGCAAAAGGGTAAGTATTATTAGGTTCAGCTGATGATTAAAATGTTGGGTTGGGCCTATATTTGGGCTATTTTGGACAGATTTTGATATAAAATATGGGTTGAAAAGTTTTGGTCTCATTTGAGGCTTTTGGGCCGAATTTCTCACCCTTTTTCCTTTCTTCTTTTAAATTATTTTGGGCTTCTAACTTAACAACTAATATAATATATATTATAAGATGACAATTGCTAGTTTATAAGAGAAAAATATATTACGACTTTACGCTAATATAAAATATAGATACAAGAAAATGGATTTACACTTAATTTAATAAATACGAAAATTTGAAATAAAATGACGAAAATAGACTATTTAAGAAGAGAGGCGTAAAAGTAATATTAGTAATTTTGATAATAAAAAATTAATAATTTTAGAAGATATATAGTCGTAGTAGTAAAAATAGTTGTAAGAAAAAATATAATTTTATACGCTATTAATTTAGAAGCCTGAAAATGATAAATTAGAAGAAAGGAGGGTCAAAATTGGGTGTCAACAACTTGTCCCTCTTTGACCAGAGACGATGTAAGAGTTTTTGGGCAAAGAAGTTGACGTAGAAGTCAATTTTGTCCCGACCAACAAATACGACCTTGGGATAGCATGAGACAATATGAGCATGGGATATTTGATAAGGTAGAGGATTTTGAAAACAAAGTAGTCACAAGCTTACGAAAGTTGCCCCAGTATTGAATTATGATGTTACTGAGTATTGTGATCTAGGTGAGTATTTTAGAGTGGAGTCGAGCAGAGTTCAAGGTAGACCTTTGACCTTTGTTGGGAAGCTAAACTTTCTCAACAAATTGCCCCAATTCACTGCTTAGATAAAGCTCCACGTTGTGCTAAAGCTCCTGCAGAACTCGAACTTGACAAAATAGTTAATAATATTAAACATAAAGCATGGTGCGATAAACATATGGAAATAACACCTCTTGGGTGTGAATTTATGAAAATGTGGCCTTGCAAGCCGAAATGACTTAATGAGATGAAATCTTGCAAAATTTATGAAAAAGGGTTTAAGGCCGATGATTCATGAGAAATGATGCTTTTCAGCGATGATTAATGAAAATGAGGCCTTAACCAAATAAATTATGGATATGAGGCTTTTAGCCAAATGATTTTAAAAATGAGACTTTTTAAGCCTGGTGATTTATGGAAAGGAGGTCTTTGAAAGCAATGCGGACTGGTAAAGCATTTGTGCAGTATATTTGAAAGCATCTGTGCAATCAACTGAAAGCATTTGTGCAATGCATTAGAAAAGCGATAAAGCCATGTAGGATTCCTTTTAAATACTTGAAAGTATTTGTGCATTTGAAAATATGCATTTGTGCGAAATATAAAGCATTTGAAAATATTTAGAAGCATTTGTGTAGTGCGTTTGGAAATAATTGAAGGCATATGTGCAGTGCATTTGAAAATATGCATTTGTGCGATGCATTTGAAAGTATCTGAAATCAGTTGTGCGGTGCGTTTAATATATTTGAAAGCATGCATGCGAAAAATCTAAAAGCATTTGTGCAGTGCATTTAAAGGCATTTATGCAAAGAAAAATCATGTGCAATGTGTTTTATTAAATAATATTCGTTATCAACACATTTGAAAATTTATAAAGCTTTACTTATAAGTTTTGAATCATAAATTTATAAGTAAGTAATTCAAATCACTCGACATATAGTCTTTTCGATGCTATAAATGTTGTTGACTTCTCGGGTTCTGTTAATCCCGACAAACCTGCACTCAAAGAAAAATTATAAGTTTTGGGGGAGGTTGATTCACGTTGACTTTGAAGGTCTGGCTCTTCATACTTCTTTCTTCTAGCTTTGTTTGGACTCATAACCTCCGTCCATTCTAAATCTTGGTTAAATGAATAACAAGAAAATAGATAAAAGGAAAACATTTGATGGAAAATCATATTTGAAATATGATAAAATTATATACGTATATATATTAATAGAGAATGTTGTTGAACTTCAAATTGTGACATGTCATGAAACAAAGCGAACGTCCTTTAATTGAAGCCTTTCTTTTGTCGGATGATTTGATTAACCATATACTCTTCAAAATATCTTGATATCTTCTTGCAATGATTTCCTTAAAAAATTGTCCCAGTTTTTGCGAAAGAGATATGTTGTCCTTTGGTCACGATGATACTAGACTTTCTATAGGCTGCACACTATTCTCATCAAGGCACCAAGCCAAACATAACCTAAGGATACAACTGAAATTGAAATAAAGGGGCCGAACCCTCCTCGGGTTGCCTACGTATCCGAACGGAATCAGGCCATACGTAGTTCGCTACATACAAAGAAATGGGGAAATGGAAAAAAATCTAATAAAGTGACCGAAGCCGATATAGGCCGCCTACGTATCCCACCAAGGGTATCAGGCCAAGCGTAGTTCATATTACATAGAAAGGAAATTTTGCAAAACCTATTAAAAGACCAAATCCGATGTGGATTTCCTACGTATCCCGCCTTGGGAATCAGGTCAAGACGTAGTTCCAATACATGACAAAAAGATTACAAGAAAATGAAATAGAAACCTCTAGATGTAGTATCTCTTAACCGCATCTGCATTGATAGCTTTTGGCCATATCTTACTATCCATTTCTGCTAGAATCAAAGCTCCTCCAGTCAGTACTCGGTGAACTATGTAAGGTCCTTGCCAATTAGGTGCAAGCTTTCCCTTAGCTTGATCTTGGTGAGGGAATATTCTCTTCAACACCAATTGTCCCGGTTCAAACTGTCTTAATCTTACTTTCTTGTTGAAAGCTTTGGCCATCCTGTTTTGATAAAGTTGCCCGTGACAAACTACATTCATTCTTTTTTCATCAATGAGCATCAATTGTTCATACCGATTTTGCGTCCACTTGGCATCACTTAACTCAGCTTCTTGGATGATCCTCAGGGATGGTATCTCAACTTCCATTGGTAACACTGCTTCTGTTCCATAAACCAAAAGATAAGGTATTGCCCCAGTCGAAGTCCTAATTGTGGTGCGGTAGCCAAGAAGGGAAAAGGACAAACTCTCATGCCAATGCTTGTAGTTATCAACCATTTTCCGCAATATCCTTTTGATATTTTTGTTGGCGGCCTCAACTGCTCCATTCATCTGAGGTCAATAAGGAGTGGAATTGTGGTGAATAATTTTGAACTTCTTGCATATCTCACGCATCAAGCCACTATTGAGATTAGCTCCATTATCTGTAATAATTGACTCAGGGATCCCGAATCTACAAATGATGTTATTGCGAACAAAATCTGTCACCACCTTCTTTGTCACAGACTTGTATGAAGATGCTTCTACCCACTTTGTGAAGTAATCAATAGCTACCAGAATGAACCTGTGTCCATTTGAGGTGGCTGGCTCAATAGAGCCAATGACATCCATACCCCAAGCTGCAAATGGCCAAGGAGAACTCGTCACATTTAACTCATTCGGGGGAACCCAAATCAAATCACCATGAATCTGACATTGATGACACTTTCTCACAAAACGGATGCAGTCAGTTTCCATGGTCATCCAAAACTATCCAGCTCGCAGAATCTTCTTTGCCAAAGTGAAACCATTCATGTGCGGCCCACATGTACCCCTATGTATTTCTTCAATCAACTTGCTTGCCTCTTGAGAGTTGACACATCTTAACAATCCCAAATCTGGAGTCCTCCTATAAAGGATTCCCCACTTAGGAAAAAGTGATTTGCGAGTCTCCGAAGTGTCTTCTTTTGAACATTGTTTACTCCTTCTGGATAGTCTCTTTCTCTGAGATACCTCTTAATGCCATAGTACCAAGGTTCTCCATCCGGTTCTTCATCTACATGGAAACAATAGGCTGGCTGATCCTGCACATTGACCTTGATTGGATCTATGTAGTTCTTGTCTGGGTGTTGAATCATAGAAGCCAGGGTTGCCAACGCGTCTGCAAACTCGTTCTGAGCTCGAGGAATATGCTTGAATTCTATCTTGATGAATTTATTGCACAATTCTTTCACACACAACAAATATGGGAGTATCTTCACATTCTTGGTGCTCCATTCGCCTTGAACCTGATGAATCAATAAGTCAGAATCACCTATAACCAATAATTCTTGTATATTCATGTCAACAGCCATTCTAAGCCCAAGAATGCAAGCCTCGTACTCCGCCATGTTATTTGTGCATAAAAATCTGAACTTTGTTGAGATAGGATAATGTTGACCTGATTCTGAAATCAACACTGCTCCAGCACCGACTCCTTTAGAATTCGCAGCACCATCAAAAAACATTCTCCACCCGGGATATTCTTCGGAAATATCCTCTCCAATAAATAAAACCTCTTCATCAGGGATATAAGTTTTAAGAGGCCTATACTCTTCATCCACGGGATTTTCGGCGAGATGATCAGCTAGCGCTTGTCCCTTGATGGCCTTTTGAGTGACATAAATAATGTCAAATTCACATAGTAAAATTTGCCACTTCGCCAACCTTCCAGTGGGCATTGGCTTCTGAAATATATACTTGAGTGGATCCATCCTTGAGATGATAAAAGTGGTATACGCACATAAATAATGTCTTAACTTTTGTGCAACCCAAGTCAAAGCACAACAAGTGCGCTCCAATAAAGTATACCGAGATTCATAAGGAGTGACAATCTTCCGTCCATTTGGTTGCAGCATCTTTCCTCAGCAACTTGAAGATTAACTCGCAAATTACAGTGGATTGTGCAATGAATCGACTAATGTAATTGAGGCGACCAAGAAAACTCATTACATCTTTTCGATTCTTTGGAGGAGGCAAGTCTTGAATAGCCTTTATCTTTGAAGGATCCAGCTCTATCCCCTTCCTACTCACGATGAAACCCAACTACTTCCCAGCAGGGACACCGAATGCACACTTTGTAGGATTTAACTTTAGATTGTACCGCCTTAATCTGACGAAGAACTTCTTCAAATCTGTTATATGATCTGAGCTCTTCCGTGACTTAATGATGACATCATCCACATAGACTTCAATCTCCTTATGGATCATGTCATGAAATATGGTAGTCATAGCTCTCATATATGTTGCCCCTGCATTCTTGAGTCCAAAAGGCATTACCCGATAACAATATACTCCCCATGGCGTGATGAATGCAGTTTTTTCCGCATCCTCTTCATCCATTAGAATCTGATGATATCCTGCAAAGCAATCAACAAATGACTGCAACTCATGCTTTGCACAGTTATCAATAAGTATGTGAATGTTTGGGAGAGGAAAATCATCCTTCGGGCTAGCCTTGTTGAGATCTCGATAATCTATGCATACTCTAATCTTTCCATCTTTCTTTGGCACTGGTACTATATTGGCCAACCATGTGGGGTACTTGGTGACCTGGATGACATTGACATCAAATTGCTTGGAGACTTCTTCCTTAACCTTTAAACTCAAATCAGGCTTGATCTTTCTCGGTTTTTGCTTTACTGGGGGACAAAAGGGATCAATTGGCAACCTGTGTGAAATAATATCCGTGCTTAGACCCGACATATCATCATAAGACCATGCGAACACATCCATGTATTGTCTCAAAAGATCAATAAGTTATTTTCTTTGGGACGGAGTCAAATGGACACTAATTCTTGTTTCCCTCACCAATTCTGCTGACTCTCCCAAATTTATCGTCTCTGTTTCATCCAAATTTGGCTTTTCTGTATTTTCAAAATGTTCAAACTCCTTAGTCAACTCTCCCGGCTGTACATCTTCTTCATATTCTGCAAAAGTTTGTTCACTGTTCGGGGTTTGTTCGCTCGTTTCATTACATGTCATATTTTCGTCATTGACAGATTTATTAGTTTGCTTGCTGAAAGAGAGAAAAGAAATAAAAATAAAATAGATAATCAAAGAAATTTTTAGAATTTAAAGCAGAAAAAAGGTAACATAGATTTGGCATTTAAGCTTTCAAAAGATGGAGGCAAAACACATCAAATTCAAAAGCACGATTTAGGCCTCAATTTGAATCATGTTGTTTTTGTTAATTCTAATACAATCAACTACCAAGATTCCCGGAGAACCGGGGACGGGTTACAAGTCCAATTGTTCAAAGCATTTTCAGGCATAGCATCCCATATGGTCGAGGCCTCAGTGTAGTCCTCCAAAATCATATTGCATTCTACTTCTTCAATGAACAAGTTTTTGAGTCCTTCTGTGAGGTTATCTTCAACAGCTTTTTCTGATCCTTGTGCAGCAAACGCCTTGGAAAATGACTGATTCAAGGGTGGGATAGGTTGTGGTAAGGGAATGTCACTTTTCCTTTTGAGATTAGCCGATGAGATTTCTTCAGGAGTAGGCTCGTATCCAAGACCAAAGGTGTATTTTTGACCAGGCAATTTAATTGGTTCCACTATTCCATCCAATTTCGCTCCAAGACCTTGACCCGGGATAAAACCATTCTTCAACATTTCCCAAGCCACCATCATAAGCACACGTGGCAAATTTGTCTTTTCAACTTGAGTAGCACACACAATTTCCCTAATATGGAATACAGACCCATCCAACTCTTCTATACTTTCAATAACAGGGACTGAATTTCCAGGATATATTGAGTTGTTACCTTCTCCATGAACAACAATTTCCTGATGGTTCCAAATAAATTTCAAGGTGCGGTGCAAAGTGGAAGGAACCACACCAGCCATATGAATCCATGGCCTTCCAAGTAATAAATTATAACTAGCAGATATATCCAATACTTGGAATTCCACAATGAACTCCACAGGTCCAATTTGCAATGGCAAATTGATTTCTCCAATGACTCGCCTTTGTGTCCCGTCAAAGCCTCTAACCCTTACATGACTTTCACGAATCTTTCCAACGTCGATTCCCAAAGCTCGAAGAGTAGTGAAAGGGCATATGTTAACAGCTGAACCATTATCAATCAGAATTCTTGAAATAAACTTATCCCTACATCTAACAGTAATGTTCAACGCTTTGTTATGTCCCAAACCTTGAGCAACAACTCATCTTCATGAAAGGTGACTTTGTTAGCTTCTAAAACTTGTCCTACCATGGCAGAAAAATTCTCACTAGTGGTCTCACTGAAACATAAGCTTCACTTAAAACCTTCACCAAAGTGTTTCTATGAGTTGCAGAATTCATCAGTAAGGCCATTAAGGAAATCTGAGCAGGAGTTTTCTTCAGCTGTTCTACAACTGAATATTCCTTAGTTGGCATCTTCCTCCAGAAATCTTCTACTTCAGCCTCTGTCACAACCCTTTTTTGGTTGTTTTCCTTGTTTGGTCCTCCTCGTACAACTTCTTTAGGGGCGTAACAACGCTCGGATCTTGTCATTCCTGCAGCAGCGGCTTCTACAACTATCTTTCCTTTTCCATTGTCCCTTGCATCTGTCGAGTAATCCCAAGGAACTGCTTTAGTGTCAAAAGGGGATGATTGAGCGACAAAGGCCATGATCTTAGGCTTGGGAAGAAAAACTTCCACTTCAATTGGCGCTCGCACTTGGACTGCGATTACAGGAGAAATAAAAGCCGATGTCTCAACATTCTTCTCTATCTTGACTGGTACTATGGTCCCTTCCAAGTTGCAATCATCATCAACGGTGATCATGTTAACGTTGCCATGATTTGGCAGCGGGTTGTTGTTTACATTGGGGGAAACACCTTTGAGTTGAATGATTCCTTCTTTGATCAATGCCTCAATCTTGTCTTTGAGAGTAAGGCAACTTTCAGTATCATGTCCAGCAGCTCCAGAGTGATATGCACAGTGCTTGGTCTCATCATACCATCCAGGAAGGGGATTGGGAATTCGTCCTTGGATTGGTTGGAGTACTCCTGTGGTTCTCAACTGTTCATATAGTTGGGCTAAAAGGTTCAGCTAAAGGTGTATAAGTTTTGGCTGGTCTTTTTTCAAAATTTGGACGGGGTCTGGGTGCATTTGATGGATGGTTTTGTGGTTGATAGTGGGATTGGGATAAATATATGGGTTGGTATCGTGATGGATTTGGATAGGTAGGTGCTCTAGGTGGACAATATGTTGGTTGGGTGGTGTAAACTGGGTAATGGGCAGGTGAAGGTTGATAATAGGGTTGAGGGATTTGGGTATACTGACTGTAGTATGAAGGTTGGGGTAATGGGTTTTCGTAGGTTAACATTTGGTTTGGCCTACGTTCCTGGATGGTCATGACAGCAGACACACCGTCCATCTTCTTCTTAAGGGTTCCTCCGATTGAATCCGACTGAATGGCCTTACTTGTTGCTTGCAGGGCTGCCAAATTAGTGATTCTCCCAGTTTTAATACCTTCTTCAATAAATTCTCCCATCCTGACAACCTCAAAGAACCTTTGCCCTACAACACTTATCATCTTTTCATAGTACGTTGCATCTTTTTGGGATTGTATAAAAAGAGAGGTCATCTCACTTTCTGCCATTGGAGGTTGAAATTTTGCGGCATCTGCTCTCCAACGCATTGCATACTCTCTAAATGACTCTGTTGACTTCTTTTCCAACTTCATCAAGTGGAACCTGTCCGGAATTGCCTCAGTGTTAAACTTGAACCTATCCATGAATTTTTGCGCCATCGCACCCCAACTATTCCATTTCTGTGGGTCTCGACTTGTGTACCAATCAAAAGCCTCTCCCGTCAATCTCCTTATAAACAACTTCATTCTAATGGCCTCATCTTTCCCCACTCCAACTAACTTGTCACAATACGACCTTAAATGAGCTCGAGGATTTCCCTTCCCATCAAATACATCAAATTTTGGTACCTTATACCCTACGGGTAATTCAACATCGGGATGAACACATAAATCCTCATATTCAAGACCTTCACCCCCTTATGGGCTTGGATACTTTTGAAAGCTTCCTTCAAATTACGAATCTCCCTTGCTACATTGTCATCTGTTCTTGACCTTGCTTCTTTCTCCATCTCTTCACATGGATCGACTTCTGGCATGGTTGGCATTGGATTAAGGAAAGGTTGAGCTTCCGCTACATATACTTGAGGCACATACTGAACATTAGGGATTACAGTGTGTGCCACCGGTACATGTTGGGTTGCTTGGTATTTTTGGGTAGGTAAGGTGGTTTGGGTGAGCGGGGCAGTTTGGGTAAGTGAGTTGGTTTGGATGACTGGAGTTTGGGTAAGTGAAGTTTGGGGCGCATATGAAGTAGTGAAGGGTAAAGGGTTGGCTTGTTGCGGATTGTTTTGTGGAAAGTTGGGTTGTTGAGGGTTGGTGGATTGTCTGGAAGCAGTTGGATTGGTCTTGTGAAGGGAAGGGTTTGGTGGAAAGTATTGAGGAGTAGGAGAGTCGACATGTGGAAAAAGAGGCGGAGTAGCTGTGCTTGTTCCATGTTCGGGAAGTGGCGTGTTCAAAGTGATAGACAAATTGGTGAGGTTTCGAAGTCGATCAATCTCACTTTGCATATCGGCCATTTTTTGCATCAAATTGGCAATATATTCATTATAAGGGATTGGTTCCATTCCTTCCGAAGTCTCGGGCTCATCTCTCAAGACAGTGACAAGTCCCAAACCATTTTGATCGGATGCACTGAGTGGTCATGTCTGCACGTGCTTTTGACCTCGTAAAGTATGGATGATCCGCCAGTTCGTAGTCAACGCAAATCAACCTTTGGGGAAATAAATCAAAAGGAAGAAAACCTTCAAAAAGAGAGAAATATTAGTATCAAGCGGGTGATTGTTGTTTAAATGATATTAATAATTAGGCAGATAATTAAATAATAACAATAAATAAATAGAGAATAAGCATGTATTACGCAACAAGTGAATCATATAACAAAAATAATAAGCAAAATATTTAAAAGAAAATGCATCCTAATATGCACGGGACCTCTTTTGCCAAAGGTGGGCCTAAATGTCAAACATAACGTAATTATGATAGATTGATCCAAGCCATTAATTTGTGACAAACTCGAGTTTTGGGAAATAAAAGGCCAAGCTTTCATTAATACAAATAAAATAGTACAACGAAGAAACTAAGAAATATATAAAAGATGACATAATATAAAGACAAATCTAAGACTTGGCCTAAACTGCTATCAATCACGCTGGCAGAGGAAGTGAAGATGATGCTCCCACGTTGCTAGGTCCTGCTCCCGCATTGTCTAAATATCGCATTATATTTTCCATTTGAGCCCACATTTCAGGAGTAACTATTTTAGTTCCAAGACGAGAATGTCTTATCCAAATCGTAGTTCCAATATCCTCAAAACCTTGCTCACCTTCTGAACTTATGCTATTGCGACCTTCTTGAAACCATACCCGGTATTCTAGAATTTCCTTTTCAGGCCCATTTCCAATATCTATCGTGAGGATATTGTCCCACTCATGAAGAATCTCTCTGGCTCTAGGGACTTCAAAGTTTGGTCCAAAGGAAATTTCAGAATTTCTCATATTTGCTCGAAGAGGAATTACTTGTGCTTGACCAAACTGTTGAAGCACGCGCACTGGAGCATATGACTGGAGACCTTTTAACCCAATAAGCTCAATATAATAAGACCTTCTACATCTTATATAGGCAGGGAAATGTGAGAGTAATGGATATTTCCACTGAACTTGGTTACTAGTGCGGTGGGCCAGGAACTCATACCAATCGTCAGTACCAACCGGATACACAAACTCTTTCATCCTGTCATAAAAACTGTTAATATGATTTATGTTACTAAAGCATATGTCATCCATATTTTTACGTTGGTGAAAATGTTCCATTGCCGACATTTGTAAAAGAAGATTGCAACCTTCAAAGAAGTTTGATTCCCCTCTTTTACGTTTCCCAAGAACTCGAAATATTTCTGCTAAAATCATGGGAACCACAGTGAGTTCTTCGCCATCTACTCCCTCAAAAAGTACTCGAGCCATAGAACATATGCAAGTGCTAATGTTTCCGTGTTCTCGTGGGAATACCAAAGTCCCTAGTAAAGCCACAACAAATGCAATAGGACGTCTAACTTGCCAATGAACTTGAGTACAAGAGAATTCTTTCCTAAACAGCTTGTAACTATCTGAGCGTCCATACCTCTCATATAGGTAGTCCAAAGAAACCCAATTATTTTCGAAGCACCGAAGTTTCTTTTCATTTTTCAACCCTAAGTAACGAAGGAATTTCTTCCCTGATTGACTGTGTGGAATAATTTGACCCATTCTTTGATACTTCAAACTGGTGAAATAAAAGATTTCCTCCAATGTAGGGGTTAGTTCAAAGTCTTTGAAGGCAAACACGACACGGTCTGGATCCCAAAATTGAATTAGTGCTCTAATCACATGTTTGTCGGGGGTGATTTTGAATAGCAGAGGGAGGCACCCCAACCTTCTTGTAATCGCTAGTTTCTCAGTTGGAGTGAAATTTTCCCACCATGTCCTCAATTTGTGCGGGAAACCCTCGACCATTCTAACTTTGGGCACTTGGGAAACTGAACTCATCCTACATTACAAGTTAAAATCAAATGAACACATAATTTCCAAACTCACTATGTCAAAATTAGGCTTGGATCTGACTATCATTTTCACGTTGCACAAAACATGCTTATTGGTCGTTGGGTCGTGAAACCCGTCGACAAAAAGGGTGGATTTCTTAAATGTGGATTCGATACCCAGGATCGATCCACCTAAGGTGAATGCATGCATGACTTAAATTAAAGGGTGGTTTAGCTCTATCTTATGTTTTTCTATGAGTTGGCATACTAGACACAAGGTTCCCGAGTGGACAACTCGAGTGAGAAGGCTACGCGGTCACACGGAAAAAGATCCGGACACCCCGCGCATATGCCAACTCTCCTAACTTTTGGGTTTTGAAAGAAATTTGCGGGTGCGCAAAACACACCTCGCGTGTACGTGTGATAGTGTGAGATTTCCAAAATTGGAGGAATTTATGAACGGAATGACATTTTAAATAAAGCAATAACAAATAAACAATTTATATAAAGCAGTAACAAATAACCAGTTTATACCATATAAGCATAATAAGTAAAGCAATTTGGCATTTAAAATAAAACAAACAACAAAACAAAGCTAGCAAATGTTAAAAATAATAATTATTAACCTAAGTTTGTTATGGTTTAGAACCTAAAGTCCCCAGTGAAGTCGCCAAGCTGTTATACCTCATTTTAACTCGGGGTCGAAACGTGTACAACATATTGGTGATTTCCAAATTATTAACTAACTTAAGAAGTCGCCACCTAATTAATTATGGTGAATTAGGACACCTAAATATTTAACTAGCTAATAATAAAATGACTTCAATTAAATGGTCTACTTAACTTGCATGATTCTAGGTAAGGGTGCTAGTTTATCCTAAAGGGAAGGTGTAAGACATCTTTTAAAATCTGTTAAAAACAGTTAACCGACCAAACTTAGGTTAATTAATTTATAAAAAAAAGTGAATATTAAAAGAATCAGAAGAGTTGAATAAGTTAGTTGGAAAGTGTTTCAACATTTGAAAATTCTTTTGTATTTATATTAAAATGATGGAGATTTAAGAAAGGATAATTTGTCTAAATCAATTGTTGTTGATCCGTAATCCGTGACTAAAAGATATAGTAAGAAAAACTTTTATTCATGAATTCATAAGATGTTTCCTTTTGAAAGATTTTTGAAAAAAAAAAATATAATTACAACAAAACATTTTATTTATTTGTTTTTAAAAAGGGTCACTGCCCAATTGAATAAAATTAAAGAAAAACTAGTGGGTTTAAAATGGTGTAAAAAAAAAATGCTTTTAAAAAAAAAAAAAGAAACCCGAAGGGAAACCTTAAACAAAATAACAACTAAATCATAAAAAAAAAAGTAAGCTAACCCCACCCCCAAAAAACACAGCAAAACAAACAAAGTGCAAAAGATATAACAAGACAGAAGTTCACAAACAAGCCAAAACAAACACCGCATAATAATGACTAGAAATGGAAAAATATTTATATTTTTCAGATTTCTTCGCTTGTCTTCTTTAACTTCAGCTCGGATCTAATTCGAGGGAACGAGAGGCGGAAATAAAGGGGAAATGCATATTCCAAGTTTAGCAATGGCAAGAGGATATGTCGGTAGTGAGAGTCTCTCAAAGAAACTCCAATTTTTGCTCCAAAATTGTTCATGCAAATAAAGTAAAAAAAAGAGATTAGTAAAACAATCCAACCTTACTCGATATTGAATAAATTAGATATAGAGTCGAGTTAAATAGAGCCAATGAATATACTACCCAAAGTGTGAAAAATACACAAATGCCGAATAAAGCTCAAAGTCACTACAATAACAACTTTAATTCATATCCGAGTTACAAAGATACTACTTCTTAAAGATTTAGATAAAAACTTATGCATAAATTTTCAGATTTTTTAAAATGCCATATATATAAACTTCTAAAGGGGAACAAACCTATATATCTGTAAGTACAAATATACTAACAGAGTAGAAGAGATGACTTAAACTCATGCATTGTTATTTTCCTTTTTTTAAAAAAAAAAGTTACAGGTAATGCATCTGTAATCCAAAGGTGCACATATAATATACATATTTGATCAAAATAAAAAAAAAACCAAAAAAACAGATGATTTAAGCAATCCCCCTTTTTTATACACACGAATGCATATATATATATAACTTGCCGCAGAAACTAAAGCGCACGGACCAACTCGAATGCAATAATTTTATTCTTAATGTTTGAAACATAATAAAAAAAATGGTTTTAAATGTCAAACAGAACATAACCATGCTCTAAAAATTACTTCATTAAGCTAAACTAAGCACAAAAATAGTCTCGACATATCAATTTATTGGAGTGCATATCAGTCTACTAGAGCACACATAGCATCATAGAAACAAAACAGAGAAAGAGAGAGGGCGAAATCACCTGTTGTGGAGCAGTGAACAAGGTGCTTTGGTCGAAGGTCTATTTTCAAACAAATCGAACTAAAGCAAGCTTAAAAAAAAATAGAATCTCAGCCAAGATAAAAAAAAAGGATGCAAAGGCAATATTTAGAGCAAAGAACAGTAGTTAGAAGTGCTATGGAGGCAGAAAAACTTCTTGTTAAAAATGAGTGCAAAGGCTATTATCCAGATCAAAAAAAAAAATCCCTTTAACAGGTGGAATGTGTCGGTATTTATAGCAATGAACTAGGGTTCTTGGCTCAAGTTTGGGTGGGATTTTAAGAAACAAAATAGTCATTTGAATTTTGAAATCTCTCCTTGATGATCCTTTTTCTGAAATCTCAAAGTTCTTTGGCATTTTCTTGACCAAATTAAAGAAGAGAGATGTAAATGAGGGGGGGGGGGGGAGAAAGGGACGTCTGCCATTATAGAAGAAAAAGATGAAAGTTTCACCAAAACAAGGCTGGTGATTTTTGTCCTTGGTTGAGGATTAATGGAGTCTTCTTCAAAAAAGGAAAGGGGAGAAGAAAACGTAAGGGGCAAAAGGGTAAGTATTATTAGGTTCAGCTGATGATTAAAATGTTGGGTTGGGCCTATATTTGGGCTATTTTGGACAGATTTTGATATAAAATATGGGTTGAAAAGTTTTGGTCTCATTTGAGGCTTTTGGGCCGAATTTCTCACCCTTTTTCCTTTCTTCTTTTAAATTATTTTGGGCTTCTAACTTAACAACTAATATAATATATATTATAAGATGACAATTGCTCGTTTATAAGAGAAAAATATATTACGACTTTACGCTAATATAAAATATAGATACAAGAAAATGGATTTACACTTAATTTAATAAATACGAAATTTGAAATAAAATGACGAAAATAGACTATTTAAGAAGAGAGGCGTAAAAGTAATATTAGTAATTTTGATAATAAAAAATTAATAAATTTAGAAGATATATAGTCGTAGTAGTAAAAATAATTGTAAGAAAAAATATAATTTTATACGCTATTAATTTAGAAGCCTGAAAATGATAAATTAGAAGAAAGGAGGGTCAAAATTGGGTGTCAACACCAGAAAGTTTCAGCAATTGGCAATGTTCCCATCCACGGTTATGACCTATGGACCGTAGCTCTATTGACGGTCCATACTGGTCAACCATCGATGGGGACAGAAGCGGGGTCGTTTGGTGTGTCGACCTACGGACACGACCTACGGTCCGTAAGTCCCGACTGTAGGTCAACACTTAACCAATTCTTCAGACTGAGTTCTTAGGGGAAAATTCTCTGACACGAACGACGGACCGACAGTACGGACCGTAAGTCCATCTACGGTTCGTCGATCGCGTCCGTAGGTGCCACTTGTGTCACCAGAAACCTGTAGTCTCATCCAAGTTTCCCCCATTCTTCTCTCACTGCTCATCCAAGTTCCTAGTTACTATACCTATGTTTCACAGTTGTTTCCGGCACTCCAAAGTACGTCTAAACATCAAGAAGCCGTCCTTAACGTGTGAGCAAACACCCTGAATTCATAATTCCAATTCAAGGGAAGTTAGTTTCCAAGTCGAGTGAAGTTAGTCGTCCAGTGAAAGTGTATAGAGTTTCAAGTCGAGTTAAGTCAAGAGTTTCGAGTTAAGTTAAGAGTTTCAAGTTGAGTTCTTTTCAAAAGAGGGCTATTAGGGGACTAAGTATTCCCAAATGAGTTTATAAATGTTTTCTTACATTTGAACAAGAGGGAAACCATGCTTTCCAAAAAGAGCCTTTGGGCTAAGTTTTGAGTAATTATCTCAACTAAAGAATGAAGATTGTTTTAAAAACATTTATGAGCTAAAGTATTTTTGGGAGTAGTATTGAGCACCGAATTGGAGATACGAGTTCATATTAACTCAACTCTCCATAAGAACCATGCGCCAACATGAGATTTCTCGGATCATATTTTTTAGATGATCACGAAAGTTAAGCTAGTGGATCCACTAAGTAAAGTAAGTTTCCTATATCACGGCAAGGTATAGGATGGTCCTTGGCAACGCGAGGTAAAGCGTTGTATCATCACTAGGGCTCATAGTGGTGGTTGTCGGTTAAAGAATCTCCCACTAAAGTTATATTACTTTCATATAAGTAAAGTTGCTTTTGTTATCGGTTTATCAGTACGAGCTAAGTGTTTATACTGTTTTACAAGCCATATATATTGCATGTGTTTTACTGCTTTATATATTGAGTTCAGTTATTCGTGAGTTGAATAAAGCCAAGGTAAGAGTTCCTTTCTACTCTTTTCAAGCTTAAGTTGTGGTTTAGCTTTCCAGCTCGCATACTCGTACATTCCATGTACTAATGCCAGTTGACCTGCATCATTTTATGATGCAGACGCAGGTACCCAGGATCAGCATCCAGCACGTCGTTGATCCAGTTGAGCACTCCAGAGTCAGTGGTGAGCCTCCTTGCATTTCGAAGGACTCAAGTATTTTGTGTTCTGAGTTTTGTTGTATTAGGATGTTGCGGGGTCTGTCCCAACATCCATCTTAGTATGTTTAGAGGCTTCATAGACAGTCAGTCAGTTAGTTTTGAGTCTCTCTTTTGTATATATATATAAATATATAATATTCTATCTTGAGACTTGAGTTGCCCTTTGTGGCCAAATTTTCATTTGTTGTTTGTGTTATAACTTTTTATTCCTTTGAGTTAAGAAAGCTAGGCCAAGGGTTCGCTTGGGGCCAGCAATGGTCTCCGAGTGCCGGTCCCGCCCAGGGTGTAGGCTCGGGGCGTGACAGTATTTCCCAAAGAAGTTTCTAAATGTTTTTACATTTAAGTAAGAAAGGAACATCGATTCCAAGAGAGCCTTTGGGCTAGATTTTGAGTAATTATCTCAAACTAAAGAAAGATGTGCTTTAAAACACTTATGAGCTAAAGTATATTTTTGGGAGTAGTCTTGAGCACCGAGTTGGAGACACGAGTTCATATTAACTCCACTCTCCATAAGAACCATGCGACCAACATGGGATTTAACGGGTCATACTTTTTAGATGATCCCGTAAGTTAAGCTAATGGATCCACTTAGTAAAGTTAACTTCCTATATCATGGCCAGGTATATTGGGCAACATGAGGTAAAACGTTGTACCACCACTAAGGCTCATAGTGGTGGTTGTCGGTTAAAGAATCTCCCACTAAAGTTATATTACTTTTATATAAGTAAAGTTGAGTTTGTTATTGCCTTAATCATTAACGAACTAAGTTGTTTACAATGATTTAAAAGCTTTATATATTGCATGTGTCTTATTGCCTTATATATATTGAGTTCAGTTATTCATGAGTTGTCGAGAGCCAAGGTAAGAGTTCATTTGCATTTCTTTCAGGCTTAAGTTGTGGCTTAGCTTTCCAACTCGCATACTCGTACAATCCATGTACTGATGCCAGTTGGCCTGCATCTTGTTATGATGCAGACGCAGGTACCCAGGATCAGCATCCAGTACGCCGTTGATCCAGTTGAGCACTCCAGAGTCAGTGGTGAGCCTCTTTGCATTCCGAAGGACTCAATTATTTTGTGTTCTTAGTTTTGTTTTATTAGGATGTTGCGGGGTCTGTCCCAACATCCATCTCAGTATTTTAGAGGCTTCATAGACGGTTAGTCAGTTAGTTTTAAGTCTCTCATCTATGCATATATGTAAATATTCTATTTTGAGATTCGAGTTGCCTTTGTGGCCAGATTTTATAAGTTAAGTTGTTTTGTAACCTTGCATTTGCATTGAGTTATTATGTTGGGTTAGGTTTCCGCTGAGTTAAGAAAGCTAGGTCAAGGGTTCGCTTGGGGCCAGAAATGGTCTCCGGGTGCCGGTCCTGCCCAAGGTGTAGGCTCGGGGCATGACAAACTTGGTATCAGAGCCTAGAGTTCAAGAGTCTTAGGGAGTCTATGAAGCCGTGTCTGTAGAGTCCTAGTTATCGGTGTGAAGCACGCCACATCTATAACTGGGATGCTACAACATTTAGGAAGATTTCTCACTTCTTTCACATTCATCTCGTGCGTTAGAGTTTATCTCTAAATAGTTTCTTTCTAATTCATGCTTGCGCGTGTTTCAGATAGTTATGCCTCCACGAAGAGTTGGCAGAGGGCGTCTTCCTAGACGTTATGTGGATGAGCAAAAGTTACCTTATGCACCTGGAGTACAAGATCAAGGGGAAGTTTCTAATGCCGAGTTCAAAGAGGCAATTAGAATTCTGAATCAAGCTGTAACTAATCAAATTAGTCAGCAAAGAGGAGCTCGACATGAAGGAGCTGACACTTCAAGGATTCGTGAGTTATTAGGGATGAATTCTCCGAGTTTCACGGGTTCGAGCACTACTGAGAATCCAGAGAACTTCATTGAGGAGCTGAAGAAGATTTTTAATGTGATGTGTGTGTCAAATACTGAGCGAGTTAAACTAGCTGTGTATCAGTTGAAGGATGTTGCTAGAACTTGGTTTGATCAGTGGAAAGGAAGTAGAGTTGAGGATGCACCACTTGCGAATTGGGACTGTTTTGAGAAAGCTTTCTTGGGGCATTTCTTTCCTCGAGAATTGAAAGAGGCTAAGGTACGTGAGTTCCTCACACTTAAGCAGGAGTCTTTGAGTGTTCATGAGTACAGTCTGAAGTTCACACAACTATCCCGCTATGCTCCGGAGATGGTTGCGGACATGAGGAATATGATGAGTTTATTTGTTGCTGGGCTATCTCGGTTGTCGAGTAAGGAAGGTAGGGCCGCAATGCTTATCAGGGACATGGACATATCAAGGTTAATGGTCTATGTACAACAGGTTGAGGAAGAGAAGCTGAGGGACAGGAAAGAGTTCAGAAGTAAAAGAGCCAAGACTGGTAATGAGTCGGGGCAGCAGAAAGGTAATGTGAATCGTCCGTCCTTCCAACAAAGGCAAAAGGGACCTGCTCCCTCATCTGCTAGAGCACCTATACCCCGATACCGAGGGGAATTTAATGGCCAAAATTTGAAGGACTTCAAGGCTAGACCAGCGCAGTCTTCAGGTAGTGTGGCACAATGAGGTAGTTTGTTTCCTGCATGTGCCAGGTGTGGTAAAGTCCATCCAGGGAAGTGTCGTCAGGGTCAGACAGGTTGCTTTAAGTGTGGACAAGAGGGTCACTTCATGAAGGAGTGCCCTAAGAATAAGCAAGGTAGTGGAAATCTTGGCAGAAGGGCCCAATCTTCTTCAGTTGCTCCCCCAGACAGGACGGCACCTAGAGGAGCTATTTCTAGTACCAGTGGAGGAGCAAACCGCTTTTATGCAATCACCAGTCGCCATGAGCAAGAGAATTCTCTAAATGCTGTCACTGGTATGATCAAAGTCTTCACTTTTAATGTGTATGCTTTGTTAGACCTAGGAGCAAGTTTATCTTTTGTAACTCCTTATGTTGCAAATAAGTTTGAGGTTCTTCCTGAAAGACTTTGTGAACCCCTTTGTGTTTCTACACCTGTTGGGGAATCTATTCTAGCAGAAAGAGTCTATCGTGATTGTCCTGTTTCCATCAGTCACAAAAGCACCAGGTCTGATTTGGTTGAGTTAGACATGGTAGATTTCGATGTCATTTTAGGTATGGATTGGCTTCATGCTTGTTATGCATCGATAGATTGTAGAACTTGAGCAGTCAAGTTTCAGTTTCCGAACGAGCCAGTCTTAGAGTGGAGTTGTAGTTCAGCAGTGCCTAAGGGTCGTTTCATTTCATACCTTAAGGCAAGAAAGCTAGTTTCGAAGGGTTGTATCTATCACTTAGTCTGAGTTTATGACTCTAGTGTTGAGATGCCTCCTTTTCAGTCAGTTCCTATAGTAAAAGAGTTTCCAGAAGTTTTTCCTGATGATCTACCCGGAATTCCTCCTGAGAGAGAAATAGATTTCGGCATAGATCTCATTCCAGATACTCGTCCTATCTCTATTCCGCCATATAGAATGGCACCAACAGAGTTGAAAGAGCAGTTGAAAGATCTCCTAGAAAAGGGTTTCATTTGATCGAGTGTCTCACCTTGGGGTGCTCTGGTCTTGTTTGTGAGAAAGAAAGATGGTTCCCTTAGGATGTGTATAGATTACCGCCAGTTGAATAAGGTTACCATCAAGAATAAGTACCCTCTTCCGAGGATTGATGATCCTTTCGATTAGCTTCAGGGTGCCACTTGTTTTTCGAAGATTGACCTCAGATCAGGCTATCACCAGTTAAGAGTAAGAGATTGTGATATTCTAAAGACAGCTTTCAGAACCAGATATGGGCATTTTGAGTTTTTAGTCATGTCCTTTGGTTTGACCAATGCACCGGCAGCTTTCATAGACTTGATAAATCGAGTTTTTAAACCTTATTTAGATACGTTTGTTATCATCTTCATTGATGACATACTAGTCTATTCAAGGAATGAAGAAGATCATGCTAGTCATCTTAGGACAGTTCTTCAGACTTTGAAAGACAAGGAGTTGTATGCCAAGTTCTCTAAGTGTGAGTTTTGGCTTAAGTCTGTGGCATTCCTAGGCCACATTGTGTCCGGTGATGGAATTAAAGTTGATACTCAGAAAATTGAGGCAGTGCAGAATTGGCCTAGACCCACATCTCCAACTGAAATTAGGAGTTTCTTGGGTTTAACTGACTATTATAAAAGGTTTGTTGAGGGGTTCTCGTCTATTGCATCTCCTTTAACCAAGTTGACTCAGAAGACAGTGAAATTTCAATGGTCTGAAGCTTGTGAGAACAACTTTTAATAATTGAAAAAGAGGTTGATTACAGCTCTAGTTTTGACGTTACCAGAAGGTACTCAAGGTTTTGTGGTGTATTGTGATGTATCTAGAGTTGGTTTGGGTTGTGTCTTAATGCAGAATGGCAAGGTTATAGCTTATGCCTCCAGACAGTTGAAGGTTCATGAGAAGAACTACCTAACCCATGACTTAGAGTTGGATGCTGTAGTATTTGCTTTGAAGATATGGCGTCATTACTTGTATGGTGTGCATGTTGACATATTCACTGATCACAAGAGCCTTCAATATGTGCTTACTCAGAAAGGCTTAATCTCAGACAGAGGAGGTGGTTAAAATTACTCAAGGATTATGACCTAAGTATTCTTTATCACCCAGGTAAGGCTAATGTTGTTGCTGATTCTTTAAGCAGGTTGTCTATGGGTAGAACCGCCCATGTTGAAGAAGGGAAGAGAGAGTTAGCTAAAGAAGTGCATAGACTAGCACGCCTGGGAGTCAGATTTACAGATTTCGCAGAAGGAGGAATAGCAGTGACGAGTGGGGCCGAGTCATCACTAGTGTCAGAAGTGAAAGAGAAACAAGATCAAGATCTCATTTTTCTTGAGTAGAAGGCAAATGTTCAAAAGCAAAGAGTATTAGCTTTTGAATAAGGGGGAGATGGTGTATTGAGATATCAAGGTAGATTGTACGTACCTATAGTAGATGAACTCCAAGAGAAGATTATGGAGGAAGCTCACAGCTCTAGATATTCTATTCATCCGGGTTCCACCAAGATGTATCGTGACTTGCGAGAAGTTTATTGGTGGAATGGCATGAAGAAGGGCATTGCAGAGTTTGTTGCTAAGTGTCCAAATTGCCAACAAGTGAAAGTTGAGCACCAAAAGCCCGGTGGTTTGGCTCAGAGGATAGAACTTCCAGAATGGAAGTGAGAGATGATCAATATGGATTTCATCACAGGGTTGCCAAAGTCTCGCAGACAACATGATTCTATTTGGGCGATTGTTGACAAAATAACAAAATCAGCTCATTTTCTACCGGTAAAGACTACCTTTTCAGCAGAAGATTATGCCAAGTTGTATATTCAAGAGATAGTGAGACTTTATGGAGTCCCAATCTCCATTATTTCAGATAGAGGTGCACAGTTTACTCGCACGCGGGAAATCTTTTCAGAAAGGCTTGGGTTCGAAGGTGAACTTAAGTACTGCCTTTCATCCTCAGACTGATGGGAAAGCAGAGCGTACTATTCAGACTTTAGAAGATATGTTGAGGGCTTGTGTGATCGATTTCAAAGGTAATTGGGATGATCACCTACCTCTCATTGAGTTTGCCTACAATAATAGTTATCACTCTAGCATCCAAATGGCTCCTTACGAAGCTCTTTATGGGAGAAGATGCAGATCTCCTATTGGATGGTTTGAAGTTAGCGAAGCAGGGTTGATAGGGCCAAATTTAGTTCACCAAGCTATGGAGAAAGTAAAAGTGAGTCAAGAGAGGTTGAAAACGGCACAGAGTCGCCAGAAATCCTATACTGATGTTAGGAGAAGGGCGTTAGAGTTTGAAATAGATGATTGGGTATATTTGAAAGTTTCACCCATGAAAGGGGTTATGAGGTTTGGTAAGAAGGGGAAACTTAGTCCCCGGTATATTAGACCTTACCGCATAGCCAAGAGAATTGACAATGTTGCTTATGAGTTGGAGTTACTATAGGAACTAGCAGCGGTTCATCCGGTATTTGATATCTCTATGTTGAAAAAGTGCATAGGCGATCCTTCATTGATCCTGCAGACTGAAAGTGTTGGGATCAAAGATAGCTTATCTTATGAAGAGATTCCTGTTCAGATTCTAGACCGTCAAGTTCGTAGGTTGAGAACGAAAGATGTAGCATTAGTCAAGGTCCTTTGGAGGAACCAGTTTGTTGAGGAAGTTACTTGGGAAGCCGAAGAGGACATGAAGAAGAGATATCCATATCTCTTTGAATCCGGAGGAATTGTAGATCAAGACACTAATTTCCTTCTTAGTGCTCTTTAAAATTTTAATGAGCATGTTATTGTTGTTGTATTTGCATGATTTCTTATTGAGTGTTTGAATTGATGTTGCACCCTTAGCCTTGTTAGAGTAACCTCATTTGAGGACGAATGTTCCCAAGGGGGAGATATTGTAACATCCGACAATTTGAAATAGTTATGAAGAGGCTTAGAATTGGAATTAACTATTTTTGGAAGGAATTCAGAATCTGGAAATTTGGCTAAGTATGGAAAAAGGACGAGTTTTTGGCCAACTTTGAGTAGTCATAACTCCTGGATCAGAAGGAGTTAGGAGAAGTTTCAGTTATTTTTATGAATCTCGTGGAATAATCTTTCCAACGCCACCAATTTTACTCCATTTCGAGTTCTTATGACTGAGTTATGCCCTTTTGAAAGTTGGGCAGTGGCAGGGAAATCCGTCCGGAAATTTTAAGGGCATTTTTGTCTTTTTCGTAACCAATTCTCTTGGTTATATTGTTGGGTTAGACTAATTTTAGATCAGTTTTGTCTCATTTTAAAAGAGTGAGACTGAGAGTTAGGGCTTTTGAGTGAAGAGGAGAAGAAGAGGAGAAGAAGAGAAGAAAGAGGAGATCAAGCAAGATTCCGTCAAAGATCGTCGTGGATATCGTCGAGGGTGATCCCTACTAGGTATGTGAGTTCATAGTGTTGGGTTGATCCTTTCCACTACACGCCAAACTCGTTTTATTTTTGAGAAAAGATTGGGTATGTTGTTGAAATTGTTGGGTTGTGTTGTTGATGTTGTTGATTGTGTTGTTGAAGTTCCTTGTTGATTTGGGACATGTTTCCAGTTGTGATTTTGAGTTAAATCTATTGTATGTTAAGGGTCTTTATGATTCTAAGTGTTTGCTGCTGGAACCCTTGAAGTTAAGGGGTTTAGAGTTGGAAAAACAAGGGAAAAAAAGTCAGATTTTTGGGGAAAAAGGGTTGGGGTGTCGCGCCAGCCAGCGCACCCCAAAAAAGGATGCTGAACTTTCCCCTTGGGGCAGAGCGCTTGGCAGAACGCCCAGAAGGCCCCTCTGAAGTTTGAGGGCTGGCGCCCCGCGCCTAGTAGAGCGCCAAGGACGCCAATCCTTCCCTTTACCTTTCATTTCCCACTATTTCATACATGTTCCTTGGTAAAGTACATATGTCTTATAGTTGTTTCCAATACTCTAAGGTACATCTTAACATCCCAAACTCATCCATAAACATGTGATCATATACCTTGAATCCATAGTCCAATTCAAGGCAAGTTAGGATAGAAGTCAAGTGAAGTTAGAGCCAAGCTTAGAAGTTAAGTAAGTTAAAGCAAGATTTCAAAGTTGTTCAAGAGTCTTTATTGAATCTTTTAACTTCATTTTAAGGCTCAAGTTTCAAGTCAAGCAAAGAGCATAGAGTTTCAAGCCAAGTGAAGAGTTTCAAGTTTCAAGTTTCAAGTTAAGTCAAGAGCATAAAGTCGAGTCCATTTCTCAAAAGTTATTAGGGAACTATGTATTTCCCAAAGAAGTTTCTAAATTGTTTTACATTTAAGTAAGAAAGTAACATCGATTCCAAGAGAGCCTTTGGGCTAGATTTTGAGTAATTATCTCAAACTAAAGAAAGATGTGTTTTAAAACACTTATGAGCTAAAGTATATTTTTGGGAGTAGTCTTGAGCACCGAGTTGGGGACACGAGTTCATATTAACTCCACTCCTCATAAGAACCATGCGGCTAACATGGAATTTAACGGGTCATACTTTTAGATGATCCCGTAAGTTAAGCTAATGGATCCACTTAGTAAAGTTAGCTTCCTCTATCACGACCAGGTATAGGATGGTCCTTGGGTAACGTGAGGTAAAACGTTGTACCACCACTAGGGCTCATAGTGGTGGTTGTCGGTTAAAGAATCTCCCACTAAAGTTATATTACTTTTATATAAATAAAGTTGAGTTTGCTATTGCCTTAATCATTAACGAACTAAGTTGTTTACAATGATTTAAAAGCTTTATATATTGCATGCGTCTTATTGCCTTATATATATTGAGTTAAGTTATTCATGAGTTGTACAGAGCCAAGGTAAGAGTTCATTTGCATTCCTCTCAGGCTTAAGTTGTGGCTTAGCTTTCCAGCTCGCATACTCGTACAATCCATGTACTGATGCCAGTTGGCCTGCATCTTGTTATGATGCACGCAGTACCCTGAGGATCGGCATCCAAGACGCCGTTGATCCGGTTGAGCACTCCGAGTCGGTGGTGAGCCTCTTTGCATTAGGAGGACTCAATTATTTTGTGTTCTTAGTTTTGTTTTATTAGGATGTTGCGGGGTCGTCCCAATATCCATCTCGGTATTTTAGAGGCTTCATAGACGGTTAGTCGGGTTAGTTTTGAGTCTCTCATCTATGCATATATGTAAATATTCTATTTTGAGATTCGAGTTGCCTTTGTGGCCAGATTTTATAAGTTAAGTTGTTTTGTAACCTTGCATTTGCATTGAGTTATTCTGTTGGGTTAGGTTTTCGCTGAGTTAAGAAAGTCAGGCCAAGGGTTCGCTTGGGGCCAGAAATGGTCTCCGGGTACCGGTCCCGCCCAGGGTGTAGGCTCGGGGCGTGACACTTTTAAAACTGGTTTTGTGACCTGCATATAAAACTAGTAAAAGACCAAGCTATGGAAGTAAAAAAAATATTTCTATGCTTGTCAAATTTCAGATGACTACAGAAGAAATTAGCATCACATGACTGCTGAAAAAGGACTTACATTTTGGAAAAACTACAGTTACATTAGTGAAAAGGAGCAATCTAACTGAAACAACAATCAAATGCTGTATTGATTGCTGTCAAAATCCTACCAAAGCTGAACAGCTTTCATGATTGTGCTTAACTTTGTATTCTGCAAGATTCAAGGAAGAAAATATGTTCATAAGAGGCAAGTGAGATAAAATAATTGCTTGTATCAATATTCATTAGTGTGTGACAGAGAGAAACTGCAAAAAAAGAAAGGATATCATGGGCATACCAGATGAAGTGGCCATCAATCCAAATGCTGAGGTTAGATCGATCCAACACGATCTGAGTATGGGTGAGGGATAAGCACCAAATTTGGTCAATTCACCAAGTATGCATAGACTACATCAATTACAAACAAGTATAGGTAAGTCAGGTTTTTGGTTTATATACACACAAACACAAAAGCTATTGTGCTAAAAATCCAATTACTGACAAAAGCTCAGAATATGCTATCAAATGCAGTCGCATCAAACTTGAAAAATCAATGTGATATAACATGCTTTAAATAAAAGATGCAGATATTGGAAGTCTTTACCAATTTCTTTAAATTCCAAGGTTTGGGCTACCTGACTGATAAAGTGAATTCTTTTGGACCCTTTATCTCCGTGGAAGAGACGAGAAATGGGTAACAAAGCCGAACAACTTTCATGATTTTCCAGTCTGCAAGTTGAGGGAGAAAATATGTTAATAGACCAGCAAAGAGAGTCTTACTAGTACATTAATATTACATTAAGACAATTGAGTCTGTGGAAGAGTCTTAACGAGAATACGTGAGTTGCTACTGAGATGAATTTCTAAAGGCAATAATTAACATATATGTGCATTGTAAAAGATTTCTAGTTCATTACGTCTACAGTGTTATCACCTTTTTGTTTTTTTGTCTTTCAGCTAAAATTAAATGCATCCCGATCTGAAGATGATTCCTCGGCTTCACAGTGGCAATAGAGGTTTTGCACTGCTCAAAGATTTAACAAGGGAAAAGAATTAACAAGAAAGCAAAGGGAAGTAAACAAAAAAAAAAAAAAAAAAAAGAATTCTTGAATTGCAATGGAAAATGAATTTCCAAGACAATAAACATCCTACTGACATATGTGTGCATGGTAAAAGATTACTAGTTCATTAATATTACATTGAGCTATCAACTTTCCAAAGCGGATTATTTCAATTCCATACCAGCTTTCTTTTTCTCACCTTTTTGCTGTCATCTAAAATTAAACTCATCCCGATCCAAGATTATTCCCCGGCTTCACAGTGACAATAGACGCATTGTGCTGCTTAAAGATTTAACAAAGGAAAAGAATTAACTAACAAGCAAGGAGAGGTTAATAAAAATAAATGAATAATGAAAAAAGAAAGAATTAAAATTACATATATCAGAGCACCATTTCTCTAAATCATTACTGGTATCCCTATCAAAAATTATGGTGGAAAAATGAGCAATTTTTGGCCAAAAATCCCTGATGTCAAATTCTAGGAGTGGTTTGAGCAATGGGCACTCGTAAATAGATAGTGTAGAGATGGAAGGGGGCATCCCTTTTACTGGAAGAGATTGAAGACAAGGGCAATTCAAAATGGAGATAAGGGCAATCCCAGATAGCTAGATATCGAAGCAACATGAGGCCCCGACGTTGACAGACTGCTAATAGGCATGCGAACAAAGCTCCGCATTGGCAACTGAAAAGATTGGGAAGCTACATATAAGGTGTAGGATTTCTTAACGGTGTGAGGTCTTTTGGGGAAAATTGTGCGAACTCACACCTTGTTAAGAGTATCTCATGTACCATTCGTGCTGTACGGGAAGTGACTGGGACTAGAAACAGGGGAATAAAGAGACTTATAACTTTTGTGATAGAAAATCAATTGATAAACAAACAAAGAGAAGTCTTAAAAATTATTTGGAGAATCACTTACCAATGATCTTGCTCGCTATCTAAGTTCACTATCGAATCATACATTGTGTTTGAGAAATCTCAGGTCACTCCTCCATCAATATGCGATTTGAGCATTACTCTCAGCTATATTAAAAATAGACTTTTTAAATATCAGTTCTGGTAGTTGAAAGAAGTGGATGATTTAACTGATACTAGTCCTTTTTAACTGATGTTGGAAATTTGACCAAATTTTGCACAATATTTCAAAGACTGAATAGTGCAATTGATATTTAAGTGTGACCATAGAAAAAAAATACATTATAATTAAATATTAATATTATGTGTATAATTATTTGTGGGAAAGAATCCTTAAAATGACATATATAAAACCAATTCAATGATAACCACAACACAGATTAATAAGAAAAAAAATGCCCAAATCCTTAAATTGAGATTGATGTTACAATTGACTTTTAAGAATATTTGCACCACTTTTAATATAATATAATATGACGATTACAGTGTTCCCACCGGAATATAAATATTTTTTCACCTTCTTTTTGTAATCAAACATTAAATTCATCCTGATCTGAAGATGACCCCTCGGCTTCACAGAGCAACAGACGCTACACACTGCACAAAACAATATAACAAAGGAAAGGAAGTAACAAACAAGCAAAGAGAAGTAACGAAAAATAAAAAGCTACTGAGATAAAAAAGAGTTCTTACATCTGTCAGAGTACCGTTTGTTTTGATCATCACAGGTATTCCTCATTGATCCGTATAGTGGAAATATGAGCAATATTTGGCCAGTATTCCCCCTTCATAAATTCTAGACATGGACTGAGCAATGGGCAGTGTGAAATATCAAGTCTAGAGAGGGCAGAGGGCATCCCTTTTTCTGGAAGATGTTGGAGTTTAGGACAAGAATGGATGGTCAGCGCAGAGAGGGAGGAGGGAAGCGATGATTCTGGAAGAGATTGGGGTTCATGGCAACGGAAAATCTGTAGATACCTAAGAGAAGTGAGTCCCTGAAGACCTTCAGGTAACAGTGAATGGAGCTCATGATGGTCATTTAATGTTAGTGAAGAAAGAGACGAGGGAAGCCCTTCTTCGATCAGTGACTGGATTTGAGGTAAATTAGGAGTGGATAGATATTCAAGAGAGGTGAGGCTTTTGAGAAGTAGGCTGCTTAATGTTTTCATATTGTGTACCTCAAGTCTTTGAATTGAGCAAGGCAACTCCCAATGAATCACTTCATCAGTACCATCATGGGAGATGAGAAGTTCTCTGAGACAAGGGAGTCTCTGTAAATGCCACTCCTTTCGATCATTCTCCAGTTTCTTGCAATACCAGATCCGAAGGACTTCTAGACTGAAAGGCAACCCTCCGTCAGGGAAGGACTTTATTTCTGGACAAAAATCCAGGAGGAGATGATTAAGAGATGGAAGAAGTTCCTGCATATGTTCTGGCAGTGACTTCAGCTTGTCGCAGCTGTGAATTTTAATTCGCAACAACGTTGGAGTCCTGGATGCCACCAAAAGTATTTCAAGATTTTCACATCCAAAAATATGGAGATCTTCAGTCCCAGTAGGAATCAAAAGCCTAGTAAGGTTGTGGCACCTATTTACACTCAAATAGCGTGCTCTTGGGACCAGCTCAGGTGATATATCATTTATAGAATTACATGCAGTTAGTACCAGTCTCTCGAGAAACATCTCACTAGCTGACGGCTCCAATTTCAGTTTCTGACAAGAATCTATTTCTATTTTCTTCAAGGTTTTCGACAGACTGCTAATATGCAAGGAGGTAAGAGAGTGACACCTACTGATAATTAATGACTCTAGCTGCATCATTCCTTGAAGTTGGGATGCAAATAGCTCAGCATGATCAAAAAGAACTCCAACCTTTAAAGAACCAACAACTTCAAACCTTTTTAAACTTGAAAGTTGGATAGGTGTCTCCAAATTGAATTTCGGACAATTTGAAATTCTCAATCCTGTCAAAGAACAAAGATTTCCAGGCAACTTCCCCATCAACTTGGGACAGTTTATAATTGAAAGGTTCTGAAGTGCAGGGAACTCTCCTCTTCCTAGTACGTGCCATTGCTTCCACCCGTTCATCCGTTTAAATTCAAGGCGTTCTAGAGAGTTAAATGGCTTTATTGAAGATGGGCTACCATAGAATTCTTCGGTCACCTCTGTTATTCGATCCATAAACCCAATGGTGAGGACTTTCAAAGAAGGAAGTTGTCCTAGTGCTGGCAAGGAATCACAGTTGTTGCAGTTGCCAAGAATCAACGTCACCAGCTGAAGATAGGAATGATCAGCCAGCCAGTTCGGAAATTTTGTCCCTCTATATCCTGAGATTACCAGTTCTTTTATGTTTGTGTTTGGTTGTAGCTCATGTAGTATGTCTCTTTCAGTTTGTGAATTCTCAGCAATACTTGTACCCCACGACAATGATAACTTGTCAACATGATTCTTCTCCCTCATCTTTGCCTTCAGAGCTTCCCTTCTATCAACCACATTTTGCAACTCTACAATTGATAGAGATCCATACAAGTTGCATTGTTCACCCAAATCTTTGAGTTTCAAACCATTTGGAAGACATGTATGCACCTGGAGGCTTTTCAACTTACTAGGATGTAGCGGGATCTTCAACTGAGAACAATGCCTAATGTCAAGGTAGCGCAAGTTGATCAAATTTCCCATCTGCAGCGGTAACTTCTTAAGAAAATAACAAGACGACACGATAAGTGTCTCTAAGTTGTACAACCCACAAATTGAATCTGGTAACTGCTTTATCTTTGTCCAAGAAAGGTCCAAAAATCTTAGGAGTTTTAATTTGATAAACAAGGCATTTGGGAACTCCTTGATGGCATAACGAGAAAATGACAATGCCCTTAAGAATGTTAGTCTTGGAAGTATGTTATGCAGCACCCTCTTGCTTAGATTAACTGAACACAAATGGAGATGGATATCTATCGGAAGCAATGTCCTTAATTGCTCCAATTTGTAGAGGGTTTTCAGTTTACCAAAATCACCATCTCCTGATGATGACGAAACGTTACCACCCATGGAATACGACAAGTGTCGAGTTCGTTCCAACATATGAGATCCTTCGATGTCTTCCAACCTAGTACAAAGTCTTGAAGATGCAATTTGGGCAAGATCGTTGACAAGGTCATGCATAAAGAATTTCTCACCGTCCATTTGATAACATTTCTCGTAATCATAACTTGAGAATAGCTCAAAATCAGGGACCCTGTCTAACAATGATCTTGATCTCAACTCGAGAATGTACTGGTTGCCTAGTTCTTCAACCGTTTCATCTTTTTGCAACTTCTGTACTAGACCATTAGCGATCCACAGTTGAATGACTTGTTCTTTGTAAAACTGATAATCTTTTGGAAATATTGCGCAATAGGAAAAGCATTGCTTCAAATGTGGGGGAAGCTCATTGTAGCTCAACATCAATGCTGGTAACATTCCATTGTCTGGCAACTCCCATATTTCACTTCTCAAAATGTGTTTCCACTCTTCAATCGTTGATTTTGAGCGTAACATCCCAGCAAGGGTCTTTATAGCTAAAGGCAATCCTTTGCATTTCTCTGCAATTTTCTTTCCAATCTCTTCAAGTTCTAGATGTTCCTCAGGATCCCTGTTTTCTAATGAATGTCGTTTGAATAAAGCCCAAGAGACTTCATTAGACAGAATCCCCACATTCATTGCCCCACCACCCATCATCAAGGCAACACTCTCTTTACGTGTTGTCACAATGATCTTACTTCCGAGATCTCCTTGCACAAAAAGATTTCTCAAGTCATGCCACTCATTATAGTTGTCATTCCAAACATCATCTAGAACAATAAGAAACTTTTTACCCTTTCAGCTCTCCTTCAATTTGATCTGAATCTGATTTATATTATCATCATCAACCTGTAAGCCAATCTCTTGAAGCAATCTTTTTTCTATTCTGAAAGCATCATATTGTTCAGACACACAAAACCAAGCTTTCAAATCAAAATAGTCGTTCACCTTCTCATCATTGTAAACAGCTTTAGCAAGTGTTGTCTTGCCCACGCCCCCCATTCCAACAACAGGGATTACAGTCAAACTTCTACCATTTGCATCAATAGAAAATAAACGGCCCACCAATTCCTCTGTTTCACTCTGCCTACCAAAGATATCAGATTCATCAACCACAGAAGTTGAAGGTCTTCTAGTTTCTTGTTTACCCGAATCAAGACACGATTTCAGGTCAAGCCAACCAATTTGCTTTTGCAACTCCTCCAATGTTTCAATATTTTCTTCCAACTTATCCTTTATGTTAAGAAAAAATTCATCACTCAAGGACAAGCTGAGTTGACTTACTTGCTGGTTGCTTGTTTCTGCAAGATTTTGATGCTGGCGGGACCGGCACTCGGAGACCATTGCTGGCCCCAAGCGAACCCTTGGCCTGATTTTCTCAACTCAGCGGAAACTTAACTCAATAGAAATGAGGAAGGTTGTAAGATAACCAACGGATAAAAATCTGGCCAAAGAGGCACTCAAGTCTCAAAATAAAATATTATATATATATATATACAGAAGAGAGACTCAAAACTAACTGACTGACTGTCTATGAAGCCTCTAAAAATACTGAGATGGATGTTGGGACAGACCCCGCAACATCCTAATAAAACAAAACTCCGAACACAAACTGATCGAGTCCTCCGGAAAGTAAGGAGGCTCATGTAACATCCGACAATTTAAAATGAATATGAAGAAGATTGAAATTTGAAAGTAGTCATTTTTGGAAAATTTTTTTCAGAATCTGGAAATTTGGCTAAGTTCAAAAATCTGGAAAATTTGGCTAAGTGTGGGAAATCAGTGATTTTTGGCCAACTTTGAGCAGTCGTAACTCCTAGCTCAGGATGAGTTAGGAGTAGTTCCAGTTATGGTAGTGAAGCTTGTGGAATGATCTTTCCAACACCACTGAGTTTGCTCGATTCCGAGTTCGTATGAGCGAGTTATTGTCATTGAAAGTTGGGCAGTTGGCAGGGAATCCGTCCGGAAATTTAAGGGCATTTTGGTCTTTTCACAAATCAATTATTTTGGTTATATGAAAGTGTTAGACTGATTTTAGATCAGTTTGTCTCATTTTTTTTAAAGAGTAAAGAGTTAGGGTTCTTGAGAGTGAAGAAGAGAAGAAGAGGAGAAGAAGAGGAGAAAGGAAAGATCAAGCAAAGATTCTTCAAGATCATCGTGGATTTTCGTCGGGGGTGATCCCTATCAAGGTATGTGAGTTCTTAGTGTTGGGTGATCCTTTCCCCCCACACACCAAGCTCGTTTTTATGATTTGAGAAAAGATTGGAATTGTTGTTGAAGTTGTTGAAGTTGTTAGTTGTTGTTGATGTTGTTAGTTGTGTTGTTAAAGTTATTGTTGGTTGTGGGACATGATTTGGTTGTGTTCTTGAGCTGAAATCTATTGTATATTGAGGGATTTTATGATCCTTAATGTTGGTTGGTTCATACCCCCACACACCAACTCGTTTTTAACTCCAAGAAAAGATTTATTTTGGTTGTTGAAGTTGTTAGTTGTTGGTTGTGTTGTTGAAGTTCTTGCTAATTTGGGACAGAATCTGATTGCGTTTTTTTAGTGGAATCCACTGTATATTGAGGGGTTTATGACCCCAAGTGTTTGGGAAAAGAACCTTTGAAGTTAAGAGGGTTTAGAGTTGGCAACATGAAGGAAAAAGTTAGGCTGCTTTCGGAAACAAGTCTGTGTTTGCTGTTTGTGTTCCCTCTGCGAACAAAATCTTTTGTTTTCAGAATTTAAATTCGTAATTCTTCTTAAGTTTAGTTGTCCTAAATTATTTCCTAAACATCATGAGGTCCTTCCAAACACAAATCATTACCCTTGAATTCATAATTCCAATTTAAGGAGAGTAAAGTTAGAAGTCAAGTGAAGTTAGTTTCCAATTCAAGTGAAGTTAGTTTCCAATTCAAGTGAAGTTAGTTTCCAAGTCAAGTCGAGTTAGAAGTCAAGTGAAATTAGAAGTCAAGCTTAGAAGTTAAGAAGTTAGTTCAAGCAAGTCCTCCAAGCTTTTCAAGAGTCTTTATTGAACATTTTAACTTCATTTTAAGGCTCAAGTTCCAAGTTAAGTATCGAGTTTCAAGTTAAGTCAAGAGTTGAGTTCATTTCTCAAAAGTAATTAGGGAACTAAGTATTTCCCAAAGAAGTTTATAAGTGTTTTCACATTTAAGTTGAGAGGAAACTAAGATTTCTAAAAGAGTTTTGAGAAGTTTGAGTACTATCTCTTTTTGAGAAAAGATGAGTTTTGCAAAAAGAGTTTCTAAAACATGATTAGCATGACAAATCGAGTATGTCATCAATGTTTAAACAGTATGGTCTCTAGATATACCATCAATGTTTAGCGGTATGAATATCCCGAGTCATCAATGATCATATTAAAAATATGGTTTTGAGATGTTCTTTTTAGAAAGAGTTTTCGAAAGCAATTACCTCTTTTAAGAGGGTAGTTTTGAGTAATTACCTCAACTAAAGAAAGATGTGTTTAAAACACTTATGAGCTAAAGTATTTTTGGGAGTAGTCTTGAGCACCGAATCGGGGGAGCGTTCAAAGAACCCACAGCCCCCATAGAACCATGTTAGCCACTATGGGTAGAAAAGGATCATACTTTTAGATGAATCCTTTTCAGATTAGACTAGTGGATCCATTAGGCGATTCGGGTCTTATACCTTTGGCCGGGTATAAGATGCCGGCAGCGTGAGGTCGATTTGTATCATCATTATAGCTCTTATGTGATGGTTATCGGTTAGAGAAACTCCCACTGAGTTATTGTATTTTCATACACGAGATTATTGTATTTTTATATACATCGGTTCATTGTATTTCTATATACATCTCGGGCTTATTGTATCCTTGTATACACACGAGTTTTTAACATATTTTAAACAGTCTTTCTTTATATCGCACTTGTTTTAAATTGCCTTATTTTGAGAGAAGTCGGTCGAGGTTGAGTTGAGTTGAGCAATGTAAACTTTTCGGTTTCTTCCAAATTTCCTTCTAGCCTATGTTGCTTAGTTTTCCAGCTCGCATACTCGTACATTCCATGTGCGATGCCGGTTGGCCGCATCGTCTTATGATGCACGAGATACAGTACCAGGATCAGCATCCCGCACGTCGTTGATCCAGTTGAGCACTCCAGTCGGTGGTGAGCCTCCTTGTATTCCGGAGGACTCAATTATTTTGTGTTCTTAGTTTTTTTTTGTTTTATTAGGATATTGCGGGGTCTGGCCCAACATCCATTTCAGTATTTTAGAGGCTTCACAGACAGACAGTCAGTCAGTTAGTTTTGAGTATCTCATCTATGTATATATGTAACTATTCTATTTTGAGATTCGAGTTGCCTTTATGGCCATATTTTATAAGTTAAGTTGTTTTGTAATATTGCATTGCATTGAGTTATTTTGTTGGGTTAGTTTTTCGCTGAGTTAAGAAAGCCAAAAGGCCAAGGGTTCGCTTGGGGCCAAAAATGGTCTCCGGGTCCGGTCCCACCTGTGGTGTAGGCTCGGGGCGTGACACCTCCGACTCGGGAGTGCTCAAGTTGGATCAACGGCGTCTTTGGATGCGATCGGGTACTGCGTGTCGCATCATAAGACGATGCAGGCCAACTGGCATCAGTACATGGAATGTACGAGTATGCGAGCTGGAAATCTAAACCACAACTTAAGCTTGAAATGGAGTAGAAAGGAACTTTTACCTTGGCTCTGCTCGACTCATGATTAACTGAACTCAATATATATAAAGCAATAAAACACATGCAGTATATATATATAAGGCTTGTAAAACAGTATAACCAACTTAGCTCGTTAATGATAAAACAATAACAAAAGCAACTTTACTATTATATAAAAGTAAGATAACCTTAGTGGGAGTTTCTTTAACCGACAACCACCACTACGAGCCCTAGTGGTGATACAACGCTTTACCTCGCGTTGCCAAGGACCATCTTATACCTTGCTGTGATATAGGAAGCTAACTTTACTTAGTGGATCCACTAGCTTAACTTTCGTGATCATCTAAAAAGTATGATCCGAGAAATCCCATGTTAGCGCATGGTTCTTATGGAGATTTGAGTTAATATGAACTCGTGTCTCCAATTCGGTGCTCAATACTACTCCCAAAATACTTTGGCTCATAAGTGCTTTAAAAACAATCTTCTTTCTTTAGTTGAGATAATTACTCAAAACTTAGCCCAAAGGCTCTTTTGGAAAACATGGTTCCCCTCTTACTCAAATGTATAAACATTTACAAACCTCTTTGGGAATACTTAATTCCCTAATAGCTTTTGAGAAAAGAACTCAACTTGTAACTCTTAACTTAACTCAAATCTCTTGACTTAACTTGACTTGAAACTCTATACTCTTTCACTTGACTTGGAACTAACTTTCCTTGAATTGGAATTATGAATTCAAGGTATTTGATCACACGTTATGGACGAGTTCTTGACGTTTAGACATACTTTGGAGTGTCGGAAATACCTAGGAACATGTATGAGAAAGTGAGAAAGGAATGGGGGAACTTGGCTGAGACTTCAGACTTCTGGTGACAAAGGTGACACTTACGGACACCATCGACGAACCGTAGATGGACTTACGGTCCGTCCTGCAGGACCGTCGTTCATGACAGAGAATTTTCCCCCAAGAACTCAGTCAGAGAAAATTGGTCAAGTGTTGACCTACGGTCGGGACTTACAGTCCGTAGGTCCACTTACGAACCGTAGGTCGTGTCCGTAGATCGACATGCCACAAGGCCTAACTTCTGTCCCAATCGATGGTAGACCAGTACGGACCGTCAATCGAGCTACGGTCCGTAGGTCGTGGCCATAGATGGGAACGTCTACCAATTTCTGAAACTTTCTGGTGAAACAACTTCCTATGGCTATAACTTTTAGACTCATGAATCCCACAATAAACAATAGATTTCAGCTCAAATACCAATCAAATCATGGACTAGAATCAACTAAAACTTCCAACAACAAAATCAACAACACAATCCAACAACTCCAACAACAAGACCAATCTTTCTCAAAGCTAAAAATGAGTTGGTGTGTGGGAGGAAAGGATCAACCCATCACCAAAACTCACATACCTTGGTAGGGATCACCCCCGACGAAACACAACAATTCCTTGCTTGATCTTCCCCTTTCTCTTCTTCTTCTTCTCTTCTCTTCCAAGCCCTAACTTTTACTCTTTGGGAATGGAAGTAAAACTAATCAAAATCAGTCCAACAATACCAAAATAACACAAAGAATTAATTAGGTAAAAAGACCAAAATGCCCTTAAAATTTCGGACAAAAACCCTTGCCAACAGCCCAACTTCCAACGGGCATAACTCACTCATACGAACTCGGAATTGAGTAAAATCAGTAGCGTTAGAAATATCATTCCACGAGCTTCGCGAACATAACTGGAATTACTCCTAACTCATCCTGAGCTAGGAGTTACGACTGCTCAAAGTTAGCCAAAAACTCACTTTTTCCCATACTTAGCCAAATTCCAGATTCCAAAAAAAAATTTCAGAAAGATTATTTCCAAATTTCAAACTTCTTCAAATTTTTTTTAAAAATTGTCGGATGTTACACTGGCCTTCCACCTTAAGCCTCAAAGCTTCATAATTGACTTCTTCAATTAAGTTCTCAGCAGAGTCCACAGCATCTCGAAGCTCATTAAGCCAGTCGCTCACAGATGGATTTGATGCTTGCTTATTCTCCGCATCACTTAGCACAGCCTGAAGGCCAAGCAAAGTCATCCTCAGCTTCTTTAAGAGCCTAACATCATGCTTATACTTCTGAAACACCTTGAACAGCTCACCCTTAGGAGCAAGCCTATCAAAGAGAACATTCAAAGCTGAAGAGAGAAATACACCACCAACTGCTAAGCCAATCTCCATTTCTGAAATTTGAAAAACAAAACAAAGAATCAAAACATGGACAAGAATGGGAAAATTTAAAGATGGTTGTCTATTTTTGCTAGGAATTAAGAGATTGAATTTACCTGTTGAATGCTAGAGCAATATGCAAACAATATGGTGTTCTTAATTTGCAATTGCTATACCAATAACTATCTCTTTGGTCAAAGAAAGAAAAGAGGAACAATCTTTTTTCTCTTTTCAAAAAGATTGCAATTTTCCACAGCTTAGCTGTCTCCATCTTCACTTTGTTATATTTTACTCTATTTTTCTTGACTTAGAGTATCAAATTCCATACAATAATAATTGATTATTGGGTGGACACCACCATTATATAAAGGAAATGAGTAATATAATTCTAACAAAGTAGGATTTGAATTATTGGGTGGGTCATGCTCAAGATGATTATGATCTGCACTTACCAAGAAAATTCATACTCAAATAGACCAATCTGAAATAAATGTAAAAGAAGTGTTGTTGCCAATTCGTGTTTAAAAACGGTAATACCGATTATCAGAAACTTTGCAGAAACACGAAGTTACCAAAGTTTCCAATGAACCAATGAAGAACAGAAGAACAGAAATTAACTCAAAAATATTAAAATCTGTAAAGCATACCAGAATTTGAAAAGACATAACGGAAAAAGATCAGGTCCACTGAATGCACAGTGTCCCCTTAAGGAAATTACTCCCCTCGAGTATTCGGAAGTTTGATTTGGAATATGTCCTCCCAGGATAGAATGATCTCAATCACCAGTGTATTGATACTCAAATCATTGGTGTCAGCGAGCCACTCAACGGCAGTAAAGCACACGAAAAATATTTGTGCAGAAGAAAAAGAAATTAGAATTTTTTGTAAGTAAAATTTTTTGAAGAATAACTGGTATTTATAGCCAAGAGGAACTGATTCCGAAAGGTTGCAACCTTTCAGAATCCACACGACCATTAATGAAAGTTTGCAACCTTTCAAACGGTCATGACTGTTCCTGAAAGTTGCAAACTTTCAGAACAATCATTTCCAATTGTGGGAAATTTAAATAAAACGGGAAAGTTTAGATAAAATGGGTCGCGTGCGGATCTGAGTCGGGTCGAAACATTTCGGTTAATTAACTAATTAATTGAAACGTTTTGTACATTTAATATAATTTAATTAATTAAATAAATAAATAACTAAATAATTAAAACAAACTTTGTCTCAAAAATAATATCTCGATTGATCATTTTTCAAAGCCAAAGCCCAGCGAGCGACGACGATGGCGACGCGAAGGGGGTCCCTCTTTCCAACCCTTTTAACAATTAATAGAAGTGTTTCTATATTTAAGCTCTTCTATTTTTCCTTCCACCACCGATGAGGGAGAAATGCCTTTTTTACTAAACCATAAGAGGACTTTTCAAGTTCCTCTCTTTTCATCTTCCCTCCATTTCCCATTAACTCTTGATATATACCCAACAATCCCCCACATGAATGAGGAATGGTTATATAAGGAATACACAGACGAGTGTGTACTTTACAAGCAAGGATCAATTGTATCTGGATAAGTAGGTTTCCCCTTCGCCTTTCTATAGTGAACATTTGTCGGATATACTCTGTCAATTAGTAGATGTGATATCTTTAAATCGTCGAGCTTTGGTGTATACCTAGACAACCATATGTCACACAATTAACCCTTTACCGTTTATGGTTCTTACGGTTGTGTTCATTTCAACCATGAACACCTCCTAGTTGCATGAGTGTATAGAGAATAAGCTTTTGACATAAAATTCTCTTTGAAGCGGCTTACACTTCACACTCACATGAGTGATTTCTAACTGTGTCATCTCGTAGATACACTATTTGGTCAAATCTACCAAACTTAGCAAATCATTAAAAACTTTAAGCTTTATTAACTCATTAACAAGTCTTAAAGTCTTAACCTTGTTCCTGAACATTGTTTTCATCATGAGAATGGATTGAGTTGATTGACAATGTTGAATCGTCGGTCACAACTTTGTTTTTCTCCTTGAATTTAGCTTTTGGGATCTCCAGTCTGCTAGATAGAGTTACCTCCATGCTGACTTACCCTAAGCCGTAAACCCACTCCCTTAGATGATCTTTCAACTGCCTCTCTCACTAGGCCTTTAGTTAGTGGATCTGACACATTATCGCTTGACTTCACTTAGTCAATTGTGATAATTCCACTAGAGAGCAGTTGTCTTACGGTGTTATGTCTCCGCCGTATATGACGACACTTCCCATTGTACATGACGCTCCCTGCCCTACCTATTGCTACTTGACTATCACAATGTATGCAAATAGGTCCCACAGGTTTGGGCTAGAATGGAATATACTCTAAGAAATTTCGGAGCCATCAACTTCTTCACCAGCCTTATCTAAAGCAATAAATTCAGATTCCATTATGGAGCGAGCGATACATGTCTATTTGGACGATTTCCAAAAGACTGCTCATCCACCAAGTGTAAACACATAACCACTCGTGGATTTTACTTCATTTGACCCGGTGATCCAATTTGTATCACTATATCCTTCAATCACAGTAGGATATTTATTATAATGCAAAACATAGTGTCATATATGTTTCAGATACCCCAACACACATTTCATTGCCATGCAGTGAGTTTAATTCGGATTACTAGTGAACCAACTCAGTTTGATAATAGCACATGCTATATCTGGTCACGTACAATTCATTATATACATCAAACTTTCCAACACTCTGGAATATTCCAATTGAGAGTCACTTTCACCTACATTCTTTTGAAATGTAAAGCTTAAATCAATTGGAGTTTTGACAACATTGAAATTCAAGTACTTGAACTTATCCAATACTCTTTCAATATAATGAGATTGAGATAATGCTAGTCCCTGAGGAGTTTTGAGAATCCTAATCCCTAAGATCAAATCAACAACTCCTAAGTCCTTCTTATCGAACTTGTTGGACAACATGCGCTTAGTAGCATTTATATCGTCAATATCTTTACTCATTATTAATATGTCATCAATATACAGACAAACAGTGACTTCATGATTCAGAACATTTTTAATGTAAACAGACTTATCACATTTGTTAATCTTGAATCCAAATTTAGCATGTCATTGTTTGGGTGCTTGCTTGAGCCCATAAAACAACTTCATAAGTCTACACACTTTCTTTTCTTTACCAAGAAGCACAAACCATTCAGGTTGTTCCATATAAATTTCTTCCTCCAACTCTCTATTTAAGAAGGCTGTCTTTACATACTTTTGGTGGATTTTAAGATCATGCACTGTCGCTAATGCTATTAACATCCTAATTGATGTTATCCTTGTTACTAGAGAGTATGTATCAAAGTAGTCCAGACCTTCCTTTTGTCTGTATCATTTGACTACAAGTCTAGCCTTATATTTGTCAATAGTCCCATCAGCTTCCATTTTCCTTTTAAAGATCCACTTTGATCTTAAAGGTTTATTTCCTGGAGGAAGATCAGCCAATTCCCAAGTATGATTACTTAAAATTAATTCGATCTCACTATTAACTGCTTCTTTCCAATAGATTGACTCAGATGAAGACATAGTTGCTTTAAATGTTGGAGGCTCATTTTCAAGCAAGAATTCCACAAAATCTGGTCCGAAAGAAGTGGATTTTCGTTGGCGATTACTATGCTTAGGATCCTCATTAGGTAGTGTATTTTTCGTTCATTCTTCCCGTGGTCGTTTAGGTCTTTCACTTGTCGACTCATATCTAGTTTTATACGAATAAATATGTTCAAAGAACTCAGCGTTATCTGACTCCATTACCGTATTCACATGAATTTCAGGATTATCAGATTTGTGAACCAAAAAACCAACAAGCCTTACTGTTTACAACATATCTAATAAATACACAATCCACTGTTTTGGGTCCAATTTTCACCCTCTTGGGTAAAGGAACCTCTACTTTGGCTAGACACCCCCACACTTTGAAATATTTCAAATTGGGTTTCCTTTCCTTTGCATAACTCATATGGAATCGATTGTGTTTTGCTATAGGGTACCCTATTGAGTATCTTATTAGTTGTAAGGATGGCTTCCCCCATAGATTTCTTGGTGAACCAGAACTAATTATCAAGGTATTCATCATTTCCTTTAATGTTTTGTTCTTCCGTTTAGCCAAACCATTTTATTGTGGTGTATAGGGTGCAGTAGTTTGATGGATAATACCATATTCGAAACATATCTCGGCAAAAGTAGATTCATATTCTCCACTACTATCACTCACAATCATTTTTATCTTTAGATTCAATTGATTTTCCACTTCATTTTTGTATTGCTTAAATGCATCAATTGTTTCATCCTTACTATTAAGCAAATATACATAACAAAATCGAGTGCAATCATCAATAAAAGTTATAAAATACTTTTTCCCACCATGAGATGTTGTCGACTTCATATCGCATATATCTATGTGAATTAAGTCTAAAGGTTTTGAATTCATGTCAACAAACTTGTAAGGATGTTTAACAAACTTACTTTCCACACAAATTTTGCATTTCAATTTATCGCATTTGAAATCAGGCAATACTTGTAAAGTAATCAATTTTCGCAAGGCTTTGTAATTTACATATCCCAAACGGGCATGCCATAAATCATTTGACTCCAACAAGTAAACAAAAGCAAAATTCTAACACTGTCAACAACCATTACATTCAGTTTGAAGAGGCCCTCACTGAGGTAGCCCTTTCCTAAGAACATCTCATTCTTACTTATTACAGCTTTGTCACTAACTAGGACACACTTAAACTCGTTCTTAACGAGAAGTGCAACAAAAACTAAATTCTTCCTAATAGTAGGAACGTGCAGAACGTTGTTCAGAGTCAACACCTTGCCGGATGTCATCTTCAACATAACTTTCCCAATTTCTACAATCCTTGTTGTTATTGTGTTCCCCATGAACAAATCTTCATCGAACTCAGCAGAAGTGTAGGTTGCAAAGGCTTCTTTCGCAGAGCAAATATGTTGAGTGGCATCTGAGTCGAGAAACCACTCCTTGGGATTTCCAACTAAGTTGTACTCCGAGTTCATTGCACATAAGTTATCTGCATCTTCCATCTCTTCCACGATGTTTTCTTGACTTTTACCTTTGACTTTGTCTTTGTCCTTTCCTAGAGCACGACAGCCAGAAGACTTTTGACCAGCCTTACCACAGTTGTAACAGTTGCCCTTGAATTTCTTCTTGGCCTGTTCTGACTTCTGTCCGTTGGACTTCTTTTCGACGGTCTTGTTATCTTCCTTAATCTTGAGCCGAATCACAAGATCTTCAAGTTTCATTTCCTTACGTTTGTGCTTTAGATAATTCTTGAAGTCGTTCCATGAAGGAGGCAACTTCTTGATCATTGCAGCCGCTTGAAAAGCTTCATTTACTACCATATCCTCAACAATCAGATCATGGAAAATAAGTTGAAGTTCCTTCACTTGTGATCCAACAGTTTTACTATCTGACATTTTATAGTTTAAAAACTTTGCGACCACAAAAATTTTCAAGCATGCATATTCTGTCTTATATTTCTTCTCAAGCGCATCCCACAATTCTTTCGAAGTTGTCAATGCACTATAGACATTATATAAGTCATCCTCTAAAGCACTCAGAATGTAGCCCTTACATAGGAAGTCTGCCTGTTTCCATACTTCAATAATCATGAATTTTTCTCTGTTTGGTGTTTCAGCAGCAGGCACTGGAGTTACTTCATTGGTAAATTTCTGCAGACTAAGAGTGGTAAGCTAGAAAAATATCCGTTGCTGCCATCCTTTGAAATTCACACCAGAGAATTTTCCCAGTTTCTCTGTTGATGGTACAGCAGTTCGGGTTGGTGCACTAACAACCACCGTAACATTATCATTTGCCATTTCAGAATCTGTAACAAACAGAAATTGATACAAACGACTCAGTAAGCAATAACTTAAATTGCATACTTAACAGTAGTATAAAACCACGAAGGTTTTTGTCTCCACCAGTAACACAGATTAAAAAAATAAAATAATTTCCTTAAGATTGTTGCCAATCTGTGTTTAAATTCAGTAATACTGATTACCAGAAACTTTGCAGAAACATGAAGTTATCAAAGTTTTCAATGAACCAATGAAGAACAGAAGAACAAAAATTAATTCAAAAAAATTAAAATCTGTAAAGCATACTAGAATCTGAAAAGACATAACGGAAAAAGATCATGTCCACTGAATGCACAGTGTCCCCTTAAGGAAATTATTCTCTAGTATCTGAGGTTTGATTTGGAATATGTTCTCCCAGGATAGAATGATCTCAATCACCAGTGTATTGATACCCAAATCGCTGGTGTGAGCGAGCCACTTAACGGCAGTAAAGCACACGAAAAATATTTGTGCAGAAGAAGAAGAAGAAATCAGAATTTTTGTAAGTAAAAAATTCTGAAGAATAACTGGTATTTATAGCCAAGAGGAACTGATTCCGAAAGGTTGCAACCTTTCAGAATCCACACGGCCATTAATGAAAGTTTGCAACCTTTCAAAAGGTCATGACTGTTCCTGAAAGTTGCAACTTTTCAGAACAGTGATTTCCAATGGCGGGAAATTTAAATAAAACGGGAAAGTTTAAATAAAATGGGTCGCGTGCAGATCCGAGTCGGGTCGGAACGTTTCGGTTAATTAACTAATTAATTGAAACGTTTTGGCCATTTAATTTAATTTAATTAATTAAATAAATAAATAACTAAATAATTAAAACAAACTTTGTCTCAAAAATAATCTCTCGATTGATCATTTTTCAAAGCCAAAGCTGAGCGAGCGACGACGACGACGCGAGGGGGGTCACTCATTCCAGCCCTTTCAACAACTAATAGAAGTGTTTCTATATTTAAACTCTTCTATTTTTCCTTCCACCACCGATGAGGGAGAAATGACATTTTTACTAAAGCATAAGAGGACTTTTCAAGTTCCTCTCTTTTCATCTTTCCTCCCTTTCCCATTAACTCTTGCTATATACCCAACAAGTGTAACAACTCTTCCCCAATCGACATATTATTTCACTACAAAAGTGATTTCGGAACTGACTGTTGCGTTAAAAAGTTTGACTATGTCATACTCCCTCCGTCCCTATTTAGTTGTCCATATTTCCTCTTTTAGTTGTCCCTATTTAGTTGTCCATTTTGACAAATCAAGAAAGGACAACAAATTTTTTTCTATTATACCCTTATTTAAACTTCTTGAAAATTTCTAATTGTAAAAGCATATGTTGTTTCCTTCCAATTTATTTCACTTGAATTCAAAGAAGTGGCTGTAATTTTAAATTGAAAAGTTGTCATAAATAAAGTAAATAAACCTATGAACTTCCCAGCATTGATTAGTTATCTTGAGTGAATTTATTTTGGAATTGTAAATTGTACTATAAGGGTAAAATTGTAACTTCACTATGTCTGATGCAAATCAATCCTGATACAATCTCAGAGGCTGATGCTGAATCACAATCTAGAATAGTTTTAACGACATCTCTGATGCAATTCAGTGCTGATTTTCGAGCTTTAAATTGTCATACCAAAAAAAGGCACAAATACAGATAGAAGATGACAATTTTATTACCCAACTACTCTAGAGATTCAAAAAGTGACAAGATTCATCAGCATTACTTATGAAATGCACTGCAGTTAGAAACTCAACGATAAGCACTACTTAATAAAAAAGAACTGTGTTTGAAATTCTCCCTTCAAATATTTTGCTTTGCAAGCTTGATGTAGTCTTATTACAAGGAATAGGCAAAAGCTACCTCATTGTGAAATAGAGATTTCAATTTTTCGAGCATTCATGCTCCTCCTTGTGATTCCACAAATTGATTGAACAACTCCTACAATAATAAATGGATCAACAAACTGAAACAAGCTAATAGACAAGCAAGGAGAAAATAACTGGCAGGTTATCTAAAGAGTAAGTGCTACTCCTTTTCAAATAATCTAAAGTTCTGCCAAAATCAAAACAAAACGTTGTGTTTAGCTATGTTGCTCGGACTCTTCAAAAATGTCAATATGACTTGTCGGATTCTCCAGAAGTAGAGTATTTTTAGAGAATCCGACACGGGTATGGTTTAATCCTAAATCAGTTGGCATTGACTATATGAATCCTCTACATCCATTCCCCTATATTAAGGGTCATTTCAATTTGAGAAGTTGCTGCTCCTTTGTGAATTCCTATTATAATCAGGAAATGATATAGGTGGATAAAATTGGATTTTGAACTCGTAAAATGGTTTAATAAAAAAAAAAATGATGAACCTTGAAGTTGGAGTGTTTGAATAGATTATATCATTTGTTGTAATTGTATAACCTTTTTATTGTTTGGTTTGACGGTATCAGTTACAACATTTCAATATGTTAGAACTCACAAGAGAATTGTAGAAAACCTTAATAAGTAACAAACCGTTTCTATTGATTAAACAACTGCAAAATGTATATTCCAATTCCTACCTGTTAGGACCGAAATAAGCATGTGTAATGCGGAAGCTAGCAAAGCAAACCTCGAAAGACCACGAGTAAGAAGACAAACGAGAAACACATCAAAAGAGACAGATTTAACGTGGTTCGGTCAATCGACCTACGTCCACAAAGGAGATGAGCAATCCACTATAAATATGAGAGTACAAAATATAGAGAGAAACAACCTCTACCAATTCCCTCGGAATACATGGGAGGTTCACACAAGTGATAACGTATCAAGCTTGTGTCCCACAAATTCTCCCCCTAACCAAAACTCTCAAAGCCCTTAAGACTACATTGTGAATGCTAATTAAGTTAGAAGGAACAAACCTATATTTATAGAGTCCTAAAACCTTTCCTACAAGAAAAGGACTAGTCAAAATATTAAAACCTTTTCCTAAAAAGAAAACCTATTTATGGTAAGAAATCAGGGCAAATAAACCCCAACAAATCTCCCCCTTGGCCTGAATTTCTGACAAAATAAATTTGTCCACCTTCTTCACATAATCTTTAGGATCTTGCATCTCTTCTCCATAATCTCCTTCATCAAATCTATGTCTCGACACAGAGAACCTCTCTGAAACAGTTTCTCCAACATCTAAGAAGCTCGAGCAAGAAACATCACCAGAGGCAGTAATGGCAAACTTGACAAGTCTTGTGCCTACAAACATTGGACTTTTCACTGATTACACAGTCCACAACTGAAACTCTTTTGGTGGAATATGCTAATTAGCTGAGTTGCTCGAATGGAAACCAGCCCTCAAATATTACCATGTCAATCAACAACATACACTGTCAACATCTATGGCATCAGTTAAATCAAGATAGGATACTTAAGATTCACCTCAATGCATCTTCAAACATCACCATCCGTTTTTCCTCATAAATTAGCATTATATATATAACCTGGTCGGATCATTCGACCAATCAGTTTCATGTGTTCTTATCAGAATCATATTACGAAAAAAAAGTACCTGAATAAACAACAACAACAACATACCCAGTAAATCCCACTAGGTGGGGTCTGGGGAGGGTATAATGTACGCAGACCTTACCACTACCTCGTGGAGGTAGAGAGGCTGTTTCCGAGAGACCCTCAGCTCGAGTACAGTCACATCCAAGTAGAAGGGGGGGGGGGGGGGGGACAGTGTGTAAAACATAACATCCAATAGGAAAGATAGTGAAAACTCAACCGATAAAATAATAACATCAATGGAATATTGTGTAAAGTAAGACTCGGTAAGCAACAAAGGTTATAGGCATCACAGACATCGGCCCTAAACCCTCGCAAGGAAAAACAACACGCTAACCCTACTAACCTTCAACCTTGATACGCGACCTCCACTCCTTCCTATCTAGAGTCATGTCCTCGGTAAGGTGAAGCTGAGCCAAGTCCTGTCTAATCACCTCTCCCCAATACTTCTTAGGCCTACCTCTACCCCTCCGCGTACCCTCTACAACCAACCCCTCGCACCTCCTCACTGGGGCGTCTGCGCCCCGTCTTTTCACATGTCCAAACCATCTCAGTCTCGCTTCCCTCAGCTTGTCCACCACCGAGGCCACTCCCACCTTCTCCCGGATAACCTCGTTCCTAATCCTATCGCTCCTAGTGTGGCCACACATCCATCTCAACATCCTCATCTCCGCGACATGCATTTTTTGGACATGTGCGTTCTTGACTGGCCAACACTCCGCTCCATACAACAAGGCCGGTCTAACTACCACTCTGTAGAACTTACCTTTAAGTCTAGATGGAATTTTCTTGTCACACAAGACTCCAGAGGCAAGCCTCCATTTCATCCAAGCAACCCCAATGCGATGTGTGACATCCTCATCGATGTCACCACTTCCTTGGATTACAGACCCAAGATACTTAAAACTTTCTCTCTTAGGAATGATCTGTGTGGCCAGTCTCACTTCCACATCTGCCTCCTCCACCACATCACTGAATTTGCACCTCAAATACTCTGTTTTGGTCCTACTCAACCTGAACCCTTTGGACTCCAACGCTTGTCTCCACACCTCCAACCTTGCATTAACTCTGTCCCGCGTTTCATCAATCAGTACTATGTCATCCGCAAATAACATACACCATGGGACCTCCTCCTGAATAGACCGCGTCAGCTCATCCATCACCAAAGCAAATAGAAAAGGGCTAAGAACAAATCCCTGATGGAGCCCCATCTCAACTGGGAAATATTCCGAGTCTCCTCCAACCGTTCTAACCCGAGTCTTGGCTCCACCGTACATGTCTTTTATCGCCCTAATATAAATCATCGGTACACCTCTAGCCTCCAAGCACCTCCAGAGGACATTCCTCAGTACTTTGTCATAAGCCTTTTCAAGGTCAATGAACACCATGTGAAGGTCTCTCCTCCTTTCTCTATATTTTTCTACCATCTGCGCATAAGATGAATGGCTTCGGTAGTCGATCGTCCCAGCATGAATCCAAACTGATTCTCCGAGATGGACACCCCTCTTCTCACCCTCATCTCTACCACTCTCTCCCAGATCTTCATAGTATGACTTAGCAATTTGATACCCCTGTAGTTGTTACAGTTCTGGATATCGCCTTTGTTTTTATACAACGGAACCATTGTACTCCACCTCCATTCATCAGGCATCTTTCTGTTTTAAAAATAACATTGCACACACTGGTTAACCATTCTATACCTGCCTTGTCCGCGCTCTTCCAAAAATCCACCGGGATCTCATCGGGTCCAGTCGCTCTTCCCCTACTCATCCTACTAATAGCACGTATAACCTCCTCGATCCTAAAGCACCTACAGTACCCAAAGTCCCGAAGTCCTTCAGAGTGCGCCAAATCATTCAACACAATGTCTCCGCCCCTTTCTTCATTTAAAAGTTTGTGAAAGTATCTTTGCCACCTCTGCTTGATGGAGATTTCATCCACCAAAACTTTGCCTTCCTCATCTTTGATACATTTCACTTGATTCAAGTCGCGAGCCTTCTCTCTCTTGCTTTTGCGAGCCTATACAACTTCTTATCCCCACCTTTGTCCCCAGCTCGTCATACAAGCGTTCGAAAGCCGCCGTCTTAGCCTTCGTGAATCGCTAACTTAGCTACTTGTCTTTGTTGTCTTATAAACTTTTTAAGCTCCCGCTTCACTTCCTCGTCTACGCATTCCACCCACTCGGTGTAAGCAGTCTTCTTCGCTTCCACCTTGCCTTGGACTTCCCATTCCACCACCAATCTCCTTTATGGCCTCCCGAGTTACCCCTTGATACTCCTAAGACCTTTGAAGCAACCTCCCTAATGCAATTAGTCGCTTTAATCCACATGACGTCCGCATCCCCGCTATCACTCCAAGCCCCCATCCCCATCAACTTCTCCCCATCTCCCGAGAGAGGGCGGGGGTCAAGCCACCCCATTTAATCCTCGGTCGATCGATGCAATCTTCTTCCTCCTAGTCCTCCCGATTTCCGGTCCATCACCAAAAGCTTGTGTTGGGTAGTAAGATTTTCACTTGGGATAACCTTGCAGTCCCTTACAGAGACCTCTATCACCCTTCCTAAGGAGAAAGTAGTCAATCTGAGTCTTAGCTACCGAGCTACGGAAGGTAACCAGGTGGTTCTCCTTCTTCGAAAAGCATGAGTTAGCAATCACCAACTCAAAAGCCTTAGCAAAATCTAGAAGCGAAGTTCCACCCCCATTCCTTTCCCCAAAACCAAAGCCTCCATGGACATCATCAAAGCCATTAGAAGTTGCCCCGATATGGCCATTAAAATCTCCACCAATGACAATTCTCTCGGTGTTCGGTATTCTTCTAACTACCTCATCCAAATCCTCATAAAAGAGCTTCTTGGCCTCCTCGTCCAAGCCCACTTGAGGTGCATACGCACTAATAACACTCAAAGAACATCCTCCAATGACTAGCTTAACCATCATCAACCTATCATTGATCCTCCTAACCTCCACCACTTGCTCCCTCAAATCCCCGTCCACTAAAATACCCACTCCGTTTCTATCCTTTAAGCCCCCTGAGTACCACAATTTAAACCCGTCTACAACCCGGGCCTTGGCACCTACCCACCTAGTCTCTTGGACACAAGCTATATTTATCTTTCTCTTCTTGAGAATTTTCACTAGCTCTATGGACTTTCCCGTCAACGAACCTATGTTCCATGATCCTACCCTCAAATTATGGGAACCCGTAACCCTCTTACCCCTACTATCCCTCTTCTTCAGCCTCAACCGAAGACATGACTCAATACCACCATCATGAACCAAATCCACTAGAAAGATACAGACTCTAATGTAAAATCTACACAGGGATACGCTTAAAAAGCCACTCAGGACCAGCCAAACAAATAAAAAACCAAATACTCAAAGTGTAATGCACAATGCACAAACAATTAACCTTAAAATCTACTCCTATGTTCTTCAAATTATTGCAAGATGGGTGAAATTTACCTACCAAGCAAGAATAAAATAGCTAACAATAAGGGATTCAAAAAACAAACACGAACACGAACACAAATTTGCAATAAAAGATAAAGGATAAAGGATAGATAAAACCTGGTCGGAGAAAAAGGACGATTTTCCGGCCAGATCTGGCTTGTCTCCGACGTCAAACAATTCGCCGGAGATTACCTTGCCTTCGCCGGAGTTGGTTGTTCAGGAGCTCTCGTTTTCTTGTTCACGTCCACGCCGGAACGAAGGAGAACAGAGAGGGAGGCTCGCCGTTCGCCGGTCGGAGCTGGTCCTCGCGAAATTTCTGGCCGGCGCAGCCTTCGCCTGCCGGATCGGAAGCGACGCTCGATCGCCGGCTGGTTTTCGCGGCTGCTCGCTGACCGGCGCTGGTCGGAGCTTCGCCTGAGCAGCTAGGTGTCGCCGGGGGAGAGAGTCGAAGAGAGAGAGAGAGAGAGCGAGTCGAAGAGAGAGAGAAATGTTCTACCTGAATAAACATTAACACAAATCTTTGCAGATTTGGCTCAATTTATATTACAATTCAGTTTCCTTTCACCGAGAGCATTTTGAGTTTTGATCTTTAATCGTCATGTCCATAGGGCCTCCCACACTGATCCAGAGTTATCATCATCTAAGAAGCTCATAGGGATATTATGAGTGAAATTGTCCCTTTACGCATTAGGGCGAAAGGGGATATTAATGAGAATAATTCACATCAGACTAGGACGAAAATTCTGATTCTTATAAGACTTGAAATTTCTCTCTAAGACATTGTTGATCTTAGGTGAGAAATTTTATCAATTTAAATTTTGAAAATACCTTTCCAAATATGCAATTTTATCATTATTTTCTAAGTAATTTATGTATTTGAAAATAATCAATTGTCTTGTTAAGCGACAGAGTATATTAAAATATTATCTTCTATTTATGTCATTTTTCATAGTAATACTTTTAATTTGAGAATACGTCTAAACTATATTAATATATCTAGGCAACATTATGTTTTAAGAAATTTTTATTTTTAAGACTAACATTTTTTTTCATGTTCCTATTTATACCCAATAATCTCAAAATTTTACCACTAATTGCTTCGAGTTGTTTGAATCTATTTTGAAGGGGTTTTAATAAAAAAAAATTGTCAATCTATATGTGATTTTTTTTTTTTTTGAGATGAGGGTGTATCATAAATAATTTCTATATTCTATAAAAATAGGAACAAAATCTACTTATATATTATTCTGTTCAAATTTCACTTATAGAATTATATTAAGTATTATGTTATTGTTGTAATAATCTATATATCTATTTACGTTTACTAAATGATAAATTTTTGATAGCAGTTTGTTGGAGAGATTTACATTCTACATCCAAAAAAAAAAAAAAGAGAGCAAAAGAAGGGCTTATTACACAAATTATACAATTTCGAATTTAGATAACTATATCATCTCGATCATATTCTAAAAACAATATTAGCGATTAAAAAAAATAAGGATGATAATAAAGTAAGCCACAAATGTCTTAATTAGTCCTAAATCTCATATTGTCATTTTTTACATATCCAAGAAGTGAATTTCAGAGAACTTTTTTTTTTACTATAAAATATATAAAAGGAGAAGTCATAAAAGAAAAGAAGACATCTATTGATGAGTTTTGTTGTATTTATCAACTTTGATTTGAAGCATTTTCATAATTTTATCTTTTTATTCCATCGAGTGTTTAATTTATTGAGCCCATGTTACATGACTTCAAAGAATATATTTCTTTCATTTTGTTAACTTATTATGTTACTTTATATTTATTTTTTCTTAATGTATGATTTCTCTTGTGTCTTGTCTACTTTGTTGATATGTAGGGGTGACAAATGAGCGAGTGAAATTGAAATTGAAAATATTAAAATTCTGAATAAATTGAACATATATATTATTTATATTTAGACTCATTTTAACATCGCTATTTATATTGCGTGTTAAACTACTCATAAAGTAATAATATGATCTTTATAAGTGATATTTGTCACTTTGATTCATCAAACTATAGTCTCATTGACCAAACAAAACAATGCCATTATATATCCAAAGGGGAAAAAGGTCATATTTGTCACTTCACTATAGAAAATAGTTTTGAATATTATTTCTTTATTATATTATTGGTCTATACATATCTTTTATGTATATACTATCGGTCCATATGTGTTCTTAACGCTATGTTTAACATTTTGATAATAATTGATGGATTATTAGAGGAAGGACGAATTTAAGTCATTTTTATGATATCGTGAATATATATGAGCTGATAATACAATATTAAAGACATATATAAATCAATAATATAACGAAAGATAATATCAAACCTTTTTCGATAGCAAAGGGACAAATTATCCTTTCACCTAACTAAAATGATCAATAGACCCTGCCCATCACCATGAATTTGATTATTTTTTATTTAAAAAATTTATTTTGCTAATTCAAAATTTATTTTTGAAAAAGAAAAGGAAAATATGAATAGGCTGCAGACTCATTTAATATAGCATTAACATATGGTCTTAATTACTTCAATATTCTTGCGTTGACCAAATTAAATGAATTCAATTTTCTTCATTTACTAGTCGTATGTACAATATACTATAATTATTGTGTTATTTGCTAAATTATCTTGAAGTATATTAAACGTGGAAAAAGGAGAAGAATTTTGTGTAGGACATTGGGCTAAGACCAAACATTCTTGACTATATAGTTATTATTATCACCATCAAATAGCTCAATTTTACCTACGTTTTGTACCTAATTAAATGCTGTATAGAGAGACTAATAAACATTCCATCATCATTATACTTTGAAGAATATATTTTATATGAGTTAGTTTGACTTAACACAGAATTTAAGAAAGAATAAAAAAAACTTTTAAAATTTGTGGTCTAAAATAAGTGATACACGTTTGTGCAGGTATAAATTATTTTATTAAGAGTAAAATATATATTTTAAAGTTAAATTATTACTTAATAAGAAATATGTGATTGTGATTCTTTTTTAGATTGGCGATAAAGGAAAGTGGATTGGTCATATACACTAGGACAAAGAGAGTAGTAGCGTTTTCCTTCATTTTCAACTATCGTTTTAGCTCAAAATTTATTACAAAATAATTTTCAAATTCAAAGTTAAAAATTGATAATTATTTTCAATTATACCTTCAATATTAACACCTATGCATATCATTTAATAGAAAAAAAAATCAACGGATCTTTATTAAAATTAGTTAACTTAATAAAATATATCTTATATTTATGATTTTCGTAATTAGCGTGAAAATGCTAAAGAAATAATTAAAATGAGACGGAGATAGTGCTAGTTAGGTCATTGGGTTTCTAGAGCTTTCTTTCATGTCAAATACTTGTGCACTTGTCTAAGTTCTACTCATTATTGTGCTTGACCTCAAATATAAGTAGGGTGATAAAGTCATAAACGGTTTGGATTATGACTCGATTTTTAATTTATTTTTGTCCAATTTAACTTAAATAACTCACCTATTTATAAATTCATTCCAATTTAACATTTTCAAATTCAGGTTAACCCGTTCACTCAACATTTCTAAATACAAGTATAATAGATGAAAGAATTGATTAAAATTAATAGTGATCCAATATAAAAGTTAGCATTTTTTTATGATTACTATTGACTTATAACAATCAAATTAAGGCTTTTATCGATCATATTTCCCCTAACTCACCATAGTCCTTTTTTCTTGTACTTGTGTACACATTTTCTCTTATTTTTTCCAAAAGGAAAGAAAAAAAAATAGAGTCCAAGTTGTCAACTTGTCAGGGTTAATTAGCAGAGGATGTATAACACACACACATGTATATATATACATATGTGTGTGTGTTATACATCCTCTGCTAATTAACCCTGCCAAGTTGACAACTTGGACTCTATTTTTTTTTCTTTCCTTTTGGAAAAAAAAATAAAATATATATATATATAATATTCCATTTTTAGTCGTTTGAAATTAGTAGCCGGAATCAATTTTTTTATTATGGAATCTAAAATACGAAGTAGTATCCACATAAAGAAGTAAAAAAGGATTCAACATCTACTACATATATGTAAAAAAAAATTTGATTATTTTTTATCGAAAGGGGTTTCTTTCATTCTATCTGACTCCGACCCTATATTAAATAATTTAATTAAAAAAAAGTGATGAAAAAAGAAAAGAAAAGAAAAGGTCCACACTGCTTTGAATTTAATTTTAAGCCAGTTTCCCATTGAGACCTCCGGCTTATATAGTCTTTAGCGATGGATTATCAAAAAATATTATTAATTTCGAACAATTTAAAGATGAAGTTGATAGCTAAATTTAATTTTTTTTAAAATAGCAAATTAAGTGTTAGCTTAGGGTCATGTTAATTTGTAGTATCTTTTTCTTCTTTGAAATTTTAATGATTTCATATTGTGTACGTTGAAAGTATGAATTTATTTTATATTAACAAATTAAGTTAATTTATAATAATAAATTAAGATGCAATAATTATATGGAGTGTCAAAAAAAGAGATAGATATCTTCATATGCTTTTTGAATATTTTTGAATCATGATTGTATAAATTTTACATCAAAAAACTAAAAAAATCTATGTTAGAAGTCACACTAAAAAAATTGACAGTTCAACTTTCATATATCGTTTTACATATAAAAAAAATGTGATGGAGAGAATATTATTTAATGGTTCATGTGAAACATCTCTACTACTCAAAATTAAAATTAATTTGAAATCATGAAACACAATTCCTTTTATATATATATATATATATATATATATAAATAAAAGAAAATTGGCATGGTGGTGAAATGTGTAACCAAATAGTCCTAAAACATGAGTACTTTATTAGTATAAGAAGTATTAGTTGTGAAACATACTTTTTTCCTTTTAAAGCAAAGACATGGTCATGTAATGTGTATTCAAACTTGGTCCTAAAATAAGACTACCTTATTATAAGAATATTTGACTAAAGTATTGGTTCTAGAAGTTTCTTTGTGGTAATTGAAGGATATTTTATTTTCAATTGCCATTTTTTTTCTCCTTTTTTAAGTCTAGTCATTCTCTAAGAATATTGATTTTGAGTCTATTGATAAGATTGAGAATGATAGCCTAAATTGAATACAATATAGTCAATACTCAATAACTAAACCTTCATTTCTAGCTTGCAACTAGTAGTACTAGTTAGTGTCACATTCATACCAACAAAATAAATAAAATAAATGGGGGTGGGGAGGGGGGGGGGGGGGGGCTCCACCAAAGAAAGACTTGCCAAATTCTAAATGACCCCACCCTAATCAATTTTATGAAATTAAATAATTATGTGAGCAAGATTCGTCATGTATTTCCATATCAGAGTTTTAATTAAGTGGGATGATAATTATGAGAGAGATCAGAGTTTAAATTCGAGGTATGCATGCACAACATGAGATGATTTATTCACGGAACGCTAGCATATATTCAGTTTGAGATCGACTATACTTTGTGACCATCACATGGGCAGAGTTGTGTTGATGAATATACATGTTACCTTTCTCAGAAAAAAAAGTCACATCGATCATTAGCCATATCATCACCTTTCAAAGAAATTACCTACTTATATACAAAGACCCAAATAACATTAAACCCTAAAGCAACATTAATATCAAACTTACATATTATAGATTGATAGTCTGATACTTGCTAATAAAAGAGATTTTAAAATGTCATATAGTATTAAGGAAAAACTACGTAATTAGACATACTTTACTATCATATATATTATTATTACTTATACTTTCAAAACATTACGTATCTTACCATTAATTAAGAATTTCCTACCAGATATTGAGGAAAATAAACTTGAATATACTTTTTTTTTACTGCCACATAGACTAAAATAGGGAGAGAGGCCAACGAGATTCATCATATATACCAGATACATACAAATCACACTAAATATACACTAGATACATGTATATGTATGTATCTGGTGTTATTCACATGTATCTAGGATAACAAATGCATTGGAGAGTGGCGATCCTGTCACGACCCAATTAAGGATCATGACCAGCGCTAAGGGGGAGAATCCCAAAGCAAGCCTCACCAGAATTTTACAAAAAATCAAGTAGAGTTTCCTTCGTTTTTAGGCCTATCTTGGATTTTTCCTGTCTCAGAAATTCACAACACAACTAATAGCAACTATAAACCACCATATAATATCCATCAATGATCAAATTGTCACGCAGTAAAACCAATTCATCTCCAAATTACGGAAAAAGTTCCAAATTAGTCACTTGACTACAATTCGAAGGACTAATCTTGACTCAAATCAATGGAAGGACAAATGGAGCGACTCTAAGAGTTTTTAAAAGAAACTAAATAAACATAGCAAATCAATAGTTCTCTTGCCACGCAAAGCAATGCGGGGCTCACCAGATGCTACCAACGTATACGCTAGTTAATGAAATCCTCTTCGATACCACCTGAATTCTCTGTAAAAACAATTAGCGAGGAGTGAGACGCTAGCTCAGTGAGTAATAATACTTAACCACAACCATTTTAATGAGGGACAAGTCAGAAAACATGCTAGTATAATAATTTTATGTGCCTTATATAAGCAAAATCAATGTAAATACTTAAAAGCCTAAGATTATGCTTAGGCTGTTAGACAGAGGTGGAGCCAGAATTTTCAATAAGGGGATTCAAAATCTGTAGTAATAGACACATGAAGTAGCCGAAGGGGGTTCAACATCTACTATATATACATATAAAATTATTTTAACCATGTATAAATAATATAATTTTCTGCTGAAGGTGGCTCCGCCCCTGCTTTTAGATGTTAAGTTATGGGAAGACAAGCTTTCTGTCTCGTGTGCGTTTGAACTCTCTCAGTAGAAATATCAAAAATCAAGAGTTAAACATGTGCATTACTCTAAAGTCTAAACCATCTCCTCCTTCCTCAACCCACGGGAAAAAGAAGCAATACGTTCTTTGATAAAGTTAGAAGAAAACCTGAATGAAGTCCATTTCAAGTGAACATTTTTAAGCCGGTGAACTTGGTAGAGCAATTGAATGTTAATCAAGGTTGAACTGTACAATACACAGAACTTGTGTCAGCCTCAGCTATAACAAGCCAAGCTAATCATATTATATTAAAAGTGGGAAGGTTCAAAATACAAAGTTGAATTACCATTTTATCCCAAAAATAAATCAAAATAATATAAAACAATAAATAATAGGTAACATCCTTTAAAAGTTAAATAATCATTTTAAAAGAGCATACAAAAAATAACTTATATCCATCATTCCTTTTACTCCCATTTAATTCTCTTTCAGTTGTTAGTCAATTTTTTTGATGAGTTATTATCAGTTTCACCAACTGACGTACGTGAAACGTGACCATCAAACTTCTCTACAATAAGTATATTGATTCTCCTAATGTCCTGTCATATACTAATGTGACCCCTCAACTTCTTCCTTAACTATATATGTAATTGCAAAATACACACAGGGATAAAGTTCAAGCAGTTGGATAATGTCTATTTGTCCAGATTTCTTTTAATGGTAAGTAAATAGTATGTATAACTTATAAATTTGTTGTTCATATTTTTTGCATGTATATAGTACTTAGTTAATATTTTAGATTATTGTCTTTTCCTATTAGGGTCCTTCAAATATTTCATTTTTTTAATAGGGAAAGCATGACAAAAAGCTATATTATTAGAATAACAATATTAATTATATGTAGATTGTGACAAAGGATTGTTGGAGTTGATACTTCCACTATATTGTCATATGTTAATATCAAGTTTCTTATTCTTGATTGATGGGTACACCTTCCACCTGATCCTTTATACAGCTTAAATCTTTATGAAATGTTGAGTTGTTCAATTTTGCAGGTTTACACTATATCTAATCACTCTTTCAACAAAGAAGTAATTTTATTAAGCTATCTGCTCATCAATTTCAGTTTGTATTTTTATCACTTAAAACTTTATGTTTATACTGCAATAATTAGTATGATTTATAGTGTATGTACTACATGGGTTATTTGTGCAACGCGCGTGACGTGCGAAGTTTCAAAGTATAATGTTGAATTACCATTTTACCCCTAAATTAAATAAACAAAATTATAAAATATTTAATTAATTAAGTATTTTATATATATATATATATATATATATATATTATTTGTAATATCAAACTTTTCATGTACCATATAACCATTAATTTTGGTAACTTATATACATCGACACAAAAAAGTATAGAATTTTAAGAGTAACATTAAGAAATAAAATATAGATTATTATAATTACATTAGATAATAATGTTTTCCATTTCAATATTTGTTTTTTCTTTCAATCAGGTTTTGTGTTCCTCAAATTACGAGACCGAATCAATGATCTTCTATTCCTTTAAGGTAAATCTCAGAAACAATTTTTGTTTTGTTTCCTTTCTCCAATTTCAGGTGAAATTCAGCATGTAAATTCTATTTTATGTTAATAAATTTTCTTATCTTATGTCTCTCAATAATCTTTTCTTACGTAGTACTTAGTAAAGTACTGCTTGAACTAAGGGTCCATGGTAAACAACCTCTCTATATTTACAAGGTAGAAGTAAGGATGCATACGTATACATTTTTTTAAGACATCACTTATATGATTATATTGGATATGTTATTATTGTAGTAGCATTTTCTTATATGTTTTCATTTTCCAAGGATATTTTATGGTTGCAATTTCTTTTATTTTTAAAAATAATGTGAAATGAATAACTACCAACAGAAATTCAATCATGTACAAAATTTATAAAATAGTAAGAAACAAACGTGCAACGCACGTTCCTAGAAAATAGTATTACTAAAAGTGGGGAGCTCCAGCCTTTAAAGTTGGATTACCATTTTACCCCTTCATTATATTAAAATGTTATAAATTATTTAATTAATTAAATAGTAAAAATAAAATTATAATTCACCCAATGCTTAATTACATGTTTCAAGTTCAAAAACAAAATTCTGCGTGTTTAGATAAACAAAACGTCAAAACATTTCAAATTCTTGGCTACGTTAATTTAGAAACAGTTAATATTTAAAGGAGGCTACGTTTTTAAATGTTGTCATACTAAATGTTAATAATAGCTAAAATAACGATAAGAAATAATAATTTCTCATTTTACAAGCTTTCCAAAATTAGTTTATACATTTCTGGAATGATTATAAATAATTAAAAAATAAATAATAGGTATATAATTTAATAAAATAATTACTATAAAAACTTGCAGTAGCTTATGACTTTATATGATTTTCTATAGCACTAATATTATAAGTTTAAAAATACTTTAAAGAGAAAAATAATTTTAGAAAGAGTCTTTTTCACTACCCCATCAACTACACATACATACAATGTATGTTATTTATTTATGTCATTTATTAAATTAATAAATTAATATTATCTTGAGCTCGTAGTTATAAAATTTTGACAGAAATTGAAGACTGGTCTTTTTATTATTCAATACAGATTATTATATTAGTCAATTTCCTCCATATATCATCTCACACTTTTGCATTACTCTTCTTTTACTCAACATACTTCCTTATTCATGGTTAGGTGAATATATTCTACTGATTTTTTCTTCTCTTCCTCTTATTACAATTTTACATTTTTCATTCCAATTTATTGATACTATTTTTCCTAATTTTGTCTTTCCTTTTTTCAATAGAAGTTGTTGTGTGAAATCCATATTATAATGCAAAAAGGAAAATTGACTTTATAGTGTTTTCAAAAATATAGATATAATTGTTGTTAAGAATTTCAAGTTTTCTTTATAAATACACGGTTGAATGTTGAATTACCATTTTATCCCTACACTAAATTAAATTATTATAAAATATAATTAATTAAATGTTTTATCATTAATTAAGAAAATCATCATATTCAATACTACCCCAGAATGAACACATACGTTGCATACTTATCTAATAACAATCAATAAAGTATTTGAGTATACAAAAGGTTGAATTAATTTTCTTGCATTTGCTACTTATTGCAGCCTATTCAATATTGTAGAATAACTTTTCATCTTCCTAAACTAATTCAATGTTTGGAAGTTCTTTTCAACTTCCAACTGTAGGTTAGAATTTTATAAATTTTCAGATCAGTAAATCATGTTAAATTCATTATGGTTCTATTTCGGAGTTTCAATATTGTAATGATCTGATTCCGTCTTTAGGAAAAAGTCAATGGGGAAAGAATTGGGGTTAGAAAACTTTTTGGTAGTAACTTGGAACTTCCTAACCTAATCCAAATTTGGACGAAATCAGAGTCATTGAGGTCTAGGGAAATCTGGTAACGAATGAGAGACCTAATTATGAATTTGATCACGTGAGTTGATAGCTAAGACGTGAGTGGTAACGAATAATATTTGATTACTCGCGTGAAGAAGGAATCAATATATATATATATATATATATATATATATATATATATGTTGACTTCGGTTCATTTGTGGAATTGTTTTTTAAATAGCCCTCGTGAATTATTTGTTAAATCACCCTCTTAAATTAGTTCGAGAGAAGAATATTGTGAATGATCTAATTTCGTGTAGCAACTGTAATTGCATTTGGATCTTAAAATTGTTAAGTCTAAATCTTTATCTTGTTTATGTCAAAAAGAGGCATAGTGAAATTTGGATTTTGATTACCAGTAAGTAGAAAAATGTAAAGCTTACGAGATTTTGGAGTTGAATAAATTACAATCCTTTAGCCTTTTAACAATCCCAATAATACCAACTTCTCATGAAGCATTCACACAAAAAACAACATAATTAACAATTGATTAAGAATATTAAGATGATAATATTATATCGTCGTATCTCATATATATGTTTATTATATTACTAAAAGTGGGCAAAGTATTAGGCAATATTTAAATTATGATTCTATTTCTACATTAAATTTAAATGTTATAAACTATTTAATAAATTAAATATTTAATAGTAAATCATCATATTAGTACATGAATCAACCACCATAAAGTTTCTTGAATATGTATTCTTTTTACTAATTTCATGCTGAGTTAAATTCATGAATTTTTAGTTTTGTCATCTTCCAATTGGAAATATGAATGGTTATGTTTGCCCTTAACAAAAAGGGAAAAAAATCATATAGATCTATATTATATTCTTTTTTGTATATAAATATTTGTATTAATGTGAAGTATATTACATTAATTTATTACCACTAACTCTTCATTATGTAAATATATGCAACTCCCACTAATTATATTCATTATGATTTTTACTACCACATCTCATCATGATCAAATGAATTAATGTCATATTCATAACAACTCTAAGTGTTCTTCAATCTTATCCTATGAATAATGACATTTGACACAATATTGTACACAGTTAAAACAAATTAAAAAAAAAAAAAGAGTATCTATGCTCTCTTCTCTTGTCTCTTTTTATTTGTTTTTTTTTTTAATGTTTATGTTTCTTGTTTGTTGTTATTGTATAACTTTTTATTGTTTTATGGTTATTAATATTGAGAATTTACATTGAATATTGTATTTGTACAATAATTAGTTATTTTTACTTTATGCACTTTTAGTCAATTTTATAATGAAGGATGTATTCTTTTTATTAGGAAGATATATGTACTTTCTATCGTAAAAATGGTGGATACTTTTTTAGTAAATACCAATAGATTTGAAGGGGATAAAATATGTCATTTGCAATACAAAAATTTATGAAATATTACTATATAAGAAATGTGAATAAAATTGGTCCCACTCTTCTTAAATGCAAAAAACATATTGGGCCCACTTAAATTTACTTGCAATTATATTTCTTATATAGTAATACATATTTTTACATAGCAAAAAATATTGGAGCCTCTTGAATATTCTATATTATAGAAGAATCTAGGAATGACTACCAATGTTCCAATAAGATCACTATTAATGTCTAATATATTTATAAAATATATAAGTAGGCCCCATCACCTTCCACTTAAATACTACATATTATATAGTATTAATTACTATACTATAAATCACTACTAATATCCAATATATTTATCAAACTATGTAAGTGGGCCCCACCACCTTCCACTTAAATACTACATATTATATATTAATTAATATACTATAAATTACTTAAATACTCCATATTATCTATTACAATAATTAACAATTATTTGACACTTTAAATTCTATCAATGCCATATAAATTAGGATAAAAAACCTAACATATAATATTTAAATATATTTAAAAATAATATAAGTAACTATACATTACAATAATAAACGACTTTTAATTATTTAAAACTTATATAAAAAATTTAATTGACTCTCTAAATTCTATTGGTACCACATAAAATAGATTATATAATAAACATATATTATTTGAAATTGACAAAAAAGAAACAATAAATTACAATAATTAATAAAAAAAATAGTCGACGAAATTGACGAAAAACAAATTATAAATTACAATAATTAACAAAATAAATATCTCGACTCCAACAAATCTATCAATTAATGCCACATAAATTGGGACATGGCAAATAACATATATTATTAAAAAATGAGGTTCAAAATGTACTAAAAAAATACAATAATTAACAACTTAATATATTAAACAGACATATAAAAAAGGGTTAATATTTGAAATTCTGCATCTGCCACATAAATTAGAACAAATAGAGTAATAAATATTATTTTCAAAATTAAGTTAAAAAAAAAGTACTACAAATCACAATAGCTAACAATTTAAAATATTTTTAAAATCATATAAAAATTTTAATAACTTCTCAAATTCCATAATATGACGTAAATTAAAATAAAAAAATAATATATATTGGACCCCGTGCTGGCACGGGTCCTATATCTAGTATATATATATATATATATATATATATATATATATATGGTTCTTTTGTTGATGGTTTAAGAATGAAAAAAAGTATAAAGAAAGAGGGGAGATAATAAGTTGTAATATTATTGAAAATATTTGTTAATGATGGATATATTTTTGGTAGCTACAAATTATATTCTACACTGTATGGTTGGACTTGTGTGCGAAAAAAGGATAAGAATTATTGGAGGATGCACGTGCGTTTGTTCCCAAGTGAAATGACACCAAAATGTCCTTCGCTAGCTACTATATATTTTTTGTCTTTCTTATTGGACTTCATATTTCCATTTCTACCATTAAAATTAAGGCCAAACACATATACAACCCAAATTTGTCTTCATTTTTCATTTTGGCACTCTAACTTAGCCTTATTCTATTTTAACCCTTATACTCATTTTTTTGTACCATTTAAACACTAATACTAATTTTTATGATTTTTTTATTTATGTTCTTTAATTGCAATTTCTTATTTTAAAAAAATAAACGTGTGCCTGTTAATTGTCGTAAGAAAATTAAGCATTTGCGAACGAACATAAAAAATTTCAAACAATAATATGATTTTTTGAGATTTCTCTGTATTTTTACATGAAAATAAATTGACGAAAGTTCTTTGATTTTCTTTCTTAAATATTCAATTAAATTAAATAACACTACTTCTTTATTTTTTCTTATCATCTAGGCTATCCAAATTTAACGGAAATACTCACTTTTAATTTTTAATATAAATCAATACGAATAACAAAAACCCATCTTCAATACGAGTAAAAAAAGACTTATGTTCATTGCTAATAACACTACCAAAAAATGTTAAAACTCGATTGACTTTGTTAGGTTGTCGGTGATTTTTAAGAAAGAAAATCAACACAATTTTGTCGGTAATTTTTCACACAAAAATACATAACACTCTTAAAAGAAATTATTATTTTTTTAAAATAATTATTTTTTGTTAATTTTTATTTTTTTAACTAAAATTAATTGACACATGTCGATTTAAAATAAGAAGTTGCAATTGAAGAATATATATAAAAATAAAGAAATCATTAAAATAGTATTTCGTGTTAAAATGGTATATAAGAAATGGAGTTTAAGGGTTAAAATGGAATAAGGCTAATATAAAGTGTCAAAATGAAAAATATGAACAAGTTAAAGGGATTGTATATGTGTTTGGCCTAAAATTAATTATCAAACTATGCTTATGGCAAAATACCTTCATGCTTGTCTAATTAAAAAATATACTTGCCATTCCATCTAATTTTTTAACAAATAATATAACTTAGATTGCCTTAGGCTCCAACATATCTTATCTCGTCTATTTAATTAGTTTCTTGGTTTTCCAATTATATCAAGTACTAGTTTTGAGATAAACGTGCAACGCATGTTTCCAGAACTAGTATAAAAAAAAAAGGAGATAGGAAAAGAAGACTCAGAGCAAGTTTAAAGATTACATTAGTTGCAACGTATCACCTTATAGTCATCTAAAATTAGAATGAAAATGCTTCGCTCCACACAGTGGCAATAGATGATCCACACTGTTCAACACTACTAAGAAAAACAAGAAGAAATAACAAACAAGGAAAAGGAATGTAAACAGGAAAACGGAGATAGGAAACAAACTTTGTGTCTTGTATACCTCTGAATTCTATTAGTGAGCATGTGCATTACTCTAAACCTCCATTCTCCTTAGTCCTTTGATCAACTAACTCACTGAAAAACGGAAAGAACAAGAATACATGAAGTGCTATCAACTTTCCAAAGCAAATAATTTCAACTCCTACATATACCAGCTTTCAGTTTATCACCTTTTTTCTTTGTCATCTAAAATTAAATTCATTCCGATCCAAAGATAATTCCTCGGCTTCACGGTGGCAATAGACGCTTTGTGCTGCTCAAGGATTTAACAAAGAAAAAAATTAGCAAGCAAGAAAAGGGAAGTAAACAGAAAAATAAATGAAAAAATAAAGAATTTTAACTTACAATTTATCAGAGCACCTTTTTTTTTTAATCATTTCTGGGATTCCAAATCAATATATATGGTGGGAATATGAGCAATTTTTGGCCGTAACCCCCCTTGTTAAATTCTAGGAGTGGTTTGAGCAATGGGCATTTGGAAATATATAGATTAGAGATAGAAGGGGGCATCCCCGATTCGGGAAGAGATTGGACATTAGAGCAATTCCAAATGCGCAGCTCAGAGAGGGAGGAGGGCAACCCCGATTCGGGAAGAGATTGGAGATTAGAGCAATGTTGGATGGTCAACTTAGAGAGGGAAGAGGGCATCCCTGATTCGGGAAGATATTGGAGACTATGGCTAAATAATTTTAGCTCCGAAAGAGAGGAAGGAAGCCCTTCTTCCAAAGAATGACTCGCATTTGAGGTAAATTATTAGCAAATAGGTACTCAAGAGAGGTGAGGCTTTTGAGAAGTTGGGCTTAATGTTTTCGATTCCATATGCTAAGCCTTCGAATAGAGCAAGGCAACTCCCATTTTTCTTCAAAGCAAGAACCACTTCGTCGCTACCATCATGGTGGATAGTTAAATCTCTGAGACAGGGGAGTCTCTGTAAATGCCACTCTTTTCGGCCATTCACCAATTTCTTACAACAGGAGATCCAAAGTTGTTGTAAATTGAAGGGCAATCCTCCTTCAGGAAAGGACTCTACTTGTGAACAATTAACCAGTTTCAGTTCCTTAAGAGATGGAAGGAGTTGTTGCATATGTTACGGGCGGCGACTTGACTTATCACGGTTGTAAATATGCAATGATGTCATCTCGAGTCCCACATGCCACCGAAAGTATTTCAAGATTCTCACAATGACTAATACCGACTGTTTTAGGGTGGTAGGGAATCAAAAGCCTAGTGAGGTTGTTGCAACTTCTTACACTCAAAGAGTGTGCTCTTGGGATAAACTCGGGTGAATCACATCCTACTAGAGACAATGCCTCGAGACAAATAGCATTGATCGGCGCCTCCAATTTCGGGGTTCCCTACAACCAGAGATTCTTATTATCTTCAAGGTACTCGGCAGAATGCTAATAGGTAAGGAGGTAAGAGACTTACAATCAGTAATATCTAATTTAACAATCTGTTTCATTCCCTCAAGTTGAGACGTAAACAATTGAGCATCATCAAAAACAACTCCAACCTTAGGAGAATTAGCAACTTCAAACTCTTTTAAATTTGAAAGTTGGATAGGTGTCTCCAAACTGAGTTCAGGGCATTTTGATATCCTCAATCTTCTCAGAGAAGAAAGATTTTCAGGCAACTTCCCAATCAACTTTGGGCAACCATCAATCGAAAGTTCCTCAAGTACAGGGAACTCTCCCTTCCCCAGTACACCCCACTGCTTCCACTCCAGCATCTCTGCGAATTCAAGCTGCTCAAGAGAATTAAATGGCTTTGTGGAGGATGAACTACCATAGAACTCTTCAGTCACCTCTGTTATTTGATGCATCCCTCTAATGGTAAGGAATTTTAAACAAGGAAGCTGTCCTAGCCCTGGCAAGGAATCACAGTCTTTGCAGTTGTTAAGAGACAAGTCTATTAGCTTATGAAATGAAGGATCACCTAGCCAATTTGGAAATTTTGTTCCTCTATAGCCAGTGATTCGGAGTTCTTTTATGTTTGTATTTGGTTGTAGCTCATCAAGTATGTCTCGTTCAGTTTGTGAATTGTCAGCATTACTTCCGCTCCACTCTAAAGATAACCTTTCAACATGTTTCTTTTCCCTCATGTTTGCCTTCAGAGATTCCCTTCTATCTACCACATGTTGCAACCCAAGAATTGACAGAGATCCATACAAGTTATGCAGTTCACCCAAATCTTCCATTCTTGAACCACTACGACCACTTAGAAGAAACTTTGCTCCCACTAGCACATCGAGACTTTTCAACTTGCTTAGATGTAGGGGTGTCGTCATATAAGCTTCGCTAATGTCAAGGTGACGCAAGTTGATCAATTTTTCCATATGCAGAGGTAGCTCCTTAAGATAACTACAATATGACAAGAGAAGTGTGTCTAAGTTGTACAGTACACAAATTGAATCTGGCAACTTTTTTATATTTGTCCAAGAAAAGTCCAAAAACCTTAGGTGCTTTAATTTAATAAACAAGTCATTTGGCAACTCCTCATTCTTATAATGAGACAATGATAGTGCCCTCAAAGATGTTAGTCTTGGCAATATGTCATGCAGCACCCTCTTGCTAAGATGGCACCAACGCAGTTGGATATTGATGGGAAGCAATGTCCTCAATTGCTCCGATTTGTTGAGGATTTTCAGTTTACCAAAATCACCATCACCCATTGAATATGACAAGTGTCGAGTTTGTTCCAACATATGAGATCCTTGGTTCTCTTCCAGCCTGTTACGTATTTGAAGATGCAATTTGGGCCAAATCATTGACAAGGTCATGCATTAAGAATTCCCAGATTCCATTTAGAAGACTCTCGGACCTTTTCAAACAATGATCTCGATCTCAACTCGAGAAAGTATTGGTTAGCTGAATGCAACTGCTGTACAAGACCATTAGCAATCCACAGGTGAATAACTTGTTCTTTGCTAAACAGATGATCTTTTGGATATATTGCACAAAAAGCAAAACATTGCTTCAAATGTGGACGAAGATCATTGTAGCTCAACATCAATGCTGGTAAGATTCCATTTGAATGACGTGGCAGCTCCCATATTTCACTTCTTAAAATGTCTCTCCACTCATTCACCTCGAATTTGGAGCGTAAAATGCCAAAGCAAGTGTCTTTAGAGCTAATGGCAATCCTTTGCACTTGTTTGCAATTTGTTTTCCAACCTCTTGAAATTCTGAATATTCCTTAGGATCCCTATTTTCAAATGAATGCCGTTTGAATAGAGCCCAAGAGACTTCACTAGACAGAGTCCCCACATTGATTGCTCCACAACCCATCATCAAGGCAACACTCTCCTTACGTGTCGTCACAATGATCTTACTTCCTACATCTCCTTGTACAAAAAGATTTCTCAAGTCATCCCATTCTTTATAGTTTTCATTCCACACATCATCTAGGACAATAAGAAACTTTTTTCCCTTTAAGCCTTCCTTCAATTTGACTTGAAGTTGATTCAGATTGTTATCAACCATTAAGCCAAATTCTTGAAGTAACTCCTTTGTTATTCTGAGAATATCATATGGTTCAGACACACAGATCCAAGCTTTGAAACCAAAATGGTTTTTTACTTTCTCATCATTGTAAACAAGCTTTAGCAAGTGTTGTCTTGCCCACGCCCCCCATTCCAACAAACAGAACTACGGTCAGATTCTTTCCATCCTCAGACAGCAAACGGTCAATCAATCCCTCTATTTCTTTCTGCCTACCTAAGATATCAGATTGATCAACAACAGAAGTTGAAGATTCCCTTGTTTCTTGTTTACCCGAATCAAGATACTTTGTTAGATCAAGGCGGCCAATTTGCTTTTCCAACTCCTCCAATGTTTCAATGGTGTCTTCCAACTTCTCCTTTATGTTAAGAAAAAAATCATCACTTAAGCACAGGTTGCAGTCACTTACCTTTTGATTGCTTGTTTCTCCAAGATTTTGATGCTGACCTTCCACCTTAAGCCTCAACACTTCATAATTAACTTCTTCTATTAAGTTTTCAGCAGAGTCCACAGCATCTCGAAGCTCATTAAGCCAGTCTCTCACAGATGGATTTGATGCCTGCTTATTCTCTGCATCACTTAGCACAATCTGAAGACTACGCAAAGTCATTTTCAGCTTCTTTAAGAGCCGAACATCACACTTGTCCCTCTTAAACATCTTCAGCAGATCACCGTTAGGAGCAAGCCTGTCAAAGAGAACATTCAAAGCTGAAGAGAGAAATGCACAACCAACTGCTAAGCCAATCTCCATTTCTGAAATCTGCAAATCAAAATAGGAAACCACAAAATGATTATAAGAATTTGAAGAAGATTACTGTTTCTTTACTAAGAGCTTTATTTTACCTGTTGAATGATTAAGAGTAATTTGCAAATATGAATGATCACTGATTTCTCCCTCTCTCTCTTGCTAGTGGTTTTACTTGTAATTGGTACAACTATATCTGCTACTATTTATTAACTATTGTCCTTTTTTTCTCTTTTCCCAAAGTATGACTTTTGAGCCAACAAGATGACAAAGATTATTCATTACTCTCTCAATTTAATAATTGAAGCAAGACAGGATAGGAAAGTTGTTTTTTGGTGTGATGGATATTCCTAGTTAATTCAGAATTATTTTTGAGTCCCCTTTAGAGGTTTTTTGGTTGGAAGACAAGTTATATTAGGATTAGTTATGATGTGATAAATTACGTTAAGCTAAGTTATGCTGATTTATTGGTTTGTCATAGTCAAATAATATGCATGGCATAATTTTTAAGAATAAGGGGTCGTTTGGTGCGATGGATAAAAGGAATTGATCCCAGAATAATTTTTGAGTGCCCTTTAATTCGTTGTTTGGTTGCAAAGGCTGGGATAAATTATCGCAAGATTAACAATTAGTCTTGGGATAAGTTATCCCTCCTGGGGTGGAATAGTAATCCAACATAACTTATCATGGGATAAAGTATGTAAAATAACAAACATACCTCCCTTAAACTATCTTTTATACATTCATGTATATTAACATAATTTTTAACAATATTTATGATAATATTCACAACCTTAATGGCAAACTTGACAAGTCTTGTGCTATGTCGGGGTTGACCTCGAGCAAGAAACATCACCAGAAGCAGTAATGGCAAACTTGACAAGTCTTGTGCCTACAAACATTGGACTTTTCACTGATTACACAGTCCACAACTGAAACTCTTTTGGTGGAATATGCTAATTAGCTGAGTTGCCTGAATGGAAACCAGCCCTCAATATTACCATGTCAATCAACAACATACACTGTCAACATCTATGGCATCAGTTAAATCAAGATAGGATACTTAAGATTCACCTCAATGCATCTTCAAACATCACCATCCGTTTTTCCTCATAAATTAGCATTATATATAGGGAAAATACATCAAATCCCCCTCAAACTTATCCACAAAACTCACTTTAGCATTGTAACTTTACGGGTGTTTAAACACCCCCTTAAAGAACTTTCAGGTGAATTAAATAACACCTTATATATACAATAACAATTTCATGGTTGGGAGGTGATATACACGCGCGCCACATCAGCACCACCTCAGTGACACGTTGACAACACGTCATAGGGTGAAAAAAATTAGTTTTCATTTCTTTTTTCTTTTTCCATGTCATTTTTTGTTTTTAGTTTTCATTTTTTTTTTTGTTCTTCCATATATTTTTGTTCTCATTTTCACTGTGTACTCGTCTTCTTCTTCCCTCCATCTTCTCCATTACAAACCTAGGATAGAAAACTAACACACACAACATTTCTAATAATTTGACGAATATTGTGTCAAACAGAGAAACAGAGCAATACATATATTATCATCATTAAAGCTGGAGTTGCTAGAGCTTCAACGGCAACTACCGGCGACTACTTCAACGGCAATTGTCAGAGTCATTTTTGTTATATTAGGCACAAAACTGACAGATCTGAAGGGACCCACTTGTTTTTCTTTTTAATTTTTTCTTTAAAGATTGAAGGGCAATCCTCCTTGAGGAAAGGACTCTATTTCTGGACAATGAGACAGATCCAGTTCCTTAAGAGATGGAAGGAGTTCCTGCATATGCTCTGGCAGCGACTTCAGCTTCTTGCAGTTGTAAATATACAATGACGTCATCTGAGTCCCACATGCCACTGAAAGTATTTCAAGATTATCACAATCACTAATTCTGAGTCTTTCAGTGGCAGTAGGAATCAAAAGCCTAGTAGGAATTGTTGTTTGGTTGCAAAGGCTGGAATAAATTATTGCAAGATTAACAATTAGTCTTGGGATAAGTTATCCCTCCTGGGGTGGGAATAGTAATCCAACATAACTTATCATGGGATAAAGTATGTAAAATAACAAGCATACCTCCCTTAAACTATCTTTTATACATTCATGTATATTAACATAATTTTTAACAATATTTATGATAATATTCACAACCTTAATTATTCATTGTTTTTATGATATTATATTTTTCTATTAAAAAATTGCATTTTATAAATATAATTTTTATTTATGAATACATTATAAGTTGAACTTATTTGCCTAATTCTTAAGTTTATTTATATTTTAATTTTTCTTAAAATATTCAGTCCACTACTAAATTACATATTTTTAATTATGCTTCTGAAACACCTTGAACAGCTCACCCTTAGGAGCAAGCCTATCCACAGCATATATATTAAAAAACTAAAAATAACACAACTTGTTATATTTTAATTGAATCAAACTTGTAACTTTTGGCTTGATTATCAAATTCCATACAATAATAATAAATTATTGGTGGGCACCACCGTTATATAAAGGCAAATGAGTAAATTATAAGTAGTGGTTACAACAAATTGTTTTTTAAATAATTTTTCATAGAAGATGCCTTTTTTGAAGTTGAAATCTAACCACTACATTGTCTTGTTTTCAACACTCAAATTTATTTTTTAAAAAGTCATTTGATTTAACTCAAAGATTACACAAATCTCCTATTAATTTAATTCAACGCCCTTCATACTATTGGTCTCTACAATCAACTGGCATTAGCTTTTTAAAATGACCAGAAACTACCTACTAATTGTTTTCTTTGAGTTGGTTTTTTTTTTCTTGAAATTAATGTGTTTTAAAAGTGTTCCTTTTATAATTCTCTTTATTTGATGAAATCAAATACTATGAAAAGATAGCCCAAGCAGAAAGGCACCCTCTTTTGCTCTAGCAAAATAAATTCACTTTTAAATAGTACTTGTGTTATTGAGTATCATAAGTTGCCACAATATATTCGCTTTTTCGGGACAAGTTCAGACGGATTTTATGTCTTTTCCCTGTTACGTATGTTGTTTTCTTCTATAACATAAAAAGTCAAGAGGAAATGACTTCTTGCATATTTCTTTTATCAATAACCACCAAATAAGATCTAAACGTCAAATATTATTAAGGTCTGTAACAACAACAATCATTCATTATAGCAGCCAAAAAGATGTCCGTCACTATAAAGAGGTCCAACTTTGTCTTTCGTAATTATACTAAACTAACTTCACTTGTAATCTCAATCCTGAACATTCTCAAGGACAACATAGCAATATTTGTTGCTTCAACTCAACTAAGATCATATACATAACTTGAAATAGCATCACTTACTATATATACATACAAAATAAAATTCCATCTGATGATACAAACTCGCACACAACAGAGCAATTGAGGATGGAAGTATTACCAAACTCGTGGATGACACCATCTGGACATACCAACTTGACCTTGTAGCACTGCTGGTCTAAATGCAGGTTCAGCATTTCAAGCCAAACGTTTTAAGCAGTCATTCTTTGAGTCTGAGGAGCACATTTTAGACATACATCTGGAAGGAACTCTCACGATCGACATGTTTACCTGATAAAGATCACAACAATTAAAATTACTCAAACACAAAATGATAAAAATGGGCATTTGAGCAATTAAAGTTTCTCAATTTTGAAGTGCAGCTGTAGCAGTGAACAACAACCATCAGAGTTTCATATACAAAAATATCCTATTTATCTGAGACTGAAATGCCTACCATTCTTTCGAGAGATGGAAGGAACTAGCATTGGTTCTGGTGGCAAACTTCAGCTAATCTCGATGAGGAAATGACATCGTATCTTGGCAGAGAAACTGATCAATAGAACCTTGTACTTTGTTGAGCTGCTGACAGAAGAGAAGAAAATAGAAATGATCTTAACGTGCTATAGGAGAAACTCCTTGTACAAAAGTTTGCTCAATATTTCCTTCTCAGTCGAATAAAAGAAAAGTAGTAGTGTCAAATTCCAGCGAAAAGAGAAAGTACCTTTCTGCACCTACATTCTGCTGATCGATCACAGTTGAGCTGATATTTGCCTATTCAAAAGTTAGCATGTGCATTACTCTAAACCACTTCCTCCTTCCGCAACTTATTGTGATATGTTGGAAGAAAACCTGGAAGTAGTCCAATAAAGTGAAAACTATTAAAGCTGGCGAACTTGGTAAAACAATTGAATGTTAATACAGCCAAACATTAAACTAGTAGCATCAAATCTATAGGCTGACTAATCCTTCTACTGCAAGCAACAACTCGGAGGAAATCAAATTTGAACTGTACAATACACAGAGCTTGTGTCAGCCTCAGATATAACAAAATCAAACATATATTAAATTTTCACAAATATCAGTTCTGATAGTTGATAGCACTGGATAATTTCATGGAAAAAAGAACACGACTAGTCCTTTTAACGAATGTTGGTTGGAATTTGACGTGCTGTTTTGTCTCCTAACCTCAAATAAATTTCTGATGCAAATCAATGCTGATTTTCAAGTTCCAAGGATTGAACAACAAAGACAAGATTGAACAACAATGGATCAACGAACAAGTCAAGCTTATGGACTAAAGAGGGAGAATTCCAAAATATTAAATTATCGGGACAGTAAATTGCAACAAACGCGTTAAGACAATGTCATATTTTGAAAAGCTTACATCATCAGCTAATATTATAAGAATTAGTAAGAGATGAGTCTTTCTTAGTTTTGCTGTTAATTCTAACAAAGTCAACTACAACTACTACCACTACAATATAAACATCTTGGTAACTGAAACATGTGTAAATCATTTTTTGTTACCTAACCTTGAATTCACTACGAGTAGGATACAGTTCCTTGCCTTTCACTTAGTTTTGAGGTCCCATTCGAGGTTGAGTAATGGAAATCAATTAAAGAGAACTTTACAATCTCCAAATTTATCAGCTTACTTTTTATATCTTCAGTCCAAATCTCTGAATATCCAAATAACAATAAAAGCTCAGTATATGCTATCAAATGTAGTCGTATAAAACTTGAAATTAATGCGATATAACAAGGCTTAAATGTGGAAGCACATATTGGAAGTTTTTTCGAACTTCTCTATATTTCAAGCTTGATGCAACCCTTTTCAAGATTTTGGCTACCTGACTGAAAAATAAGGTTGCATTCCTTTGGACCCCTTATCTGTGGAAGACACAAGAAATGGGGAACAAAGCCGAACAACTTTTCATGATGGCAAAAATTTTCCCAGTTTGCGAGATTTTGAGGGAGAACATAGGTTATAATACAAGAAACAATAATCTTAAAAGATTACTAGCTCATTGGTATTACATTAAGAAAAGAGATACTGTGAAATAGTGTTAATATTCCAAGTAAGATGAAGAGTGAATATATATAACAAGAATTCATGAATTGCAATTGAGATAAAGATCCAAGACAATAAACATTGAACTATCACCTTTCCAAAGCGGATTATTTCAATTCCATACCAGCTTTCATTTTATCACCTTTTTTGCTGTCATCTAAAATTAAATTCATCCCAATCCAAAGATGATTCCTCAGCTTCACAGTGTCAATAGACGCTTTGTGCTGCTCATGGATTTAACAAAGGAAAAGAATTAACAAGCAAGAAAAGGGAAGTAAACAGAAAAATAAATGAAAAAATAAAGAATTTTAACTTACAATTTATCAGAGCACCCTTTTTTGTAATCATTACTGGTATTCCCAATCAATATCTATGGTGGGAATATGAGCAATTTTTGGCCAGTAATCCCCCTTGTTAAATTCTAGGAGTGGTTTGAGCAATGGGCATTTGGAAATAGATAGATTAGACATGGAAGGGGGCATCCCCGATTCAGGAAGAGACTGGAGATTAGAGCAACGTTGGATGGTAAGCTTAGAGAGGGAGGAGGGCATCCCTGATTCGGGAAGAGATTGGAGATTAGAGCAATTCGAAATGCGCAGCTCAGAGAGGGAGGAGGGAAACCCCGATTCGGGAAGAGATTGGAGACTAGGGCAATTGCTGATAGTCAGATCAGAGAGTGAGGAGGGCATCCCCGATTCAGGAAGAGACTGGAGATTAGAGCAATGTTGGATGGTCAGCTTAGAGAGGGAAGAGGGCATCCCTGATTCAGGAAGAGATTGGAGATTAGGGCAATCCCAAATCTCTAGACACCGAAACCACATGAGACGCTGAAGACCTTCGGTTGGTAGTGAATGGAGATAATGATGATGATGTAAGTGTAGCTCAGAAAGAGAGGAAGGAAGCCCTTCTTCCAGCAGTGACTGAATTTGAGGTAAATTAATAGCATTTAGGTACTCAAGAGAGGTGAGGCTTTTGAGAAGTTGGCTGTTTAATGTTTTCAGATTGGATATGCTAAGCCTTCGAATAGAGCAAGGCAACTCCCATTTTTCACCAGCAAGAACCTCTTCGTCGCTACCATCATGGTAGATAGTTAAATCTCTGAGACAGGGGAGTCTCTGTAAATGCCACTCCTTTCGGCCATTCACCAGTTTCTTACAATAGTAGATCCAAAGGACTTGTAAATTGAAGGGAAATCCTCCTTCAGGAAATGACTCTATTCCTGGACAATTATCCAGTTTCAGATTCTTAAGAGATGGAAGGAGTTCCTGCATATGCTCTGGCAGTGACCTCAGCTTATTGCAGTTGTAAATATACAATGATGTCATCTGAGTCCCACATGCCACTGAAAGTATTTTAAGATTCTCACAATTATAAATACTGAGTATTTCAGTGGCAGTAGGAATCAAAAACCTAGTAAGGTTGTTGCAACTTTTTACAGTCAAATTGCGTGCTCTTGGGAACAACTCAGGTGAATCACATCTTTGTAGAGTCAATTCCTCAAGAAACATAGTATTCATTGACGCCTCCAATTTCAGTTCCCCGCAACCAGAGATTTCTATCCTCTTCAAAGTACTCGGCAGAATACTAATAGGTAAGGAGGTAAGAGACTCACAATCAGTAATTACTAATTTAACAATCTGTTTCATTCCTTCAAGTTGAGATGTAAACAGTTGAGCATTCTCAAAAAGAACTCCAACCTTAGGACAATCAGCAACTTTTAACTCTTTTAAATTTGAAAGTTGGATAGGTGTCTCTAAACTGAGTTCAGGGCATTTTGATATCCTCAATCTTCTCAGAGAAGAAAGATTTTCAGGCAACTTCCCAATCAACTTTGGGCAACGATCAATCGAAAGTTCCTCAAGTACAGGGAACTCTCCCTTCCCCATTACATGCCACTGCTTCCACTCCGGCATCCCAGCGAATTCAAGCTTCTCAAGGGACATAAATGGCTTTGTGGAGGAAAAACTACCATAGAACTCTTCACTCACCTCTGTTATTTGATGCATCCCACTAATGGTAAGGAATTTTAAACAAGGAAGCTGTCCTAGTGCTGGCAAGGAATCACAGTCCTTGCAGTAGCTAAGAGACATTTCTATTAGCTTATGAAATGAATGATCAGCTAGCCAATTTGGAAATTTTGTCCCTCTATATCTGATGATTTGGACTTCTTTTATGTTTGAATTTGGACGTAGCTCATCAAGTATGTCTCTTTCAGTTTGTGAATTGTTGGCAATACTTCCCCTCCACTCCAACGATAACTTTTCAACATGTTCCTTTTCCTTCATCTTTGCCTTCATAGCTTCCGTTCTATCAACCACATTTTGCAACTCTAGAATTGATAGAGATCCATACAAGTTATGTACTTCACCCAAATCTTCCATTCTCAAACCACCACGACCACTTAGAAAAAACTTGGCTCCCACTAGCACATGGAGACTTTTCAACTTGCTTGGATGTGGCAGTGTCTTCCAACGACCTTTGCTAATGTCAAGGTGACGCAAGTTGATCAATTTTTCCATATGCAGAGGTAGCTCCTTAAGATAACTACAATGTGACAAGAGAAGTGTCTCTAAGTTGTACAGTAGACAAATTGAATCTGGCAACTTTTTTATCTTTGTCCAAGAAAGGTCCAAAAACCGTAGGTGCTTTAATTTAATAAACAAGTCATTTGGCAGGTTATCTAAAGAGTAAGTGCTACTTCTTTTCAAATAATCTAAAGTTCTGCCAAAATCAAAACAAAACGTTGTGTTTAGCTATGTTGCTCGGACTCTTCAAAAATGTCAATATGACTTGTCGGATTCTCCAAAAGTAGAGTATTTTTGGAGAATTCGACACGGGTATGGTTTAATCCTAAATCAGTTGGCATTGACTATATGAATCCTCTACATCCATTCCCCTATATTAAGGCTCATTTCAATTTGAGAAGTTGCTGCTCTTTGGTGAATTCCTATTATAATCAGGAAATGATATAGGTGGATAAAATTGGATTCTGAACTCGTAAAATGGTTTAATAAAAAAAAAATGATGAACCTTGAAGCTGGAGTGTTTGAATAGATTGTATCATTTGTTGTAATTGTATAACCTTTTTATTGTTTGGTTTGACGGTATTAGTTACAACATTTCAATATGTTAGAACTCACAAGAGAATTGTAGAAAACCTTAATAAGTAACAGACCGTTTCTATTGATTTAACAACTGCAAAATGTATATTCCAATTCCTGCCTATACCAGATTTTGTCTATAGTGTTCTTGTTACCTTCTTTTTTTTCATCTTAAAATTAAATTTATCCCGATCTGAAGATGATTCCTTGGCTTCACAGTGGCAATAGACGCTTTGCGCTGCTCAAATTTAATTCCAATTCCTCTATTGACTTTGCATATTTCAAATATTGAGAAATTACTACTCTTTTGTGAAACCCTATCACCACAACTTTGGTGGCCTCTCAATAGCTATTAGTATCAATCTTCAAGGTTGATTTATGCAAATGTCTCTTATTTAACTAACCATTTAGATTTTATCAATATTTTCAAAAGTTGTATAAATATAACCTTGAAAAGAATTAATTACCCTTTCAATGAGGGCAGTCTAATGGTTGCTCATTGCAACATCTCCTACCTTCGGGTTAAGGTTTGACCCATTGAATATGAGTAACCCGACCCAAATTAAAGGGATACCAGCATACTGGTGATTTAAGGTCTAATTTAAGATTGAATTGGAAGCTACGCTATGAATAAAAATTTCAATTGAGCTCGCATAAGGTCCAACTTCAAACAACCCATTTAAACAATACACATGTCTCTTTAGAGAAGTTTTAGCTCATAAAATGATTTTTCTAATGTTGACACCCAATTTTGACCCTCCTTTCTTTCCATTTATTATTTCTAAGCTTCCAAATTAATAACGCATCAAAAATAACCTTTTCACAACTACTTTTCACTACTATGACTTTTATGGCTATGTTATTATCATTGTCATTTAAACTATATGTTTATTATCAAAATTATTGTTATCATTTTTTATACCTCTTTTCTTAAATATTGAATTTGTTGTCACTTTATTCCAAGTTTATACGTATTGAATTAACTATAAATCCCTACATTTGTATCTATCTTATATTAGCATAGAATCGTAATAGTGATATTTTTATTTTATAAATTATTAATTTTCATCAAAATACATACATACATACATACATACATATATATATATATATATATATAGTAGTGATTGTTAAGTTAGAGGCCCAAAATAGTTTAGGAAAAGAAAGGAAAAGCCCAATATATTCACACCAAGTAATCAGCTCTTTATTCTTTCAAAATTTGATCTGAAACCAGCCTTTCAATGGCCCATTTTCGCTCTCATTTCAGTAGCCCAAGTTCCTCCTCCCAAATAAACCTTATATCGTTAGAAGCTAGGGTTTTCTTGTGTTTTTGTGCAGCTGGTCGATGTTTCCTCTTCCAGCAAGCATTTTGGTTGCTTTCGCCATTGCCAGACGTTGGCTGCACCATTTCCGTGCAAAGGATGCTTTATCAGACGTGTCTCCATCTACTTTTTCCCGTTTGGTGCTTCAAGGATATCAATGTCCGAAGGGCAGTAAAAGTTTTCCCGTTTCAAGTATAGTCTATCTTGTTTTCTCTGATTCAAATCACGTGAAGAACTCTGATGTGCAATGTTTTGAATTTGAACTTTTGTTTTGACCAAGAAAATACATTTCCCGCTCAAGATTTCAACCCTAGAAAGTCTGCCTATAAATATCAATGTTTGGAATAGGGTTAGGGAGTTTTTTCAGCCGCCTCTTATCTCTTAAAGAACTCAACCATTTCACCCCTGTTTTGTGTCTCTCCATTTCTGCCTTTGGTGTTTAAGTTGTCGTTTGTTTCTTTACTCCCATCATTCAAGGTATTTCGAGATAGCGAGTAGATCCGAGTTCAAACACGTCCAGTTCGCTGCCCCGAAATAGGTCAGTGAGTTTTATCCTTTTTCTTTTACGAGAAATGTATGAATTTATGTTTTAACGTGTTGTGAGCTTACTGTTAGTTTCATTTTAGTTAGTTTTTGTGTTTTAACATATTGTGAGCTTGCTGTTAGTGTCATTTTAGTTAGTTTTTGGCATTGTAAATAGGTGTATAGTTTGACCTCAGTTAATCATAATGTTCAAACTTTGTATATAGGAACAAGTGTTAAAATTTGTTTGTGCAGGGGATTTAAGAATGATGTCGTGTTGTTTTGTTTTAACTATTTGATGTATAATGATTTTAAAAATCTGTTTCATTCTGCAAATTATGCATTCTGTTCAAATCGATTTAAGCAAAAAAAAAAAAAAAAAAAAAACATACATCCTCTATTTCCTAAGTCTAATGAACTCGCATTTGATAAAAATACATTTTTGGATTTTTTTTCCTTTTTTCAATAGTATTTAAATATGTGTTTTGTTAGGATATGAGTTTCTTGTTAGCTGCATATTACTTGTGTATACTAACTAAATGGAATTTATTTATTTTGAGCATTTCTTATTAATCATTAGTATGTAAATTTGTATATGTTGACTTGTCATATATATATATTTTTTAAAATAATGTTAGTTTTAGTCTACTTAAAATAGATATTGCCGTTTATACTCTTTCTAATTGTTGTTTGTTGATTTGTATTTTTGAGTCTATGTGGTACTAGATACAAAATATTATGTGAAATACTATGTGTGTGATTTATCTCCTTCATTTTGGGCTATTTGTACTTCTTTGTATGACTCGCGTAGATTATTATTTTTTTCTAAATCAAATGAGTTGCTACTAATTTCTATCTCTTTTCCTTTCTCTATTATACATGTACACTCGGGAGCGCGTATGGAGTTGCAATATGACTCCACCTCTATCCAAATTAGAGAAGCGACTTATCTTGCATTTAGCTCGTGTCTAGAATGATTCGCTCATTCTAAAAGAAAATCCCGAACGTCCTCCTTATCTCAAAGCTTTATATTTTTATGCATACATATATGTTGTTATCTTTGACTAACATTTTATACTTTCCTTTGGCACCTATATTTATGTTTTGTTTCAATTCATATTTGAGCTTATGCAAACTAATTGACTAAGAACTTAAGCAAACCTAGTAGCTCACCTCCCCCTCCTCTAGATATTGGGTTTAATATATTAATTTGGCTTAGAACAATGACCTTTAAATTAAGTTCTTTTGTTGCTTAACTCGTTTGTTAGTTTGAGAAAGCTTTGTTTTACAAAGAAGCTTGACCCTTTTTTATAATAAATATGTATCAACCCTTAAACCGTACTTTTTGATAAACTAAGGTCTTAAATACAACTTTTCTAACACTTTCCACAAACCTTTGTTAAAGTTAAAAACAAAAGTATAAATATTTAAACTCTAAAGTAAGTTATTTTTGAGAGTTTGAAAAGGGGTGATTTTTATGTCTTTGTTTATACTTTAAAATGTTAACTTTATAAAATGTTGATATATCTTAAAGCTTTGAAACATAACTCTTTTTTGGAATTTTGAGTAGGCAAACTTGAAGATAAAAGGCTTTCAATTGGATAAAAACTTTTATTTTTGTCAAGGCAAAATATGTTTTCGTTATCTTTAGCTTTGAGATTTCCTTGTTAATTCAATTTCATAAAAGATTTTCTCTTTTAAACGAAAAAAAAAAAAAACACTTGACTTGGTTAGCTATTTTGAAGATAACAAATTATGCATATTTCATTCTAACTCCTTTTCTCGTTAAAAAATCAAGTTTGAACTAATTTAAAACCTCTAAAGTTAGATGGTCGTTTTATGTCATTTTTTAGATCTTTTATATATAAAGTTAGTATATTTTAAGGTTTTTATACTTTAACTTTTTTAAGGTTAGCTTTCCATGATTTAATTAATACTAGTTTTTTCTTACCTTTTAATGATTATTTTATCTTCTCTCTAATTAACCTAAAGTTTGGTCGGTAATCGTTTTGTTAACGAATCTTAAAGGATGCCTTACCCCTTTCCCTTAGGATAACTAGAATCCTTACCTAGAGTCATTTTAAGTTAGTAGACCATTTAATTGAAGTCATTTTAGTATTACTTAGTTAAATATTTAGGTGTCCTAATTCACCATAATTAATTAGGTGGCAACTTCTTAAGCTAATTATTTGGAAATCACCAATATGTTGTACACGTTTTGACCTCGAGTTAAAATGGGGTATAACACCTAATATCACCAGTGAAGCACATATTAACAATTGGATGACCAATCATTGAACAGACAAGGAACTGTTTGTGCTATGTCGGGGTTGACCTCGAGCAAGAAACATCACTAGAAGCAGTAATGGCAAACTTGACAAGTCTTGTGCCTACAAACATAAGACTTTTCACTGATTACACAGTCCACAACTGAAACTCTTTTGGTGGAATATGCTAATTAGCTGAGTTCACCTCAATGCATCTTCAAACATCACCATCCGTTTTTCCTCATAAATTAGCATTATATATATAACATGGTCGGATCATATGACCAATCAGTTTCATGTGCTCTTATCAGAATCATATTAAGAAAAAAAGTACCTGAATAAACATTAACACAAATCTTTGAAGATTTGGCTCAATTTATATTACAATTCAGTTTCCCTTCAACCGAGAGCATTTTGAGTTTTGATCTTTAATCGTCATGTCCATAGGGCCTCCCACACTGATCCAGAGTTATCATCATCTAAGAAGCTCATAGGGATATTATGAGTGAAATTGTCCAAAGATTGTTGTGGTGGTGATATTGCTTGTGGAGATTGGCCCATTTCCATGCAAATTAGTTCCAACAGATGAGCTTGTTGGCATTGCATGTTGACAACCTGAGCTTGTGCCTTTGCCAATTGTACTTGGAGATCACTCACTTGCTTTTGTAGATGGAAAATTGACCCTGCACAACCATATACAGGATCCCTCACTCTAGCATTTGCCTCATACACCATGCTGCTTACAGCATCTGCTCTTTGAGATTCCGGCAATTCCTAATTAAACAAGATTTGAAAATTTTAACGTGATGTTTGGATTTCACTATACAAGTGAATAAGGAAAACATAATTGTTAAAATAAGCATTTAACTTGTTAGAAAACTAAGGAAATTATGAGAGAGAAGGGTTTTGTTAGACAATAGTCACATGTAATTATCTTGGAAAACTAAGAGAAGTCAATGCACCATACAAAGAGAAAAAATGAAGATATAGATGCAAAGAGAAGAAAAAAATATACAGTAATATAGGGATGAAAAGAGTGAATTGTTTTTCTTAAGTAATCTAGATTGTCAGTATAAAGAATTTTAAATCATCGGATCACTTTGATATGAGAACTACATTAAAACTCCTTAAAATGTAAGATTTGTAATCTTAAAAATAAAACAAGTCACCTACTATAATACGTGAAAGTGACTCAATAATGTAAAATTTTCTTATACTAACCATGTTTATTACTTGAACTCCTTAATAAATAATGGGATTTGGTTGTTACTTTTCATTATAGATCAATATTCCTGTACACCACCAAAAGGAAAATAATATAGGGATTTCATAGTAATACTTTTAATTTGAGAACAAGTCTAAACTATATTAATATATCTAGGTAACATTATGTTTTAAGAAATTTTTATTTTTAAGACTAACATTTTTTTTCATGTTCCTATTTATACCCAATAATCTCAAATTTTTACCACTAATTGCTTCGAGTTGTTTGAATCTATTTTGAAGGGGTTTTAATTAAAAATTGTCAATCTATATGTGTATTTTTTTTTTTGAGATGAAGATGTATCAAAAATGATTTCTCCATCTTATAAAAATAGAAATAAAATCTACATATATTTTATTTTGTTCAAATTTCATTTATAGAATTATATTGAGTATTATGATATTATTGTTGTAACAATCTATATATCTATTTACGTTTATTTAATGATTAATTTCCGATAGCAATTTGTTGAAGATATTTGCGTTCTACATCCAAAAAAAAGTTAGAGCAAAAGAAGGGATAATTACACAAATATACAATTTAGAATTTAGATAACTATATATCATCTCAATCATATTCTAAAACAATAATAGCGATAAAAAAAATAATGATGATAATAACGTACACCACAAATGTCTTAATTAGTCCTAAATCTCATATTGTCTTTTTTTTCCACTAAAATATATAAAATATGCAACTGTATCATTATTTTATAAGTAATATATGTATTTAAAAATAATCAATTGTTTTGTTATCTAATAGAGTATATTAAAGTATTATCTTCTATATCATTTTTCATAGTAGTACTTTTAATTTGGAATAAGTCTAAACTATATTAATATCTAGGTAACATTATGTTTTAGGAAATTTTTATTCTTAAAACAACATTTTTTTTTTCATGTTCTTATTACCCAATAATCTCATTTTTTTACCACTAATTGCTTCGAGTTGTTTGAATTTATTTTGATGGGGTTTTAATTAAAAATTGTCAATTTATATGTGATATTTTTTTCCCGAGATGAGGGTGTATCATAAATAATTTCTCTATCCTATAAAAATAGAAACAAAATCTACATATATCTTATTATGTTCAAATTTCAATTATAGAATTATATTACGTATTATGTTATTGTTGTAATAATCTATATATCTATTTACGTTTATTTAATGATTTCCGATAGCAATTTGTTGGAGAGACTTACATTCTACATCCAAAAAAAGAGAGAGCCAAAGAAAGGATAATTACACAAATTATACGATTTCAAATTTAGATAACTATATCATCTCGATCATATTCTAAAAACAATATTAGCGATAAAAAAAAGGATGATAATAAAGTAAACCACAAATGTCTTAATTAGTCCTAAATCTCATATTGTCTTTTTTATATATTCAAGAAGTGAACTTTAATTTTAGAGAACTTCTTTTTTTCACTAAAATACATAAAAATATGCAACTGTATCATTATTTTATAAGCAATGTATGTATTTAAAAATAATCAATTGTCTTGTTATCTGATAGAGTATATTAAAATATTTTTTCTATTTATGTCATTTTTCATAGTGATACTTTTAATTTGGGAATAAGTCTAAACTATATTAATATTTAGGTAACATTATGTTTTAAGAAATTTTTATTTTTAAGACAACATTTTTTTTCATGTTCCTGTTACCCAATAATCTCAAATTTTTACCACTAATTGCTTCGAGTTGTTTGAATCTATTGTGAAGGGGTTCTAATTAAAAATTGACAATCTATATGTGAATTTTTTTGTAGATGAGGGTGTATCATAAATAATTTTTCTATGCTATAAAAATAGAAACAAAATCTACATATATCTTATTCTGTTCAAATTTCACTTATAGAATTATATTAAGTATTATGTTATTGTTATAAATTGTAATAATCTATATATCTATTTAAGTTTACTTAATGATAAATTTCCGATAGCAATTTGTTGGAGAGATTTACATTCTACATCCAAAAAAAGAGAGATCAAAAGAAGGGATAATTACACAAATTATACAATTTCGAATTTAGATAACTATATCATCTCGATCATATTCTGAAAACAATATTAGCGATTAAAAAAAATAAGGATGATAATAAAGTATACCACAAATATCTTAATTAGTCCTAAATCTCATATTGTCTTTTTTACATATCCAAGAAGTGAATTTCAATTTTAGAGAACTTTTTTTTTCTATAAAATCTATTAAAGGAGAAGTCATAAAAGAAAAGAAGACGTCTATTGATGATTTTTGTTGTATTTATCAACTTTGATTTGAAGCATATTTTATCTTTTTATTCCATCAAGTGTTTACTGAGCTCCATCTTTACATGACTTCAAAGAATATATTTCTTTCATTTTGTTAATTTATTATGTTACTTTATATTCATTTTTTTCTTAATGTCTGATTTCTCTTGTGTCTTGTCTACTTTGTTGATATGTAGGGGTGACAAATGAGCGAGTTAGGTTGAAATTGAAAATATTAATTAAAATTCTAAATAAATTAAACATATTTATTATATTTACGCTCATTTTAACATCGCTATTTATATTGCGTGTTGAACTGCTCCTAAAGTAATAATATGATCTTTATAAGTGATATTTGTCACTTTGACTCATCATACTATAGTCTCATTGACCAAACAAAACAATGCCATGATATATCCAAAGGGGAAAAGGGTCATATTTGTCACTTCGCTATGAAAAAAGTTTTGAATATTATCTTCTTTGTTATATTATTGGTCTATATATATCTTTTATGTTTATACTATCGGTCCATATGTATTCTAAAAACTACGTTCACTGTGATAGTATATATGGTGAAGGTATTGATGACTTTGGATATTAATAAAAAAAATAAGGATTGATACGATTAGTTGATATATTATTTTGATTATAATTGATGGATTAAGAGAAGAAGGACAAACTTAAGTAATTTTTATAATATCATGAATATATATGAACTGATAATACAATATTTAAGGAATATATAAATCAATGGTATAACGAAAAACAATATTAAACCTTTTTCGATAGCAAAGGGACAAATTATCCTTTCACCTAACTAAAATGATCAATAGACCTTGCCCATCACCATGAATTTGATTATTTTTTATTTAAACAATTTATTTTGCTAACTTTTTCTTATCAAGAACTTCAAAAAAAAAAAAAATTTAAGGGAAAAAAATGAATAGGCTGCTGACTCAATTAATATAGCATTAACATATGGTCTTAATTACTTCAATATTCTTGCATTGACCAAATTTAAATGAATTCAATTTTCTTCATTTACTAGTCGTATGTACTATATACTATAATTATTGTGTTATTTGCTAAATTATCTTGAAGTATATTAAACGTGGAAAAAGGAGAAGAATTTTGTGTAGGACATTGGGCTAAGACCAAACATTCTTGACTATATAGTTATTATTATCACCATCAATTAGCTCAATTTTACCTAAGTTGTGTACCTAATTAATGCTGTATAGAGAGACTAATAAATATTCCATCATCATTACACTTGAAGAATACTACTTCCTCCGTTCCATTTTATATAAGTTAGTTTGACTTAACACGAAGTTTAAGAAACAATGAATTTTTTTTAAAATTTGTCGTCTAAAATAACTGAGATGTTTGTGTGGCTATAAATTATTTTATTAAGAGTAAAATATACATTTTAAAGCTAAATTGTTATTTAATATAGAAATACGTGATTGTGATTCTTTTCTAGATTGGCGAAAAAGGAAAGTGGGTTGGTCATATAAATTGAGACAAAGGGCGTAGTAGTTTTTTCCTTGATTTACAACTATCGTTTTAGCTCAAAATTTATTACAAAATAATTTTCGAATTCAAAGTTAAAAAATGATAAGTATTTTTAATTATACATTTAATATTAAGAGCTATGCATAACATTTTAATAGAAAAAATCGATCGGTCTTTATTAAATATAGTTAATAAAATATATCTTATATTTATGATTTTCGTAGTTAACGTGAAAAAGCTAAAACAATAATTAAAATGATATGGAGAAAGTACTAGCTAGTTCATTGGGTTTCTACCGCTTTCTTTCATGTCAAATACTTGTGCAATTGTCTAAGTTCTACTCATTATTGTACTTGACCTCAAATACAAGTAGGGTGATAAAGTCATAAACGGTTTGGGTTATGATTCAATTTTTAACTCATTTTTGTCCAGTTTAACTTAAATAACTCATCAATTTATAAATTCATTCCATTTTAATATTGTCAAATTCAATTTAACATGCTCATTTAACATTCCTAAATACAAGTATAATATATGAAAGAAGTGATTAAAATTAATAAAATCCAATATAAAAGTTATGAATTCAATAAAATTGTGAGTTTAATATAATTTTAGGATTATTAACCAATTAACTAACAATCCGTATGAATTATCCCGATTTAATACTCGTAACAATTACCTCTCTTTTTTTCCAAATGTATTTAAGTATCTTTATAACGATCTAATTATTTCTGTTGATTTCAATTTAACATGTTAATTGCATACCAAAAACCTAATTAATCACAATATTTATGTTTATTAAACTTCGATTATATATTATTAACATGGACTTTTAGCATATTTTTTTTATGATTACTATTGACTTATAACGATCAAATTAAGGCTTTTATCGATCATATTTCCCCTAGCTCACTATAGTCCTTTTTTCTTGTACGTGTGTACACATTTTCTCTTATTTTTTCCTAAAGGAAAGAAAAAAAAATAGAGTCCAAGTTGTCAACTTGGCAGTGTTAATTAGCAGAGGATGTATTACACACACACACACACATATATATATATATATATATATATATATAAATGGTATGCAGATGCCCTCCGTCATACTTTTGGGAAATTGGTGCTCTTGTCATCCAAAAAAATAGACCATGTATACCCTTTATACTAACGGACATACACATGTCATAATCGATCCACCGATCCGACATTTATTAAATATCAGATCGATGGATAAGATTGCGCCACGTGTCCCTATTTAGTCTTCCATTAGAGTGAAGGGCATATATGCTCTAGTTTTTGGACGGCAGGGGCACCAATCTCTCAAAAGTATGACGGAGGGTATCCACATATCATTTACGATAGTTCGGAATATATTTGTCAAAAGGATTCAATATCTACTACATATATGTAAAAAATAATTTTAATTATTTATAAATGGTATAATTTTTTATCGAAAGGGGTTTCTTTCATTCTATCCGACTCCGACCCTATATGAAATAATTTAATAATAAGTCATGAAAAAAGAAAAGAAAAAAAAGGTCCACACGGCTTTGAATTTAATTTTAAGCCAGTTTCCCATTGAGACCTCCGGCTTATATAGTCTTTAGCGACGGATTATCAGAAAATATTATTAATTTTGAACAATTTAAGTATTTAACGATGAAGTTGATAGCTAAATTTAATTTTTTTAAAATAGCAAATTAAGTGTTAGCTTAGAGTCATGTTAATTTGTAGTATCTTTTTCTTCTTTGAAATTTTAATGATTTCATATTGTGTACGTTGACAATATAGATTTATTTTATATTAAGAAATTAAGTTAATTTATAATAATAAATTAAGAGTGCAACAAGTATATGGAGTATCAAAAAAAGAGATAGATATCTTTGTTGGAAAACTATATGCACAACGGAAGCATACCAAAATCATACAACTTACATGAATAATAGACAACACATTGTTTATACTAGAACAAGTACAATCATGTTAGAGCATATTAACTTTCTGAATTTAATTTCAGAATTACCTCTTGAAGCGTGAGCCGATACCTTCAAGTGAATCCACAAGCTAGTCGACAAGCTAGAAACTTCAAGCAAATTCATAAGCTAGTCCACAAACTAGACCACAGTTCTACGGTCTTCTACAGTGATCCCAAGTTCACTTCCGAACCCTCTCAATACTTGGGTGGACAAGTATTTTATGGAAAAAATTATCTTTTTCAAGGGTTAGAAGAATCCCTATTTATAGAGATTTCTTCTTAGTCCAAGTAAAAGGAATACCATGTCTTTCCGTAGAATAGAAAGACATGTACATCTCCCTTTCCTTAGAAAAGAAAAAGTCATGTCCTTCTTCCTTTCCTTAGAATAGAAAAAGTGATATACTTCTCCCTTGCCTTAGAACATAGAAAGATACATACTTCTCCCTTTCCTTAGAATAGATAAAGACACATACTTCTCCTTTTTCCCTTTACAATAAATTCTGAGTTCTAGATAAATATGGGCACGATAGGGACCACAGAATTAATTAACGAGGCTTCCTATTATGAAAATAATTCCAAATAATTAATTTGAATTATTCTTACCATAATAAATTACAAATCATTCCACTAGAAATTCGTAATTCACTCCTCTATTTATATTTTAAAATTCCCCATGTTAAGATTACAGATACTAATCAATAAATTAAATTACTGACAAACTTAATTCAATGATCAATTTCCTTTAGAGCATTGCTTAACTTATTTCATGTGTCGGATTCTTAAATCCTCTGTGTATAAGCTTAAACTCTATACACTAAATCATCTACTATATAAGTAAACAAGCACCATAAATGAATATATGATCTATTAAAATAAATAAATAATTATTCTATAATAAATACTATATCTAAACACGTGGTTAATAATATATATCCCAACAATCTTCATATGCTTTTTGAATATTTTTGAATCATGATTATATAAATTTTAAATTAAAAAACTTAAAAAATCTATGTTCGAAGTCACACTAAAAAAAACTGATAGTTCTACTTTCGTATATCGTTTTACCTAAAAAGTGAGATGGAGTAAATATTATTTAATGGTTCATGTGAAACATCTCTACTACTCAAAATTAAAATTAATTTGAAATCATGAAACACAATTCTTCTTCTTCTTCTTTTTTATAAAAAATAAAACAAAATTGTCATGGTGGTGAAATGTGTAACCAAATAGTTTTAAAACCTGAATACTTTTCTCTTATATAGAAGAGACAGTTTTTCAACTTTCAACATGGCTGTTTTTTGCCATATTTAGGAAAGATTAAGGGTAATTTGGTCGAACTTGTAATACTTTTCTAATGAATAATATTGTACTTCACAGTTTTATAGTTGTACTTTTAAAATTTGGGACATAAAAGCCCTTCCACATTATACTTTTCAGCCGCAAAATTTTTTTGCTTACTTTCCATGCATGTGAGCCATTCTTTTTCTCCACTTTCCTTCTATTAATTAATTAATGCATATGATATAGGTCCCACTTCTCATTTCCTTTTCTTTATTTATACCTCATACCTTCTTTCATTTTATTTTTTATGGCAAAATCATTTTTTAAAATGCTAATTACTTTATTTGTTTACCAAATATGGAAAAATTATGTCTTTTTTCTTAGTTTGCTATATATCTAAAAATTGTATAAATATAAATAGCAGTATAAATCATAATAATTAACAACTTAAATGTTTAAAAGTTATATAAAAAAATTTAATTGACTCTCGAAATTCTATTGGTATCAATTTATAAATCACAATAATTAACAATTTAAAAAGTATAAAATACATATAAAAAATGACTTGACTCTAAAAAAATCTTATCAGTGCTACATAAATTGGGACGGAAGAAGTAACATATATGATCTGAAAATTATGTTAAATATTTAAAAGGCATATAAAAAATGATTAATTTTTGAAATTCTATATATGCCACGTAAATTGAAACAAAGAGAGTAATATATATTATTTTTAAAATTATATAAAAAGTACTAACAATTTAAAATCTTTTTAAAATCATATAAAAATTTGGCTAACTTTTCAAGTTCCGTGACACTCCCTTCGTCCCATATTAATTGACTATTATTCTAAAAATAGTTGTCTTATATTGGTTGATCATCTTACTAAATCAACAAAGCATTATTTAAAATTTTCCTATATTACCCTTGCCATTAATTCCTTTTGAAAGTGTCACATTTGTTTGTAAAATTCTCACAAAATTTTTTAAGGGTGATAATTTTTTCAGTACCGTGCAAAATGAAAAGTAATCAATTAATATGAGACAAATGGATACCAGCACGGGGTCGTGTATCTAATTAGTATAAGAAATATTAATTGTGAAACATACTTTTTTTCTTTTAAAGCAAAGACATGGTCATGTAATGTATATTCAAACTTGATCCTAAAATAAAACTACCTTATGAGAATATTTGACTAAAATGCTGGTTCTAGAAGTTTCTTTGTGGGAATTGAAGTTTTTTTTTTCCATTGCCATTTTTTTGCTTTTTTAAGTCTAGTCATTCCCTAAGAATATTGATTTTGAGTCTATTGATAATTAATAACTAACCCTTCAGTTCTAGCTAGCAACTAGTAGTATTAGTTAGTGTCACATTCATACCAACAAAATAAAGAAAATAAACGGGGGGGGGGGGGGAGGGGGGAAGGATTTTTTGCATTGTTTTTAGAATCCCCACCAAAGAAAGACTTGCCAAATTCTAAATGACCCCACCCTAATCAATTTTATGAAATTAAATAATGATGTGAGCGAGATTCGTCATGTTTCCTCATATCAAGGTTTTAATCAAATGGGATAATAATTATGAGAGATCAGAGTTTAAATTCAAGGTATGCATGCAAAACATGAGATGATTTCTTCATAGAACTAACAGATATTCAGTGAAATAATTGAAGTACAATGCAAGTTAGTTCAGACGCTATCGACATAAAAATAGTGATATATTATGGGAGTGCGAATTTTAGGACTAGAGCTTCAAAGAAGGGCAAAGAAATAAAAGAAGTCAATTGGTTTAGTCTCTCAAAAGTCTTGATATGCTAGTTGAGTTAGGTTTGTCTTGACCAAATACACAATATTTACCCATTCAAAATAATTAACTCCTGTTAATTTTCAATTTTTTTTAAAATTTAAAAGTTGATTTATAAGTTAACCTAGCTTGTTGTACACATATGATTAGGGGTTATGATATATAGTAGGTAGTTACAGGACTAATTAGTTACCAACATGATTCAATTATGACTGTTTGGTACAAAATTATGATTATGAAATTACAAAATGATTTTCTAGAACTAGTAACTCCTACTCAAATAGTTGAAAATGTTGAATATTGTTGTTTGATTGGAGACGACGGGCACAATCGATTTTTGACAGATTGAATTTTATTATATCAAAGTAAGGACCCGCTTCGGTCTTACAATTTTGATCACTCACTTGTTGCTTGCTTCAGCAACACTCTTTACTTGAGCACTCACACTTGTTGTTTGTTCTTCTTGCTTATTTTCTTGGTTGCATATCAAATGAACCACCTCTATAGGAGGCGATGAAAGAATCTAGAGAGATACATACTACTCTATTCTAAAATATTCCTAGATATCTTTTTCTAGAACTATTCTTTCTAGAACATTTCTAGACTATTCTTTCTAGAATACTCATTCTAGAGATCTTCCTTCAATTCTCTACAACTCTGGAATATTCTAGATTTTTCTTAATTTATCTTAAGTAAATAATTAAGTTGGTGATGAATTCTTAACACTCCCCATCAACACCAACTTAATTTTTCCTTTGCGTCTGTTGTGAGTGATTCTTGCTCTGCAAGCATCATGACGTACATGCCCTCTGAGGATCTCCTCCTTCATCGAATTATTCCGATCCCTACTTTTTGAAGCTTCTTCAAAGGTAGTAGCCTCTTTGATGTTAACCACCTCGGCTAATGTTGCATCTATGTACTTGTCATTTGAGCATTTCAATGTTTTTCGTCTTAGTTGAGGCTGCAGAGCTTCTTGGACTCTTTCTTGCAACAGTTCTAGAGTTTCATGTACTCTTGTTTTCCATGACTTCTTATTTTCTCCTTTTGAAAATATCTCCTCTGTATGTGAGTTATATTTTTCACATACCTCTTGTTTGTGTTCAGCCTCACTTCTTTGTTCTTTTTCTTCTTCAAGTTTATATTGTAGCTCTTGCTCCAATTTCCTTGAAACTGGCAAGGAGACTTCGTTGTACCACCATGTTAGTGCTTCATCAAGTACCACATAAGTTGTCTAGGTTGGCATGACGTATATTGATTCTAACCTTCTCCCTTTCATTATTGGTGTGCTTGTAACTTTTAAGTTTCGATATACTTTTACGTCATTTGGCCCTAAAAAGATATAGTTACCAAAATCTGTTAGTTGTGATACAGAAAATAAGTTTTTCTTCATACCTGGAACATAGTAGACATTTTGAAGTTCCACTTGTCTTGAGCTGTGATAAGACATGAACACCGTCTTGCCAATATGAGTAATTGATATTTTTGAATTATTTGTAGTCTCCACTACTCGATCGCCTTTATATTTGCTCACATTAATGAGCTTTTTCTCATCACCGGTCATGTGATTGGAACATCTTGAATCAGTGATCCAATCATGTTCGTAATCGACCAATTTCTCACTTACAGTTGCAAGTGCAATCTCCCCTTCTTTGTCTTGTTGATTAGTTTCTTCAACTACATAAGAGGTCTCGAAATCCCAAACTTCTTCTTCATCTTTCTGATTTTGGGAAGAAGTAGCTACATTACCTTCAGCTTTCTTGTACCAGCAATCTTTGGCGTAGTGACCTTTCTTTCTACAATTGTAGCACTTCTCCATCTGCCGATTGTTATCGTTGACTTCTTTGATGTTAATTCTTTTGGTCTCCCCCTAGCCGTGAGCTTCTCTCCACTTCTCCTTTTTGATAGACTTGTCTTTTGGTGAAGAACACCTTATCTTCGTCTTTTATAGTAAGACTTGATAATGGCTTCTCCAAATCTTCTTCATTTACCAACAAATTTTCCAACTCAGATAAAGTTGGTTCTGTGGCCCACCCTCGTATGGCTGTAATTATGCCTTTGTACTTCGGCCTTAGACCATGAATAATAATTCTCCCCATTCTTGTCTTTGTGATAGCATTCTCTGGATCTAATTTTGATATTTCATCAGATAAAGATTTTACCTTTGAGAAGTATTGACTAATTGTCATATTCCGTTGAGAGATCGACAAAAGCTCATTTTCAAGCCTTTGTAATCTCGCATCATTCTTCTTTGTAAAAATCGTCGTCAAGGTGTCCCAAGCTTCTTTGGGTGTCTTGGCATTCTTAATCCGTTGTAGGAACTCATCCTCGATGGTTACAGTGAGAGCATACATGGCCTTTCCAGCTTTGACCTTCCACCTTTTTGTTGCTTCATCATCTATTGGTGGTGTGGTGTCTGATCCACCGATGGTATCCCATAATTCTTGGTCGAGAAAGTAATATTGTATTCTCGTGCTCCATGATCCGTAGTTGCTTGTGTTGAGCTTCTCAACGCTATTGAGAGTGCTTGCAAAATCCATCATTAATTAGTGCCTCGCGATTTGTAGCCTCCGACTGTAGCTTGTAGGATCTCCTTTGAGTTACTACCTCGCTCTTATCTATAAGGCTATGATACCACTTGTTGAATATTGTTGTTTGATTGGAGACGACGGGCACAATCGATTTCTGACAAATTGAATTTTATTATATCAAAGTAAGGACTCGCTTTGGTCTTACAATTTTGATCACTCACTTGTTGTTTGCTTCAGCAACACTCTTTACTTGAGCACTCACACTAGTTGTTTGTTCTTCTTGCTTACTTTCTTGGTTGCATATCAAATGAACCACCTCTATTTATAGGAGGTGATGGACGAATCTAGAGAGATACATACTACTCTATTCTAGAATATTCCTAACTATATTTTTCTAGAACTATTCTTTCTAAAACATTTCTAGACTATTCTCTCTAGAATACTCATTCTAGAGTTCTTCCTTCAATTCTCTACAACTCCGGAATATTCTAGATTTTTCTTAATTTATCTTAAATAAATAATTAAGTTGGAGATGAATTCTTAACAGAAAAAACATCAAGTCTTAAAACAATAGAACTTCTACAAATTATATTGAATTATCAACTTCTATGTTTTAATCTCAAATTATATTGTGAGGGTCTTTCTGAAATAGGCTCTCTACTACCTCACGGGATAGGAGGTACAATTTGCATACACTTTACCCTCCTCAAACTTTAGTTTGAGATCGACTATACTTTGTGACCCTCACATGGCGGAGTTAATTGTGTGTTGATGAATATACATGTCCTTTCTCGGAAAAAAAAATCACATCGATCATTAGCCATATCATTACCTTTCAAAGCAATTACCTACTTATATACAAAGACCCAAATAACATTAAACCCCAAAGCAACATTAATATCAAACTTACATATTATAGACTGATAGTCTGATACTAATAAATAAAAAGAGATTTTAAAAGGTCATATATAGTATTAAGGAAAAACTACATAATTAGACATACTTTACTATCACATATATTTTTATTACTTATACTTTCAAAATATTACGTATCTTACCATTAATTAAGAATTTTCTACCAGATATTGAGGAAAATAAACTTGAATATACATTTTTTTTACTGCCACATAGACTAAAATAGGGAGAGAGGCGACGAGATTCATCATGTATCCCCAGATGCATTCAAATCACACTAAATATACACTAGATACATGTATATGTATGTATCTGGTGTTATTCACATGTATCTAGGATAACAAATACATTGGAGAGTGGCAATCCAGATGGGAGAGAGGCAATGGAGGCAAGCGAGATTTGTTATATATCTCAAATACATGCGAATCTACTTAAATACAAATATACAATTACATTTAATTTTGATCCCATGTATACTGAGATACATGTATATGGACGTATCTAAACATATCTGGATGCGCCAAAATCTGGTAAAATACGTAATATTACAAACTGGAGTGTTTTGGTGATTAGCTCCTAAATTGATAGGATTTATATATATATATATATATATATATATATATATATATATATATATATATATATATAGTATGGAAGGTGAATGATGTTTATCGTATACATAAACTTTCTACGAATTAAAATATTTAATATGAATTAGTTTTAAAAGAAATAGTATGTAGTTTAGATAGTTTAATTCTTTGTAGGTACAATACAACTAGTTTCAAGTATAATTTGTTTTCTTCAGTAACATAAAGAAGTTAGAGGAAAATGACTTCTTGCATATTTCTTTTATCAATAAAAGTCAAATAAGATCTAAACGTCAAATGTTATTATGGTGTGACAATAACAATCATTCGCTATAGCAGCCAAAAATATGTCCGTCATTATAAAGAGGTCCAACTTTATCTTTCGTAATTACACTTATAATCTCAATCCTCAACATTCTTAAGGACAAAATAGCAATATTTGCTGCTTCACCTTTGTTGACGCCCAATTTTGACCCTCCCGATAATAATTAATTTTCGAGCTTCTTAATTTTCAAATGATTTAAAATAATTGACTTTATAAAATTCAAAATATTTTTTCAAGTTAGTTTTTAAATAGTTTTGTCATTTTTAAATAATATATGTATTTATTTTTTTGAATTTTATAAATATTCGAAAATCGTCTCAAAAAGATTGGTTAATTAAATATTTGGTTAGTTTGGTTAGTTATTTAATAGTTTATAATTTGGAGTTAATTAGTGTTTGATAAAATTTTATTTTATATATAATCTAATTAATTATTTTATTTCGTGAAAGGTAAGAAGCTCATTAATTAATTATATTAATTCGTCCTATTTAAGTTTAGTCGAATTTGCTAAATGAGTTGAATTGGCTAAATTTTAAAATTAAGTGGACTAAGTTTGCTATTTATTTGGTTATATTTTCTAATTCAAATACAACCACCTTTTGTCCACTTCTTGGATGAATTTTCAAGAGGAATTTGACCCAAAGCAAATTCCCAGCCCATTCCATACGTTGCCTAGTCCAACTCCACCTATTCTCCCAAGCCCAATCTTTTTCCCACAATACCAAAGAAACCCAATTTCATACTAAATACGTACAGAAACAGCAGTTGATCCAGCCCACCTTTTCCCCAATAGACCCGACCCAAATCCTTGTCCAATTCAAAGAAGAACCCAGAACTATCTTCAGCATCAATTCCCAGCAAAGCGACACCATTCCAGCAGCAATACACGTCAACTTCAGCATTCAATGCGCAGAATAGCAAGCAACTCACGATTCCAAGCGCGAGTTCACGGCGATGAGACGGAAAGCAAATGACTGTCAACAGCAAAGCGCAATTCGACATGGCCTCGAGAAGGAGCAGTACACGGCGTCAAACGAATCAGAGGCCCAGTATAATTTTTTGTCCCCTTCTTCCCGTCCCTCTTATGGCAGCAACATGCGTTTCTCACCATTTCCTCTTCCGGAATGGGTTGAATTTGCGGGAAAAAAAGGTGCCTCACTGAAATGGTGAAAGATTTTTCAAGTTTGAATTTTGGAATTAGGCCCTTGAGTCTGTCTTTCATCGACTTTTCCTCCCAAATCCAAACCCTAGTTCCCCCCTATAAATTCCCCCTCTTCTTCATTTGTCAAGGGTGGGGGAGAATAGAGAAAAAAAAGATTGGGAGATTTCGAGTGGGATTTTTTTTTGTTTCAAGCGAAGATATACAGAATACCTTAAGGAAGAATAGCTAAAATACATTCTAAATACTTCAAGAAAACAGGGAGATTTTCTTGTGCGTTGATTTGTGTCCGATCTCCGTGGTAAAAGTGCATTCCATTGCCCGAGTCTCTCATCCTTGTTCGCTACCCAGAAGAAGGTAACATAGCTTTCTCTTCATCTCTTTTCCTTTTTGAGTTGATATTTCTGATATTGGAAATTTGTATTCATGGGCTATTTGTTTGTTAAACGTTAGCTGAACGGTGATATCAGTATAATGCGTTGTTCGTGGCTGATTTTGTAGTTCAATTTTAGGGGCCCGACTAAAGTTTCCTTTTATTTTGTTGGCTTTTATATTTGAATCTGCTGGTCATGATTTTTCTATTCGAAGCATGTTTTGCATTTTCTTGATTTTTCTCATATTTGTCATATAGGTTCATGTGACGTTTTCTGGTTGTTCTGTCTCGCATTTTGAGTTGAATTAAGATTAAGGTTGTTCGAAGTTCATTTGGCCTAAATGTTGAGATCTGCCTGCCGTGTTGCTTAAGTTGTTAGCGGATTTAGTTGAAAATCACATAATATATGATAGGAATGAAGTTTGTAACCTTGGTAGTCTGCTGTCCTTTTCTTATTCAGTCAAAATGGTGTTTGGATTTTGATTCTTGTTCGTTGCTTACGGTTCATCTATCGTAGTATGTCTATTTAGTTATGCTTTTTGTTTAGGTTTTGTTGATTTCCTTGGTGGAATACTGATTTGGCCCCGTCTTTAGTCACTTGATATATTGCCATGCCATCTTCTTTTGCCTAAGATAGATTGGTTCGCAGCCGTCTCCAACATTTTGGCTTTTAACATGATATTAATATCTTTAGGATTCATTATATAGAGTTGTTTGGCCATAGCATGTTTGACCATAGCATGAAGTATTTTATTTGCTAATTATGCAACATGTGTCCCCTCCATATTTTGAGTTACTGTTGATTTTTGGCTTTGTATTCCCTATAATGTAATGTGTCCATAAGTATATATGTGTGTCACTGTCTAGTGTCACAGCCTGTTTGTTAATTTTCTCATTTTAATTTGGCTCATTCGGTCTCTTTTAGAGTTATATATTTCGGTCTAATAGTTGGGTTTGATCGCATTCTCGGTTCTGAATTTCTTAAGTGGCTTTTGCTTCAAAATGGAAATTTGTCTCGTTTAGGTTATGTCTCTTTATTTCATTTTTTGAAAATGCTAATTTTGTTTTTTCTTTCTTTTGTTTTGTAAACCTTTTCCCGAGTCCATGGTGGACTCCTTCTCTCTTGCATCCTCGAGATGAGCCATAAAGGCTCAAGTCCTTTCCTTTCGAGTTGGCCAGTGTTGAAAAATCGAAGGACAGGTCCTTGACGTGGGCGTATAGGTGTTTGGAACTAACACAGGATTGTATACACTAGTATACACCTAGTGTATACGAAGATGGGAAAATGGGCCTAAAGACCCCAAATTCAGTTTTTTTTTTGTATTTTATTATTTTGGGCCTAAGCCCTTGTCATTTTAATTGCTATTAGTGTGTTAGTTTAGGACAGGTGGAAGATTGGGCCTAAGGCCCAACAAAAACTTTATTATTATATTATCCTTGTTAGCCTAGAACAGGCACAAAAGGGCCGAAGGCCCCAAAATGACATTAGGCCCAAATACTGGCCCAGGCGGACAGATCCAGACTTGGACCCAACTTTTCTTTCCCTATTTACTTGACTAACGGTACGTGCTTATTTATTAAAATTTAATATTAAGGTTTCAAAACTTCAAATCCTCAAAAGACACCCATTTTTAATTAATCGCTAAATTATTCATCTCTTGCTTGACTTATAAATAAGTTTACAAAATACTTCACTTAGATAATATTTCAATATTTTTCTCCCTTAAAATGGTCCTAACTACAAAAATTGTTCAATTCAAATTAAGTCAAAAAATTTAGCCAAATAATTAATTGCCTGATAACCGCATTTTAGCAGGCATTTCGGGTGCTTTAAAACCCTTCCCGAAATGCTAATAAGGACACCGAATCCCCTCAAATATTTTTCAATTGATTTCCTATTTTAATCTTTTTGAAAAAATGGTTTTCTTAATTTTTCTTAAAAATTAAGTGGTGACTCTTAAAACCAGTCTAATTATACTTTTTTAAATAAAACAGAATGAGGACTCTGCTAGGGAATTTGAATGGTTCTAACCTTACGATTAGTTTATTTGGCTATGTGTTTTGTTTTATTTATTGTATATATTGAATTGTGACATTCATGACATCTTATTCCGCCAAACGACAAATAGATTGCGTTAGGAAAAAGGCAGTTACGTGGCTTACCACGACTATCCTTCAGAAAAACACAAGTTGAATTCTTTGGAAGTGATAAACGAATAGTTGGCTTGTGGTCATCCAACGTCGTTTATTAGACTTCGCTCCATTGTTTGTCTGATTCGGGTAACCGTCATTTCTAAACCAATTCTAGTCAACCTAGAGTAGAGCGAGACCAAATCCAAATCTAAGCATTAGCCTAAGATGGCTTAATACCCAAGACATATTAAATCCATTAGTAAAACCGCCAAGGCATATCAAATTATTTGACATTTGAAAAGATGTATGTGTTGGAAACCTGATTGTTACCTATTTGGGGGGGGGGGAATCTTAACCGGGTTTTATTTTGTAGGTATGGATCAATTTCGTAAATTTGACATGGTAGTGGAAGCTCCAGTTCTGCTCAAGATGTGGTACAACGACCTCAATACATTTCACAAAAGGGACCCCAACAAGTATATAGGGGCCTTAACAGAACTAATTAATATGGTTGGGTGGCCCGAGCTGATTGAAGTTCTCACGGGTTATTGGGACAATGAGAAAATGGTGTTCTGATTTAGAACCATGGAAATCACCTCGACAATTGAGGAAATTCAGGACGAAATAGACACAGTCGGTTGATATACCGTGAGTTTACGATATTTCTAATACATTTCACTTACAAGTTGTGTGTGTCTAGGGCCTTTTTGTATTGGTTTTTATGTGTTTTTTATTGTTCTTTTGCAGGAAAGATGTTTAGGCGCGGAAGTATAGAGACAGCTGAAAGAACTACAGAAAAAGGGCATTCACGGAGGTCATCTACGGACCGTAGATCCATTGACGTCCCGTAGATTATGACCGTAGATCAGCAGGCAAGGCATAGAAGACAAATCAGGGAAATCTGACCAAGTGTGGAACCACGGTGTCTATTGACTATCCGTACATTGATCTACGGACCGTACTGATTGATTCGTAGATTTATACTGCGAGGGTTCCAGTACCTGATTATTGAAAATTCTAAGTGTGGAGTTACGGAGAGGATTGACGGACTGTAGATCTATCTACGGTCCATACTGCAAGTCCGTCGTTTGCTTCAGAGAAGCTGATTTTTTAAGAGCTGAAATATTTTCTAAAGTCTTGGCTCACGGAAGGGACTTACGGACCGTAGATCCATTGACGGTCCGTAAGTCAGTCTCGTAGATTGAAAACGCGTGCCTGAACAAACTTTCCTTAATTTGTTTTCCTTTTAATTTAGGATTTGTTTTCTATAAATAGGGCATGTAAACCTCGTTTTTGGGGGGTTGGAGTTTATTATTCTAGTTTTACTTTGTGACTTTGGAATTAATTGGGAACTCTAGCAATTATTGATTTCCTAAGTTCATTTTGAAGATTTTGGCTTCGCAATTCAAGTTGAATTTCTGGGTTTATTATTCTCTTTATGTAAGTTCATGATTTTTTCATCTAAAACTATGAATTGTGTTCTTACTAATATGGGTAACTAAATCCACAACTAGGGTTGTGGGAACCATGAACGATTAATAAAGTATGAATAGTAAATAAGCAATTCTTGAATAGTGTTTTGCATGCATTGATAATTCTTTCGTTTAGAAGTCTTTTTAACGGTGGCCAACGTTAGAACTTGCCTCGTTACTACTTGCCGGACCAAAGAGGTAATTAACGAGAAAAGAATTATCAACATAGATTTAGTGTGATACTATATAATAGGCTAGTGTCGATTGGTGCGAAGTAATAACTAAGCCAAACATCGATTATAATGTCTAATATGAGGTAAAGGTAAGGGTTAGTAAATTATACACACGTAGCCGGACCAAGGTGCGGGGTGAATTTCTCTAGATGCCGGACCAAGGATTTAAAGATACCTAACTTATCACTTTGCATGTAGTACACTAGGAAAGGATTGTTGTTACTAGGATTATTGCATTATGATCTTGTGGAGAACATGTATACCCTAGTTATTTCTCTCATCTTGATAACAACCAAAAATTGAGTTCTAATTACTGATTACTTATTAAATTTTTACTATTTGTTTCATACAAACAAACCCTCCTTTAATTACCTGTTTCTGGAAGTAATTTGACTAATTAATTATAATTGTTGGTTAAAGTACAGTCTAAACCATTTTCCTCGTGGGATTGACCCCAACCTACAAGTTGGGTTCTTTACTTGATAACGATCGCTTATACTTCTGTAGGGAGGTGTAATTTAAGCGTATCAAATTTTGGCACTGCAGCCGGGGAATTTGGCTTTTAGATTTATTTTAACTACATTATTGAACGTTAGTCAAATATTTCCTAATTTTACTTTTTCTCTTTGTTTTTGTCTCTCTCAGGTTCTAACTCTAGTGTATGCCAAGTACACGGAGTCAGGGTGAACCACTTACTCGTTACGATCCAGAGCTGAACCGCACTTTGCGAAGAATGAACAATCCAAGAGATCCAATTGATCCTATCGGAGGAAATTTAGATGATGTAGTTGAGTTACAACAACAGAGGGTAATTGATGGGGACAACCAGGGTCCAGCTGAAAATCAATTGGGGGATGCATTGAGGGCGCAAGATCCACTAGGCCCACGACAACATGACAACTATCGGGGCAACATGAATATTGAAGACTCTGATGGACCTATTGTGTTACCCCCTCTACCTCCAGGGCACATATTTGTGGTGACTAGTAGTTTGATGCAAATGCTTACAGCAAGAGGCTTATTCTCAGGATCACCATCGGAGGATCCACATGCTTACTTAGCCAAGCTAAGGGTGGTTTGCAAAAGTTGTGTAGGTAGACCAGACTTGGATCTGAATGACATTGGATTACGAGTGTTCCCTCTGTTACTGACAGGCGAAACTGCAGTATGGTTCACTGAGCTTCCTTATAATTCAATATTTACATGGGACCAACTGGCGGAGGTGTTCCAAGCGAAGTACTATCCAGTGTCCAAGAAGCTCAATCACAAAGATAGGGTCAACAATTTTGTAGCATTACCTGGAGAGTCTGTGAGCAGCTCTTGGGACAGATTCACTGCATTCGTAAAAGGTGTTCCAAATCATCGTATTGATGATGAGTCGCTGAAGGAATATTTCTATCGAGTACAGGATGATAACAATAAAGCAGTTCTTGACACTATTGTTGGAGGTTCATATGGTGATTGTACATATGCACAGATTGCTGAAAAACTGGAGAGGATCTCTCGCAATAATAAAGTATGGAGCACTAGGAGGTCAGATACTGGGAGAAACACATTTGTCGTTCATAATACAACTATTAACTCTGCAGATGATATTCGTGAGGAGATGGCCCAGATGAGGACAGAGTTGGGGTTGGTATTGAAGCATGTGAGCGGAGGAGCAGAAAAGTTAAATGTTGTAAGCTACTTAACGAGAACTCCACCACCAGTTGAGGAGTGTTACTATGAAGAGGATGCTTATGCTGTGAATGATCAGACGGGGGGTTTCCGACCAAATGCCCAAGGATCCAACATAGAAAATTGGCGCCAAAGTCAAGGGAACCAAGGTAGGAACTATGGGAATTACAATCGAGAAGGTCACTATGTCCGGGATGGGAACTTCAATCGCGACAACAATTACAACAGGAACAACTATGGCAACAGAAACGATCGGGTTGGAGCCTATGTTCCCCCTCAAAATTGAGAATCTGGTGCTAGGGAAGTCGGAGGTAATATGGCGCGTATTGAAGATATGATGCAGAAGATGATGAGAAGGCTTGATGCAACTGATGAGAATATGAAGGAGATGAGAAGCGACTTGTCTGGTATTGGTCAAAAGGTTGATGCCCATGCAGTGTCAATAAAACATCTAGAATAGCAGATGACTCAGTTGTCTACTACAGTGAACCCGCGTCAACCTGGCACTCTCTCTAGCAACACCATCCAAAATCCAAAGAATGATGGTCATTGCATGGCAATTACTACTCGAGGAGGTAAGCAAACCATAGATCCACATATGCCATCTATGGTGGATACTGAGATTAGGAATGAAGATGATGTGGTGAAAGTTAGATAAGAGTCTGAAACTGCGACAGAGCAAGAAGCAGAGATATCTCAAAAAGTGATCCCCATACCTAGACCTCCACCACCTTTTCCACAGAGGTTAGTGAAGAAGACTGAAGATGGTAAATATCACAGGTTTATTACGATGTTGAAGCAGCTTTCTATCAATGTACCTTTGATAGAAGCCTTGGAGCAAATGCCTGCGTATGCAAAGTTTATGAAAGATATGGTGACAAAGAAAAGGTCTGTGAGTTTTGAAGATGATGATATATTGCAGCATTGTAGCGCTATTGCTACAAGATCTCTGGTGCAGAAGAAGGAAGACCCTGGTGCTTTCACGATCTCATGTACTATAGGGTTGTTATACTTTGCCAAGGCATTATGTGATCTTGGTGCTAGCATCAACCTCATGCCCTTGTCTATTTACAAGAAGTTGGGTCTAGGGGACCCAAAGCCCACTGTAATGCGATTACTAATGGCCGATCGAACTATGAAGAGGCCCATTGGTGTACTCCATGACGTGCTAGTGAAAGTAGAGTCTTTCATCTTTCCGGCGGATTTTGTGATTCTTGACTGTAAAGTTGATTTTGAGGTTCCTATCATCCTTGGGAGACCATTTCTTGCCACAAGGCGTGCGTTGGTTGATATGGAAAAGGGCAGATGAAGTTCAGACTGAATAATGAAGAAACAACTTTCAATAACTGTAGGTCCATGAAGCAGAATGGTGAGCTCCAAACAGTATCTTCTATAACTTACAGAGTGGAGAGTGGGACAGAAGTGCAAATTGAAGAGCGACTAGGTGTTGAGGCATTAGCAACAGTAATGATGAATTTCGATAGTGATGGTATTGAAGAGTATGATAAGTTAGTAGCCACACTCCATAAGTGTGAATATCGGTCCAAACCAAAGAAGTATGAGTTAGACATGAAGAATCGCGAGTCCCCACCCACAAGACCATCTATTGTGGAGACACCGAAATTGGAGCTTAAAGCTCTACCACTACACTTGAGGTATGTATTCTTGGGCGAAGAGAATACTTTGCCAGTCATCATTGCAGCAGATTTGAATGCGAGGCAAGTAGAGTGTTTGGTGACTGTACTGAAGAGGTTCAAGCGAGCTATTGGGTGGACTATTGCAGATATTATTGGGATTCCCCCCGGTATTTGCTCTTACAAAATCCAACTCATGCCAGATCATAAGCCCAGTATTGAGCACCAGAGGAGATTAAATCCATTTATGCAAGAAGTAGTAAAAAAAGAGATCATCAAGTGGATGGATGCAGGAGTTATTTATTCCATTGTAGATAATAGTTGGGTATGTCCTGTGCAGTGTGTGCCTAAAAAGGGAGGTATGACTGTGGTTCCAAATAAAAGAAATGAGCTTGTTCCAATGAGGCCCGTTACTGTATGGAGAGTTTGTATGGATTACTGGAAGTTAAATGCATGGATAGAAAAGGACTATTTTCCTATGTCATTCATGGACCAAATGTTGGATAGACTTGCAGGAAAGGGTTGGTATTATTTTCTTGATGGGTATTTGGGCTACAATCAAATTTCTATAGCTCCAGAAGACCAAGAAAAGACCACATTCACTTGCCCATATGGGACCTTTGCTTTCAAACGGATGTCATTCGGGTTGTGCAATGCTCCAGCAACCTTCCGGCAGTGTATGATGTCGATATTTTCTGATATGGCGGAGGATACTATTAAAGTGTTCATGGATGATTTTTCAGTTGTAGGTGATTCTTTTGATCGTTGTCTAGTTCATCTGGCCAAGGTGCTTAAAAGGTATGAAGACTGCAACTTGGTGCTGAATTGGGAGAAGTGTCATTTCATGGTTAAAGAAGGTATAGTGTTGGGTCATTGAATTTCAGAGAAAGGTATTGAGGTTGATAGAGCTAAAGTTGAGGTAATAGAAAAGCTGCCACCACCCATCTCTGTAAAAGGTGTTAGAAGTTTTCTTGGGCATGCAGATTTTTATAGGAGAATCATTAAAGATTTCTCCAAAATTGCACATCCGTTGTGCAAACTGCTCGAGAAGGAGTGTAAGTTCTATTTTGATGATGATTGTCTTAGAGCATTTGGAGAGTTGAAGAAGAAGTTGGTTACAGCACCAATCATTATTTCACCGGATTGGGGACAACCGTTTGAGGTAATGTGCGATGCGAGTGGATTGACGCTTAGTGTAGTATTGGGAAAAAGGCGAGAAAAAATTATTCATCCTATTTACTATGCTAGCAAAGCTCTTAATGTGGCCCAGAAGAACTATACGGTAACCGAAAAAGAACTTTTTGCGGTGGTTTTTGCATTCGAGAAATTTCGATCCTACTTGCTTGGTACTAAGGTCATAGTGCATACTGACCATTCTGCATTGAAGTATTTGATGGCGAAAAAGAATGCAAAACTGAGATTGATTAGATGGGTATTGTCGCTGCAAGAGTTTGATTTTGTAGTAAAAGATAGAAAGGGGACCGAAAATCAAGTTGCCGATCACTTGTCTAGATTAGACGAAGAGGCTATGCTAAAGTTTGGAGATAGGGCTGAAATTGATGATACTTTTCCAGATGAACAGGTATTGGCTGCTTCTCATGATTTGATTCCTTGGTTCGCAGACTTTGCTAATTATTTGGCAAGCGATATTGTGCCTCCCGATTTGTCTTTTCATCAAAGGAAAAAGGTTTATGCATGATGTGAAGAGATTTTTTTGGGGTGAACCTTACTTGTATCGTAGTTATGCTGATGGGATTATTCGTCGTTGTGTGCCTGAGGTTGAGATGTTGAGTGTACTTGAAGCATGTCATTCATCACCCGTTAGTGGGCATCATAATGGTATTCGGACTGCACATAAGATTTTGCAATGTGGGTACTACTGGCCTACCATCCACCAAGATGCGCACGATTTCGACAAGTCTTGTGATCGTTGCCAAAGGGAAGGAGGGATTTCAAAGAGGCAAGAGCTCTCAATGAATCCTATATTGGAGATAAAGTTGTTTGATGTATGAGGCATTGATTTTATAGGTTCATTCATGAGTTCACATGGGATGAAGTATATTCTTGTTGCGGTCGACTATGTATCGAAGTGGGTAGAAACAGTTGCGCTCTCCAACAATGAAGGTAAAAGTATCACCGCATTCTTGAAAAAGAATATCTTCCCCAGATTTGGTACACCGAGGGCCATTATTAGTGATGGAGGCTCTCACTTTTGTAATAAGTTGTTCAAGGTACTACTTGAGAAATATGGTGTCCGTCACAATGTAGCCACTCCTTACCATCCACAAACTAGCGGTCAAGTTGAAGTATCCAACAGAGAGATCAAACAGATATTGGCGAAGACTGTGAATGCTAATAGAACAGATTGGTCAAGGAAGCTTGATGATGCTCTATGGGCATATCGCACTGCATACAAGACCCCCATAGGTATGTCTCTTTACCAACTTGTATATGGGAAGTCTTGTCATTTACCAGTGGAGCTAGAGCATAAGGCTATATGGGCAATGAAGAAGTTAAATTTGGATTGGGGCACCGCATCTAATCAATGAATGAATGACTTGAATATACTTGATGAGTTTCGCCTAAAAGCTTATGAAAGTTCAGCCTTGTACAAAGAGAAGATGAAGAGGTATCATGATCAAAGAATTGAAAATCGAGAATTTGTGGTTGGTAATCTTGTGCTGCTATTCAACTCTAGGTTGCGCCTGTTTCCAGGCAAACTCAAGTCCAAATGGACCAGGCATTTTTGCTCACAAAAGTGCTCCCTCTTGGAGCAGTTGAGCTTGAAAATAGGGATGGAACAAAGTTCGTGGTAAACGGGCAAAGGATTAAGATCTATCTGGGAAATACTGAAACTGTGCATCAAGTGATTGAGGTCTATAATCTTGATGAAGTCTGAGTAATCAAGACACTTGCATTGTAACACCCCGTATCCAGAATGAGAGATTTCAGATTTCTGGTGTTACAGGTGGCACTTACGGACACCATCCACGGACCGTAGATGGACTCACGGTCCGTCCTACAGGTCCGTGGTTCGTGACAAAAAGCTTCCCCAGAACTCAGTCAGAAAATTTGGCTAAGTGTTGACCCACGGCCAGACTTACGGTCCGTAGGTCAGGTCACGGACCATAGTTCGTGTCCGTGGATCGATGCCCCAAAATCCCAGCTTCAGTCCCGATTGACGGTTGACCAGCACGGACCGTCAATCGATCCACGGTCCGTAGGTCTGACCGTAGATGAGGATCAGCAGCCAGTTAGCTAAAAATTATTAATAGATCAACTTCAGATGGTCATAACTTTTATTACAAAAATAATTGTGTGTCCCATGACCTATGATATGATAGATAATTTAATTATCTTTCCAATGCCACCGAGTTTGCTAAAATCCGACCTCCGAGTAAAAAATTATGCTCGTTTTAGTGAAGGCCTGTCGAGCAGGCTCGACTTACGGACACAATCTACGGATCGTAGATTGACCTACGCCCCGTAGGTCCAATCCGTAGGTCACTCCGACAACAGTTAATTCAGGGGTCTTTTGGTCTTTTCCTATTTCGTTTAACCCATAAGATACGTCGTTTAGACCCTAAATTATGAGATTTTAGTCAGTTTAAGCCTAAGAACATAACTAGAACTTACCTTAGTCAAAATCATTAATCAAAACTTAGAAAATTAGAACACTAAAAGGAGAAGACAAGTCATGAACCCTAGTTCAAGAACGCAGCAAGGTTCCATCAGTTCCAACCCCGAAATCAAAAGATTTCTCCGTGGAATTCGTCACCAGGTATGTGGGATTTCACTAGTGGGTTCCTTTCTCCCATTAGGTGCCTAGAATTCAGTCAGATTCTTGATTCCATGATTATGAACAGACCTAGGGTTTTTAGAATTACAGCAGATCATCATGAATTAGTTATTTGAATATTTCAAATCAGATTATCATGTTATTGCTCAGTTTATCGCATGAATTTCAGAACCCTAGCTATGTATTTATTCAGTTCTTCAATTACACATGCTAGGACAGATATTTCAGTATTCAATTTTACATGCCTCAGTTTATGAATGCATCATTATCAGATTAAATGTTGCATTCTCAGTTTGCATGTTCAGTTTTGAGCTATCCAGTATTTACAGAAATTCAGTCATAATCAGTTAATCACTTAATTCATTGGGAGTAGTATAATACCGAGTTGGACTAGGGTTCAGCATACCCATATAGTCCTAGAACTACGAGCCACGTAGGTGTAAGTCCCCTATGTGGGCAACATCAGTTTAGTGATCACGCCAGCATGCCTCTATACCTCTGGCAGGGTATATTGGGTCCTTTCGATGGGGAGTATACATCGGACTCCACATTTAGCTCATGCAGTTTTATGTCAGTTATTAGTAGCTACCACAGTTCAGTCAGACTCTATTGCATTAACCATATTTCAATACAGTCAGTATTCAGTCACAGCATGTTATAAATATGCTCATTACATCAGTTAGCTTAGTATTCATTATTTTCAGTATCTATATCATGTTCAGATTATATCATTGCTTTATTGCTTTGTTCAGTTATATATTATTTTAGCTTTACTCTATCCTGCATGCTCAGTACCTTTCAAGTACTGACGTATACGTGCGCTACATCTTCTCGTGATATAGGTTCAGGTTCTCAGCATCCAGATCACGCTTAGATCGATTCCCGATCTTCAGTTCAGCAGTATTAATGGTGAGTCCTCATTCTTCGAGGACTAGTGACATGTTTATCTTTATCACTTTTAGTCTTTAGTTTCAGATTTGCTAGATCTAGTTGGGGCATGTCCCAACATTTCTAGTCAGTTTAGAGGCTTATTTCAGACATAGATAGATTCAGCTTAGAATTGAGTTAATAACTTCTTTGTATTAAACTCATCAGTTTTCATATATCTCAGTAATAGTATATGGATATTCCCCATCTCTTCAGTTTATTTATGATTTAGCTTCCGCATCAGTTTATTATCTTTAGTATGCTCATGATCATGCCAACAGGGTTAGCTTGGGATCACTTGTGGTCCTAGGTCCCGTGTCCGCGTCTCGGGGGTAGCTCGCGGCGTGACATGCGTCGTGCCGCGACATTAAATCGAGCGCTGCTTGGGAGGCAACCCAAGATGTACAATCTAGCCAACGACAGGGTTCTGTTTTCCATTTAGTAGTTTTGTTCTCTCTGTTAATTACATCTTTGTATCAATCTAGGTAGGTGTTTTAGTGTTTTAGTTCTTAGTGTTGGATAGAACTAGTATAGGGTCCGTGTCTAAAAAGTGTCCAGAAAATGTATAAAAGGAATAATTCATTGGTTGCTACATGTGTAGGTACACCGCGAAAAATCTGCAGAAAATGGTCTGGTGCAGAGGTCTACGGACACCATCGACGGTCCGTAGATTAATCCACGGACCGTAAATGATGTCCGCAGATCCCAGGTACGCCTCTCATTATTTGCAAGTGTAAGAGCAGTCTACGGTCCTGGTCTACGGATCGTAGACTTACTCACGAACCGTAGACGGCGTCTCGTAAGTCCAAACCCTAATGCTGTCTGACCCGACCTGGACCCCCTATTTAAAAACCCCCATGTTTTAAACCATTCCACTTCCCTCCATTACTCCCTAAACCGTTTCCACCATCCCATAAACTCCCAAAATCACTACCATAACTACCTCATAATATCATCCCTTCCATAAATTCCCAAATCCCCTTCCATCTCAAATACAACCCATTCCATAGTCCACACGAATGGTCCGGTGTTTGGTTAATAGCGAAGCGGTGATTCCTTGGTCTTGCTAAGCTTAGTATCATCACGCAATCACCCCACTCCTCGTTGCTTGTAAGGTAATAAACTTTTCTCTCACTTTGAATTTCGATTCATAGATTGAATATAGAAAGTCGGGAGTTCAATCTTGACCTTGGGTACTTGTTACATGAAATTGCATGCTACATTTGAAAATTACAATGCCCTCGAAACGATAGATAGTGATTGTGTAGTCTTATTGTATGTGATTGTAAGTCTATATGTAAGTTTCGACTTAGGGTTCCAAAACGAGTCTAAATTGTTTGGTAAAATGATCAGTCGAAACCTTAAGAATGAAGGACTAGCATAATTGAGTGTTGAAATGCATAATGAGACTTCGTTAAGGTTGATGAATGAGGCCAACTATGTTTGATCAGAAGTAAAGAATGGCTGAAACTTGGCACAGATGGCATCCACGATACCCCGTCTACGAAACGTAGATCAGTCTATGGGCCGTAGACGGGGTTCGTAACTGGATACACAAATGAATTTTGGCAAGTGTGAAACCACAGATGTGGACTATGGTCCGTAAATCAGACTACGGACCGTTCTGCACATCCGTGGTTTCCATCTGCAACCTATATTGTTGGCCCCCTAATCCACAGAAGAGTTTCACGGACCGTAGATCAGTCTACAGACCGTAGGTACCCGCCGTGGACGACCTCTGTAGCCTCAGTCTGAAAAATAAATTTCTTTGTTAATGTTTGTTTATAGTTCTCAAATAATTTTTTGTGGATATTTGTGGTTAGTTTTAGGCACTAACATCGCTTCCGCAGGTACGATGGCACCCAAGAAGCTGGTCGCCAACTCAAAACAAGGCAAGTCTAAATCTGTTTCCCCTAGTTTCCGTTTAATCGATGAGGACACAGACATGGATCCTGCATATTTTCCTCTCAACACTAGGACTTCTCGCACTGTACCTCGAGGAACCCACAGGAAGGTGCTTCCCGACGTAGTCACTGTCTCCCAGTCTGATGAGGAGCGCACACTGATCGGATCACCAACTGGGGCTGCTTCCAGTTCAGAGAGGTCAATGTTTGGATTCGAGTCTGCCCCTGCTTCAGGCTCCGTGTCTGCTCATTCTTCAGGCCCCAAGTCGGCTCATGCTGAAGGGTTCAGTGCTAAATCAGCCACAGGGTCCGATTAGACTGACCAAGTAGCCTCGTCTAATGAGGCAACTAGCTCGGAGTCCATACCAGCACCGCTAAATGACGACCCTCCTCCAGTAGCCGACGCGCCAAACAAGTGGTGTGTAGAAGGCCAATGGCAAATTTATCGAGATGCCAAGATGGTAAACGACAAACAGAAGATGGCTTGTTCACGGGGAGCTTGCACGCTATTCCGGACATTCACCGACTGTTCAACCTGCACAAATGTGACTGGATGGCTCGAGACCAAGGGACGTATAGCGAGGAGATTGTGTGGGAGTTCTATGCTTCCTATGCTGCCAAAGGGGCAAAATTTGGTTTGAGATATGTTCCTGTCACAATCCGAGTCTACACCCTAGACGTGGCCGGCACTCAAGAACCATTGCTAGTCCCCAAGCGAACCTCATCCTGGCTGACTACAAGCGGAAGACTAACTTAAGCATGCAAATGTTTAGAACTGAATAAAATTCAATAAACTCAACTTTAAGAAAATCTGAACAATACTGAATAGATAACTTTGAATAACAATAATATATTCGACTCGCCATAAATAGGCAACTTAAGTCTTTAAAATATTTAATAAATAAATGAATAATACAAACTTCTCAACTATACTGACTATGCATGAAGCCTCTAACTGATAAAGATAGAAGTCGGGACAAGACCCACGACATCCTGACTAAACTGAAAAATAAATGAAATCCTTCGGAAACAAGAAGGCCCACTATAGCTAACTCGAACTCCCGAATGTATCAACAAATCTCTTGTTGATGATCTTGAATACCTGTGTCTGCATTATGAAAAGATGCAGGTCAAATGGCTCAATACGTGGAATGTACGAGCATGTAAGGGGAATTCTAAAATATAAACATAAGTTTGAAACTTGAAAAAAAAGGAAACATACTTACCTCTTCTCAAACTTATTCAACTCAAGGAATACCTAAGGATACTTAAAACTACTCAAACTTACTCAACTCAGAAGTACTAAAGGATAAGATAGTCAACTCATAGATTAGATACTCAACTCAAAGATATGATATTCGACTCTGGGTACTCAACTCAATATAAAGCAACAATACACATGCAATATATGGAAAATTTTATAAAACAGTAAAAACAACTTAGTTCATTAAAGAAAATGCAATTACAAACTCAACTTTACTTATATAATAAAATAATATAGTTTCTGTGGGAGTTTCTCTAACCGATAACCACCACTATGAGCCTAAGTGGTGATACAACGTCTTGTCCACGCTGCCAGAACTGTCCTATACGTTGTCGTCATATAGAACGTTTAACTTAGTGGATCCACTAGCTTAACTTATGTGATCATATAAAAAGTATGACCTATTAATACCCATGATGGCTACATGGTTTATGGAGACTTGAGTTAATATGAACTCGCATCTCATACCGGTGCTCAATACTACTCCCAAAAATATACTTAGCTCATATGTTTTTAAAACAACTTCTTTCTTTGGTTTGAGATAATTACTCAAAACATAGCTTAAAAGCTCTCTTGGAATCGATGTTTCCTTTTCTTGCTCAAATGTGAAAACATTTATAAACTCTTTGGGAATATTTAGTTCTCATATATCATTTTAAAGAATATGGACTTTACTCTTACTCTTTACTCAACTTCAAAGCTTAAGTCTTAAAACAAAATTCAAACATTTGTAAAAGACTTCTTAAAAATATGGTTCACGCCGAATTATGGACGTGAACGACTCAACTCAAGGGTCTAAAGAACATGATGGAACTTAGGTATACGACTTTTCTCATTCTCATACTTGCTTCTTCAAAACCTAACTCAAAATCGATAGTGAATCTCAAAGGATTCATAATTGAACTCAAGGGCTTTCTTGAAATCTACTATTAATTCTCTCTTGAATGTGAATTATGAATTCAAGAGTTATGGTTCATTATAGGAAAGATCTCATGATGACAAAAGTATACTCATGAATACATTCTCCTCATTCTCATATTCACTTGCTCAAGTCTTGAAACAAATTACTAGAAGTTGTAGAAGACTCCTTAAAAGGACTCAATGAGACTTTCTTAGAATGTTCGAAAGAATTCTCCAAACATAACTCTTAACTCTACCTTGAATTTGAATTATGAATTCAAGGTTATGATCATGTTAGGAATGATTTTAGGTGTTTAGAAGTAGCTTAGAGTAGTTAGAATCGAAAAGGAGTGAAGGTGTACTTTAAACGAACTCAAACGGGGCAATCGATGACAAACTGGATGGGGCAGGCGACCTTGGCACTATGGGTGGAGCGGGACACCAGCCACTAAACTTCAAGGGAGGGGTTTGGCGTGCTCTAGCTGGCGCATCGCGCCAGGCCCCAACCCAGAAAGTCTGACCAACTTCTTTGCTAGTTTTCTCACCCTAACTCGCCTAGAATCAAACGGTTTATTCCGCAATCACTTAGAAGCAATTACTTAACATAAGTACAGTCTAATATACTCAAAACAACACTCAAATTAACAAATTTCATCTCAAGAAATCATCAAAACCCCAACAAAACAAGATCTAGAATGAACTTCAAGAATACCTTTCAAGAACTCATCAAGAACTCTAATCTTTCAACTTCAAGACTGAAATTTCGCTGAAAAAAAAACATGATTGGCGTGTGGGTGAAATAACCCAACACTATGGAAGCTTACATACCTCTTAGGGATTAAATCCATGGCGAAAATCCGCAACAAAATGCAAGACTCTCGACGAACGCTTTGATCATCTCCTCTTTTCTCTTCTTGAACTCTCAACTAAAACCCTAGGCTAATTTTAGGATTATAAAACTGAACCTAATAGGATTAGACCCTTAAAACCTTACTAAAAATGAATTAAATTTGATTGGGTAAGGAAAACACCAAAATACCCCTTACTATTTCTTGCTAACTTTCATTAACTGGACAACCTAACTTCAAAAGGCCATAACTCACTCATCTAAACTCGAAACTTAGAAAACTTGGTGGCGTTGGAAAACTCATTCAAATATCTTTCCTACGATATCTGGTAGCACACCTAACTCATCCTGAGTTAGGAGTTATGGTCGTTTGAAGTTGACCAAAAACTCATACTTAGCTTAACTTGCAACATTTCAGATTTTGTTATTTCCAATTTAGTTCTTTTTTTGGAACTCAAGGTGCTATATTTAGTCACCTTAAAACTTAAGAAAATTTTAATTCCTTGGAAAAATCTCACTCACAACAATGAACGGTTCAAGTCTTAGTTCAAAAAATTTTCTAGGGTGTTGCAATATCTCCCCCTTGGGATTATTCGTCTTCGAATGACGACTGGACTGGGTTACTCTTACTAAGGTTTGCATCTAACGGTCTGCTCTTACTATATTCAAGCTTAACTCAAAAACTTAGGTTCAGATTCTATACCCCTCTATAGCGAATCTCATCCCAAGACTATTACTCCTTACCACCATATTGAGCTCATATCAAGAACCACCTAATGTTTAACAACACCACATGCAAGCTTAGTACTCTAACAACTCCTTAAACTCTTACTAACCAATCCTTCGAATCCAACTAAGGACTCTCATTTAACTATTTCTCGTAGAAAACCCTATCTTTTTCTCCCTCCTCATTAATATCCTTAAACGGAATAAGCACACCATCATTATCACGATAAGATCATCAACCTCCTCTTTCTAACATCACTCCATTACAAAAAAAAAGACCTCTAAAAAGATATCCCCCAAACTCTTTGGAAATCGTTAATATCTTACTCTCAAACGCTTGACTTGATTTCTAATCTTTTCATCTCCCTCTTAGGTCTAAAGCTGACACTTGAAGGCTATGGACCTATTCCACATTGACAACTCAACCATGCTATCTAGGCATACATGGAAAATTATAACTTAATTGGTACCTCATCTGGTAACATACCATCTCAGTACACCTCTTAATACTTTTGTTACTCTTGTGACTTAACCACACTTCACTGCCCTTATCTAAATGTTAGGGTCTCTCACTTATTTCACTCATATCTATTGCAGCTAATCACCTCAATTCCTCACCTGCTCTATGTCAAGTCTTCTAGATCAAATCTCAAGACTAACATCATCACCCTCATGTTGTCATTCCTTTTATCATGACACTCATCTCAAATTCAAGCTTAATGTTTATTACTAAACCCGAATATCAATATGATTGGTCGCCTTCTATATAAACTCACCACTACTATGCGCAAATTTTAGAACCACTCGACCACTAGGACCTTATGACAAGTAGTTAATCCTCACCTCTTAGTATTCATACTTAAAATTTACTATCACATTTCCCTTCACAACTTGAGTACTATTCACTCATTCACTATACATCAATGCCTAATCAGTTCTATAACACTTTGAATATTATAGGATTTCCCTTAAAGATCATAGGCCTAGCTTAGATCTATCACCTCATGAATACTCTTGCTCTTCTATTCACGACTTACACTTGGTTATTACTAACATAATGACACGTCATCATAACCCCTTTATAGTTATAGCACACTCTACCTCCTATGATGGAACGTTCACTAATCTACCCATAAGGGAAAACTCTTAATCAAAACTTACTAAGTGCATGACTACAGTAATATAGCTCTTCAAAACACTATATCCCTTTCTAGGATTACTAAACCTCTACATACTTTCCTCTAACTCTGGGCTCTTCCACTACTACTACTCATGATCTCATAAATCATGTTACTCTTTTCGGGTGAAAATACTACCCAAGCTCTAAACATACTTCCTCATAAGAATCTCAATAAAAACAAGACTTAGAGAAGAGAGTTCAACTCGTTTTTAGATCAAACGCACGATTCATATAATTATAGGTGCATTTCGCTGAAATTGAATACTTAACTTACTCTTGGGCTTCTCTCAAACCCCTTTGGAGTCTCATGACTTCCATAAAACTCTTGCTCAGAACAACTCATCAACTAAGGACTGACTTTTCTATTCAACCACATCTAGTATAATGGGTAGTCGAATGAATCTGAGAACACACAAGTTAGAATAGATCTCTTTGACTTAGCTCTATTGCGTGATTAAGAGTATGAAAGAAGGGAAACTTTTCTTAAAAGTATGTAGTCCCTCATTTATAAAAGTGAGGCCCTCACAACTATAAATAAGACCCTACTGACACGGCTTCATAGACACCCTAGGACTTTTGAACTCTGTACTCTGATACCAAGTTTGTCACAAACCGAGTCTACACCCTAGACGTGGCCGGCACACAAGAACCATTGCTGGTCCCCAAGAGAACACTCATCCTGGCTGACTACAAGCGAAAGATTAACTTAAGCATGCAAAAGCTTAGAACTGAATAAAATTCAATAAACTCAACTTTAAGAAAATCTGAACAATACTGAATAGATAACTTTGAATAAAAATAATATATTCGACTCGCCATAAAATAAGCAACTTAACTATTTAAAATATTTAATAAAATAAACGAATAATACAGACTTCTCAACTATACTGGCTATATATGAAGCCTCTAACTAATAAAGATGCAAGTCGGGACAAGACCCACGACATCCTGACTAAACTGAAAAATAAATGAAATCCTTCGGAAACAAGAAGGCTCACTATAGCTAACTCGAACTCCCGAATGTATCAACAAATCTCTTGTTGATGATTTTGAATACCTGTGTCTGCATTATGAAAAGATGCAGGTCAAATGGCTCAGTACGTGGAATATACGAGCATGTAAGGGGAATTCTAAAACATAAACATAAGTTTGAAACTTGAAAAAAAGGAAACATGTACCTCTTCTCAAACTTACTCAACTCAAGAAATACTCAAGGATACTCAAAACCACTCAAACTTACTCAACTCAGAAGTACTAAAGGATAAGGTACTCAACTCATAGATTAGATACTTAACTCAAAGATATGATAATCGACTCTGGGTACTCAACTCAATATAAAGCAACAATACACATGCAATATATGGAAAGTTTTATAAAACAGTAAAACAACTTAGTTCATTAAAGAAAATGCAATTACAAACTCAACTTTACCTATATAATAAAGTAATATAGTTTCTGTGGGAGTTTCTCTAATTGACAACCACCACTATGAGCCTAAGTGGTGATACATTGTCTTGCCTATGCTACCAGAACTGTCTTATACTTTACCGTCATATAAAACACTTAACTTAGTGGATCCACTAGCTAAAAAGTATGATCCATTAATATCCACGATGGCTACATGGTTTATGGAGACTTGAGTTAGTACGAACTCGCATTCACATACCGGTGCTCAATACTACTCCCAAAAATATACTTAGCTCATATGTTTTTAAAACAACTTCTTTCTTTTGTTTGAGATAATTACTCAAAACTTAGCTTAAAAGCTCTCAGAATCGATGTTCCCTTTTCTTGCTCAAATGTGAAAACATTTATAAACTCTTTGGGAATATTTAGTTTCCATATATCATTTTAAAGAAAATGGACTTTACTCTTACTCTTTACTCAACTTCAAAGCTTAAGTCTTAAAACAAAGTTTAAACATTTGTAAAAGACTTCTTAAAAATATGGTTCACGCCGAATTATGGATGTGAACGACTCAACTTAAGGGTCTAAAGAACATTATGGAACTTAGGTATACGACTCTTCTTATTCTCATACTTACTTCTTCAAAACGTAACTCAAAATCGATAGTGAATGTCACGCCCCGAGCCTACACCCTGGGCGGCACCGGCACTCGAAGGCCATTGCTAGCCCCCAAGCAAACCCTTGGCCTGGCTTTCTTAACTCAGCGGAAACTGAACTCAATAGAATAACTCAAAGCAATAAAAGGTCATAAGACAACTTAAATGACAAAAATCTGGCCAAAAAGGCAACTCGGGTCTCAAAAAAGAATATTTATATATACATAGAAAAGAGACTCAAAACTAACTGACTGACTGTCTATGAAGCCTCTATAACACTGAGATGGATATTTGGATAGACCCCGCAACGTCCTAATAAAGCAAAACAAGGAACACAAAATAACCAAGTCCTCTGGAAAGCAAGGAGGCTCACCACTGACTCTAGAGTGCTCAACTGGATCAACGGCATGCTAGATGATGATCCTGGGTACCTGCATCTGCATCATAAGATTATGCAGGCCAACTTACATCAGTACATGGAATGTACGAGTATGCGAGCTGGACAGCTAAACAACAACTTAAGCTTGAAAGGGATACAAAAGAGAACTTACCTTGGCTCTGTTCAACTCATGAATAACTGAACTCAATATAAAGCAATAAGACACATGCAATATATATAAATCTTGTAAAACTATTTAAAACATGACGTCAAAATCATATTTGTAATATCATGAAAATACCATGCTTCCTCTCAAAGTCTACTTGTGCAATGCGTAAATGAAGTTCCATACCCCCATCCATACTAAGCAGAACCCCTCAAGGAACCATGCAACTTTCCTGCGGGAGTTTCTCTAACCGACAGCCACCACTATAAGTCTGAGTGGTGATACAACGTCTTGTCCACGCTGCCAGAACTGTCCTATACTTTGCCGTCATATAGAACGCTATTGCTTAGTGGTACACTAGCTTAACTTTCGTGATCATCTAAAAAGTATGATCCGAGAAATCCCTTGTTTGGCTACATGGTTCTTATGGAGAGTTGAGTTAATATAAACTCGTGTCCCCAATTCGGTGCTCAAGACTACTCCCAAAAATACATTAGCTCATAAGTATTTTAAACACATCTTTCTTTAGTTGAGATAATTATTCAAAACTTAGCCCAAAGGATCTTGAAAACTCTTTCTAAAAAGAACATATCAAACCATATTTTAATATGATCATTGATGACTCGGGAAAGTCATATTGCTTAAACATTGATGGTATATCTAGAGACCATACTGTTTAAACATTGATGACATACTCGATTTGTCATACTAATCATGTTTTAGAAACTCTTTCGCAAAACTCATCTATTTCTTAAAAGAAATAGTACTCAAACTGCTCAAAACTCTTTTGGAAATCTCAGTTTCCTCTCATCTTAAATGTGAAAACATTTATAAACTTTTTTGGGAATACTTAATTCCCTAATAACTTTAGAGAAATGCACTCAACTCTTGACTCTTGACTTAACTTGGAACTCTACATTCTTTACTTAACTTGAAACTCGAGCCTTACCATGAAGTTAAAACGCTCAACGAAGGCTCTTGGAAAACTTAAAGACTTTCTTTGACTTACTTCTTAACTTCTAGACTTGACTCTTAACTTCACTTGACTTTGATCCTAACTCGCCTTGAATTGGATTATGGATTCAAGGTATATGATCACATGTTTATGGATAAGTTCTTGACGTTTAGACGTAACTTGGAGTGTTGGAAACAACTATGAAACATAGGTACAATACCAAGGAACATGCATGAAAAAGTGGGGAAAGAATGGGAAAGGTTGGCGTCCTTGGCGCTCTGAGAGGCGCGGGGCGCCAGACCACAAAGCTCAGAAGGGGACTGCTGGCGCTCTGCTATGCGCGCCGCCCCAAGGGCTGGACTTCAGAGTCCCTTTTGCGGCGCACTGGTAGGCGCGACGCGCCATCCCTTTTCCCCGAAAACTTGACTTTTCTCCTTCATTTTTCCAACTCTAAACCTCCCTAACTTCAATGGATCCAGCCCGAAACACTTAGAATCATAAACCCCTCAACATACAATAGATTTCAACTCACATACACAACCAGAAACATATCCCAAATCAACAACAAATTTCAACAACAAAACCACAACTTCAACAACCACAACCACAAACTTCAACAACCACAACCACAAACTTTAACAACACAATCAATCTTTTCTCGAAATTAAAACGAGTTTGGCATGTGGAGGAAAGAACCAACCCAACACTATGATCTCACATACCTTAATAGGGATCACCCCCGATGATATCCATGACGATCTCCACGAACCTTGCTTCTTCTTTTCCTTCTCCTTTTCTTCTCCCCTTCTCTCTCAAAGCCCTAACCCTCACTTTCACTCTTTTAAAAAGGGCAAAACTGATCTAAAAATCAGCTTGGACCCTTTAAATAACTAGAAGAATTGGTTAGGGAAAAGACCAAAACACCCTTAAAATTTTTGGATGAACAGCCCTGTGCCAACACCCCAACTTTCAAACGGCATAACTCACTCATACGAACTCGGAGTCGCGCAAACTCGGCGGCGTTGGAAAGATCATTCCACGAGCTTCGCAAAAATAACTGGAACTACACCTAACTCATCCTAAGCTAGGAGTTAAGACTATTCAAATTTGGCCAAAAACTCATTTTTTTTCCCATACTTACCAAATTTTCCTGATTTTGAATTCCTTCCAAAATGACTATTTTCCAATTTTTAGCCTCTTTATAGTTATTGCAAATTGCCGAATGTTACAATAACTCCCGCTTGGGAACATTCGTCCTCGAATAAGGTTACTCTTACTAGGCTAAGGGTGTAACATCAACTCAAACACCCAACAGCAACCATGCAAACAACAACAGCAACATGCTCACTATAACTTAAAGAACACTAAGAAGGAAATTAGTACCTTGATCTGCATTTCCTCCGGATTCAAAGAGATGTGGATATCTCTTCTTCATGTCCTCTTCGGCTTCCCAAGTAGCTTCCTCAACAAATTGGTTCCTCCAAAGGACCTTGACTGATACCACATCTTTCGTTCTCAACTTACGAACTTGGCGATCTAAAATCTGAACAGGAAATTCCTCATAACTTATTCAAATATACTCAATCATCTACTTCAGACTCTAACACCCTTCTCCTAACATCAATGTAGGCTTTTTGACGACTATGTGTCATTTTCAACCTTTCTTGAATCACTTTCGCCTTTTCCATAGCTTGATGAACTAACTCTGGATCTATCAACCCTGCTTTACCAACTTCAAACCATCCAAAAGAGATTTACATCTCCACCCATAAAGATTTTTATAAGGAGCCATTTGGACGCTAGAATGGTAACTATCGTTGTAAGCAACTCCATGTAAGATAGCTAATCATCTCAATTATCCTTGAAACCAAATCCCACAATCCACCTTGATACCTCAAAACACCATCTCCCCCTTGTTCAAAAGTCATCACTGCTTACGAACATCTTTCTTGTAATTCAAATAAGATAGGGTCTGGGTCTTTCTCACCTTTTTACTTCTAGCACTACTGATGGTTCAGACCCATTCATCACCAATATTCCTCTTTGTGGAATACATAAGATTAACTCCCAAGCGTGCAAGTCTGTACGCATCACTTGCTAATTCTCTCTATTCTTTCTCAACATGGCCGGTGCTACCCATGGATAACCTGCTCATGGATTCAGCAACAACATTTGCCTTACCAGGGTGATAAGAAAACTCATGTCACCATCTTTGAGTACTTTAGCCACTCTCTCTCTGTCTGATATTAAGCTCATTCTAAGTGAACACATATTGTAGTCTCTTGTGATCGGTGAACACACCCACATGAACATCATACAACAATGACGCCATATCTTCAAAGCGAAAACTACAACAGCCAGCTCAGCTCATCACATTACACCCCGATTCACCTAAACTCGACTATTGTTCTCAAATGCACTTTAGATTCAGATACCCAGCATGTACTCAAGAACCAAATATCCTAACTGGGCGGTAGTCAACTTCTCTTTCCATTCCTGAAAGTTTTCCTCACAAGCTTCGGGCCGTTGAAACTTCGTTGTTTCCTAGTCAACCTGATCAAATAAAACCCTTATCTACTAGATCCCTTTAACTGCTCTTTTAACTCTTTCAACTCTGTTGGTGCCATTCCATATGGCGGAAAAGAGATAGGACGTGTATCTGGAATGATGTCTTACCAAAGTCTATTTCTCTCTCATGAGGAATTCCAGGTAGGTCATCAGGAAAAACTTCTGGAAACTCTCTTACTATAGGAACTGACTGAAAAGGAGGTATCTCAACACTAGAGTCATTAACTCGAACTAAGCGATAGATACAATCCTTCGAAACTAACTTTCTCGCCTTGAGGTACGAAAATGAAACGACCCTTAGGCACTGCTGAACTACTACTCCACTCTACGACTGGCTCACTAGGTTGCTCAAGTATAACGTCAAAGTTCATAGCAACATAAGGGGTCACAAAAGATAAACTCGCTCTTGAGTCTAGCAAAGTATAAACAGTAAAGTTAAAGGCTCAAATCATACCAGTGACAACATCTGGTAAATCCTCTTGCTCTTGGTGACTGTTGATTGTGTAGAGGCGGTTTGCTCCTCTGCCAGCACCAAAAGTAGCTCCTCTAGGTACCATCCTTTCTGGGGGAGCAACTGATGAAGATTGGGCCCTCTTGCCCAGATTTCCACTACCTTGCCTGCTCTTAGGGCACTCCTTCGCGAAGTGACCCTCTTGTCCACACTAAAAACAACCTGTCTGGCCATCACGACACTTACCTAGGTGGGTTCTACCACACCTAGCACATGAAGGAGCCTTACTACCCCGTGGCACCGAACTGCCTTGAGGATAGGCAAGTCTAGCCCTGAAACTATAAGAATTTCTATTGTATCCATCTTTGTTCTCAGGTGCAGGTGCACTAGCAGATGATGGAGCAGGTCTCTTATGTTTTTGTGGAAGGGATGGCTGATTAGCATCATTCTTCTGCTGCCTAAACTCGTCCCCTACGATCTTAGCCCTCTTATCCTTAAACTCTTCTCTATCCTTCAACCTATCCTCCTCAACTTATTGTAAATGGATCATAAATCTTGCTAGGTCAATATCCCCTATCAGCATAGCTGCCCTGCCTTCCTTGCTTGACTGACGAGATAACCCAGCAACATACAAACTCATCCTGCTCCCCATGTCTACAACCATCTCCGGAGCATAGCGGGAAAGTTGTGTGAACTTCAGATTGTACTCATGAACACTCATAGACTCCGGATTAAGAGTGAGAAACTCTTTTATCTTTGCCTCTCGCAACTCACGAGGAAAGAAACGCCCCATGAGAGCACTCTCAAACACAACCCAACTCACTGCTGGCGCATCCTCAGCCCTATTCTTTTTCCAATGGTCAAACCAAATTCTAACAACACCCTTCAATTGGTATGCAGCTAGTTCCACCCTCTCCGACTAAGCAACATGCATCACATCAAATACCCTTTTAAGCTCCTCAATGAAGTTCTCCGGATTCTCTATGACACTTGAACCTGTGAAGCTTGGTGGGTTCATCCTTAAGAGTTCACAGATCCTTGAAGTATCACCACTTCGTGTCGATTATCTCTCTGCCCAACTTGATAGGTCGCAACTTGAAACATCCAGATAGCTTCATGAAAATCAGCATATTTGATCTCTTCTTGGGTTTGCACTTCTAGGGCACTTGGTAACTCTTGTCCCTTAACACTTCTCATAGTTGGATGAACTCTGACTGCTTTTCGTGGAGGCATAATCCTCTGAAAACACGCGCTAGCACGAATTAGAAGGAAACTTTTTAGAGATAAACTCTAACGCACGAGATGAGTGTGAAAGAAGTGACAAATCATCCTAAATGTTGCAGCCTCCCAATTATAGATGTGGCGCGCTTCACACCGATAACTAAAACTCTACAGACACGGCTTCATAAACTCCCTAGAACTCTTGAACTCTGTGCTCTGATACCAAGTTTGTCACGCCCCGAGCCTACACCCTGGGTGGGACCAGCACTCGAAGACCATTGCTGGGCCCCAAGCCAACCCTTGGCCTGTCTTTCTTAACTCAGCGGAAACTGAACTCAACAGAATAACTCAAAGCAATAGAAGGTCATAAGACAACTTAAATGACAAAAATCTGGCCAAAAAGGCAACTCGAGTCTCAAAATAGAATATTTATATATACATAAAAGAGAGACTCTAAACTAACTGACTGACTGTCTATGAAGCCTCTATAACACTGAGATGGATGTTGGACAGACCCTGCAACATCCTAATAAAGTAAAACTAGGAACACAAAAAACCGAGTCCTCTGGAAAGCAAGGAAGCTCACCACTGACTCTAGAGTGCTCAACTGGATCAACGGCATGCTGGATGATGATCCTGGATACCTGCGTCTGCATCATAAGACGATGCAGGCCAACTTGTATCAGTACATGAAATGTACGAGTATGCGAGCTGGACAGCTAAACAACAACTTAAGCTTGAAAGAGATACAAAAGAGAACTTACCTTAGCTCTGTTCAACTCATGAATAACTGAACTCAATATAAAGCAATAAGACACATGCAATATATATAAAGCTTGTAAAACTATTTAAAACATGACGTCAAAATCATATTTGTAATATCATGAAAATACCATGCTTCCTCTCAAAGTCTACTTGTGCAATGCATGAATGAAGTCCCATACCCCCATCCATACTAAGCAGAACCCCTCAAGGAACCATGCAACTTTCCTGCGGGAGTTTCTCTAATCGACAGTCACCACTATAAGTCTGAGTGGTGATACAACGTCTTGTCCACGCTGCCAGAACTGTCCTATACTTTGCCGTCATATAGAACGCTATTGCTTAGTAGTCCACTAGCTTAACTTTCGTGATCATCTAAAAAGTATGATCCGAGAAATACCTTGTTTGGCTACAACATGGTTCTTATGGAGAGTTGAGTTAATATGAATTCGTGTCCCCAATTCGGTGTTCAAGACTACTCCCAAAATATATTAGCTCATAAGTATTTTAAACACATCTTTCTTTAGTTGAGATAGTTACTCAAAACTTAGCCCAAAGGCTCTTGAAAACTCTTTCTAAAAAGAACATATCAAACCATATTTTAATATGATTATTAATAACTCGGGAAAGTCATACTGTTTAAACATTGATGATATATCTAGAGACCATACTGTTTAAACATTGATGACATACTAGATTTGTCATACTAATCATGTTTTAGAAACTCTTTCACAAAACTCATCTTTTCCTTAAAAGAGATAGTGCTCAAACTGCTCAAAACTCTTTTGGAAATTTCAGTTTCCTCTCATCTTAAATGTGAAAACATTTATAAACTTCTTTGGAAATACTTAATTCCCTAATAACTTTAGAGAAATGCACTCAACTCTTGACTCTTGACTTAACCTGGAACTCTACATTCTTTACTTAACTTGAAACTCGAGCCTTAAAATGAAGTTAAAACGCTTAACGAAGGCTCTTGGAAAACTTAAAGACTTTCTTTGACTTACTTCTTAACTTCTAGACTCGACTCTTAACTTCACTTGACTTTGATCCTAACTCACCTTGAATTGGATTATGGATTCAAGGTATATTATCACATGTTTATGGATGAGTTCTTGACGTTTAGACGTACCTTGGAGTGTTGGAAACAACTATGAAACATAGGTACAATACCAAGGAACATGCATGAAAAAGTGGGGAAAGAATGGGAAAGGTTGGCGTCCTTGGAGCTCTGAGAGGCGTGTGGCGCCAGACCTCAAAGCTCAGAAGGGGCCTGATGGCGCTCTGCTAGGCGCGCCGCCCCAAGGGCTAGACCCTACATAAGAAGAGAATTGTTGCGGTTTGTCATGGTCAACTGTATCGACAGAGGATGATTTGTGTTTTCTACAAGAAAGTAAGAGCCAGGATATTTGAAATCGGCCAGATGGGTACAAAGGAAAATTCGCACCAAATTGGCAAAGACCCTACATGGTTCTCAAAGTATTATCTGGAGGTGCCTTGATCCTGTCGGAGATGGATGGCACCGAATGGCCGAAGCTGTCAAGAGATACAATGTGTGAAGTTCAGTTCAAATTTCTATTATTTCCTTATAATCATTTCTAGCTGCTTATAACCGCTTTGTCTGAAACTTCATCCCTCTTGTAAATGAACTACGTCTGACCTGAATTCTCAAGAATGAGATACGTAGGCGGCTTATGTCGGCCTCGGTCACTCCCTTTATCCCTTTTAGTATTTTTCCTTGAATTTGAACTATGTTCGACCTGAATTCTCAAGAATGAGATACGTAGGCGGCCTATTTCGGCCTCAACCAATTTCTTTGTTAAATTTCTTATTTCTGTTAATCCTCGAGGGGGAACTACGTTTGACCTGATTCCTGCGTCAACAGGATACGTAGGCGCCACGACGGCTCGGTCGTATTTTCCATAGGATTTCTATTTCTCTTCACTTGGTTAGAATTTTTGAATTTTGAGAGGGACTCAAAAATTCTAAAGAAGAAGATCTATCCAACAAAGTCGAGACAGAAGTTATTCTAAGATTTGCAACTGGACAAAATCTTTTAGAGGATCTCAAAAATTCCGTGATTTACTCATCAATAGTTCGAGATAAGCCAAGACAGTTAACTGGACAAAAATTTTGAGGATAGCCTCAAAATTTCAACAAGGTTCATCGACAGTTTAGAGAAATTTTGAATACTTCCCAACAAGTAATTAGATAGACCTCAAGACATCAACTTCAAAGACGTTCACTAAGCTTGACAAGACATGACACTTGGCAGTGACCTTTTTCAAACATTACTTTTGAAAATCTATTTTCCCTAAAAACTTTTCCTTCATGTTTCAATTATTTTTGCGTAAAATGTTTTGTCTTACCTATCAAGAAGCGGGAGATCGGAGATAGCAAAACAAGGAGCAGGCAACTGAAGAGATCGACACAGATCAGTTCATTTTAAACTAACAATTTTTTTGTGAATGCAAGAAAAGTTTTATGCTTTTTATACCAAAGAATTGGGAATTTGAGTAGCATTATTTCATTCAAATTCTCAGTAAAGCGAGGATCATAACGAACATTGCAACTATGTTCGGAGACGGAACAAACAAAAACCACGAAAAGAGCAATACAATTATTTTCCAGCAACTAGAGATACCTGGAAGGCAATATCTACATCATATTATCAGACATGATAATATTACTACCCAGAGAGTCATTTATATCGTATTGTCGAATGAGATGATACATGAGGGTCATTTTTTTTTGTATTGTCAATTGATACAATACCGCCACCCAGAAGTTCACTTATGTTATCCAGTGAAGTATTATCTTCGTTCGGTATTGGGGATGGCATCAGAAAGAAAGAAATCATGCATAGCAAGAGAAAGAAGTCATGCATCGCAGGAAACTCATGCATTGTGGGAAAAAATGTCATGCATCACGGGAAAAAGATTTATACATCCCGAGAAAGAGGTCATGCGTCACAAGAGAAAGGAGTCATGTATTGCAAGAGAGATTCATGCATCGCAAGAGAAGATTCATGCATTGCAAGACAAGATTCATGCATCGCGAGAAGAGATTCATGCATTGCGGGAAAAAGATCTATGCATCCCGAGAAAAGAGATTCATGAATCGTGGAAAAAAGATTCATGCATCGCAAGAAAGATTCACCCATCAAAAAAAGATCAACATCGGTTGCATCATTTTCTTTGCAATAACGACATCAAAAGAACTATCAACATATTACATCAGCCTATTTTATTACTTGGACATCAAAGGAAGAGTACATTGAAGATTATATTGCAAATATGACACACAAGCTTTATTTGCTTTACGTCAAACCCGATAGGATTGACGTCAAATGCTCAAGGAGAGCAATTAAGTGTCAACACGGTAAAAGACACTATCTCTCCATTTGAATTGCATTTTTATGCTAATGAGTTTTATCTCATTCTTTGTCAAGAGCATTCGAGAGGATGAATTCTCAAAACAAACCACAGGTGCGGACGACATCAAAAAGGATGCAGCACAACGTGAAACTCTTTTTCTTAGCAGCGAACTGGGACATAGTCCAAAGAGGAGTGTCAAACTCTTAGGACGCGAGTAGAGGAGCGACTTCCACCACAATTAAATCACACCCTTATCAGAAGGCATGTGGGTTTATCTTTGAGTTTGTCGGTTTCAATTTCGCATTCGAAAACTTTGGTCTCTACCAAAAACAGTCTCCCAATCTGAGTGACGATACACCAAGAGTTTTGAAAATTATATCCGTGTAAATTCTTGGTTATGGGTGTGACGCGCGCCACATCCATGGCTAAGAAGTTGCAAGCCTCCTTTTCATACTCGACTTACTTCGTCACTTTTTCTAAACCGAAGGATATTTTATCATAAGAGATTTCCTTTTTCAATTGATAGAGTCGAACTACAAGCAGCCTGATTCCCTAAGTTGGGGGATATGTAGGCGGGATCACTCTTGAAAACTCGATTGTATTCCAACATTCACTCTCAAATCTTGTTCCCGAGCATCCCGATCTCTTCATAATCCGATATCGGGATGACTTTTGAATTCTTTCAAATCATGCGTCAAATCAAGCATATCGAACTACAAGTGGCTTGAATTCTCATATAGTCTGAGATATGTAGGAAACCCATTTTCAGGGTTCGGCCATAATCCCTAAAGTCCGTACCAAGTCCCCCTCCTAAAGGATGAAGATGTGGTCGATTAAAATTGGATACATCAATTTCATTTGCCTCGAATTTCTTTCATCAAATCCAAGTCAAATGAGGGACAGTTGTTGACGCCCAATTTTGACCCTCCACGATAATAATTAATTTTCGAGCTTCTTAATTTTCAAACGATTTAAAATAATTGACTTTATAAAATTAAAAATATTTTTCAAGTTAGTTTTTAAATAGTTTGGTCATTTTTAAATAATATATGTATTTTTTTATTTTTTTATTTTATAAATATTCGAAAATCGTCTCAAAAAGGTTGGTTAATTAAATATTTGGTTAGTTTGCTTAGTTATTTAATAGTTTACAATTTGGAGTTAATTAGTGTTTGATAAAATTTTATTTTATATATAATCTAATTAATTATTTTATTTCGTGAAAGGTAAGAAGCTCATTAATTAATTATATTAATTCGTCATATTTAAATTTAGTCGAATTTTCTAAATGAGACAAATTGGCTAAATTTTAAAATTAAGTGTACTAAATTTGCAATTCATTTGGTTATTTTTTCTAATTCAAATACAACCACCTTTTGTCCATTTCTTGGATTAATTTTCAAGAGGAATTTGACCCAAAGCAAATTCCCAGCCCATTCCATACGTTGCCTAGTCCAACTCCACCTATTTTCCCAAGCCCAATCTTTTCCCCACAATACCAAAGAAACCCAATTTTATACCAAATACGTACAGCAACAAGAGCCGATCCAGCCCACCCTTTCCCCTATAGACCTGACCCAAATCCTTGTCCAATTCAAAGAAGAACCCAGAACTTCTTCAGCATCAATTCCCCGCAAAATGACGCATTCCAACAGCAATACCCATCAACTTCAGCATTCAATGCACGGAACAGCAAGCAACTCACGATTCCAAGTGCGATTTCATGGCGATGAAACGGAAAGCAAATGACTGTCAACAGCAAAGCGCAATTCGACATGGCATCGAGACGGAGCAGTACACAGCGTCAAACAAATCAGAGGCCCAGTACAATTTTTTGTCTCCTTCTTCCTGTCCCTCTCATGGCAGCAGCACGCGTTTCTCACCATTTCCTCTTCTGAAATGGGTTGAATCTGCGAAAAAAAAGGTGCCTCACCGAAATGGTGAAAGATTTTTCGAGTTTGAATTTTGGAATTAGGCCTTTGAGTTCGTTTTTCATCGATTTTCCCTCCCAAATCCGAACCCTAGTTTCCCCTATAAATTCCCCCTCTTCTTCATTTGTCAAGGGTGGAATTTTTTTTGGTTTCAAGCGAAGATATACAGAATACCTTAAGGAAGAATAGCTAAAATACATTCTAACTACTTCAAGAAAACAGGGAGATTTTCTTGTTCACTGATTTGTGTCCGAGCTCCGTGGTAAAAGTCGCATTCCTCTGCTCGAGTCTCTCATCCCTGTTCGCTGCCCAGAAGAAGGTAACGTAGCTTTCTCTTCATCTTTTTTCCTTTTTGAGTTGATGTTTCTGATATTGGAAGTTTGTATTCATGGGCTGTTTGTTTGTTAAACGTTAGCTGAACGGTGATATCAGTATAATGCGTTGTTCTTGGCTGATTTTGTAGTTCAGTTTTAGGGGTCCGACTAAAGTTTCCTTTTCTTTTGTTGGCTTTTATATTTGAATCTGCTGGTCATGATTTTTCTATTCGAAGCATGTTTTGCATTTTCTTTCTTTTTCTCATATCTGTCATATAGGTTCATGTGACGTTTTCTTGTTGTTCTGTCTCGCATTTTGAGTTGAATTAAGATTAAGGTTGTTCAAATTTCATTTGGCCTAAATGTTGAGATATGCCTGCCGTGTTGCTTAAGTTGTTCGTGGATTTAGTTGAAAATCACATAATATATGATAAGAATGAAGTTTGTAACCTTGGTAGTCTGTTGTCCTTTTCTTATTCAGTCAAAATAGTGTTTGGATTTTGATTCTTGTTCGTTGCTTATGGTTCATCTATCGTAGTATGTCTATTTAGTTATGCCATTTGTTTAGGTTTTGTTGATTTCCTTGGTGGAATACTGATTTGGCCCCGTCTTTAGTCACTTGATATATTGCCATACCATCTTCTTTTGCCTAAGATAGATTGGTTAGCAGCCGTCTCCAGCATTTTGGCTTTTAACATGACATTAATATCTTTAGGATTCATTAAATAGAGTTGTTTGGCCATAGCATGAAGTATTTTATTTGCTAATTATGCAACATGTGTCCCCTCCATATTTTGAGTTACTGTTAATTTTTGGCTTTGTATTCCCAATAATGTAATGTGTCCATAAGTGTATATATGTGTCACTGTCTAGTGTCACAGCCTGTTTGTTAATTTTGTCATTTTAATTTGGCTCATTCAGTCTCTTTTAGAGTTATATATTTCGGTCTAATAGTTGGGTTTGATCTCATTATCGGTTCTGAATTTCTTAAGTGGCTTTTGCTTCAAAATGGAAATTTGTCTCGTTTAGGTTACGTCTCTTTATTTCATTATTTCAAAATGCTAATTTTGTTTTTTGTTTCTTTTGTTGTGCAAACCTTTTCTCGAGTCCATGGTGGACTCCTTCTCTCTCGAGATGAGCCATAAAGGCTCAAGTCCTTTCCTTTCGAGTTGGCCAGCCTTGAAAAATCGAAGAACAGGTCCTTGACGGGCGTACAGGTGTTTGGAGCTAACACAGGATTGTATACACTAGTATACACCTAGTGTATACGAAGATGGGAAAATGGGCCTAAAGGCCCCAAATTCAGTTTTTTTTTTTGCATTTTGTTATTTTGGGCCTAAGCCCTTGTCATTTTAATTGTTATTAGTGCGTTAGTTTAGGACAGGTGGAAGATTGGGCCTAAGGCCCAACGAAAACTTTATTATTATATTATCCTTGTTAGCCTAGGACAAGTACAAATGGTTCAAATGTGCCGAAGGCTCCAGAATGACATTAGGCCCAAGTACTGGCCCAGGCGGGCAGATCCAAACTTGGACCCAACCTTTCTTTCCCTATTTACTTGACTGACGTTACGTGCTTATCTGTTAAAAATTAATATTAAGGTTTTGAAACTTCAAACCCTCAAAAGACACCCATTTTTAATTAATTGCTAAATTATTCATCTCTTACTTGACTTAAAAAATAAATAAATAAGTTTACAAAATATTTCACTTAGATAACATTTCAATATTTTTCTAACTACAAAAATTGTTCAATTCAAATTAAGTCAAAAAATTTAGCCAAATAATTAATTACCGGATAACCGTATTTTAGTGGGCATTTCGGGTGCTTTAAAACCCTTCCCAAAATGCTAATAAGGACCTCGAACCCCCTTAAATATTTTTCAATTGATTTCCTGTTTTAATCTTTCTGAAAGAGTGGTTTTCTTAATTTTTCTTAAAAATTAAGTGGCAACTCTTAAAACCAATCTAATTATATCAAGAGTTAAACATGTGCATTACTCTAAAGTCAAAACCATCTCCTCCTTCCTCAACCCACGGGAAAAATAAGTAACACGTTTCTTTGATAAGTTAGAAGAAAACCTGGATGTAGTTCATTCAAGTGAACATTTTTAAGCCGGTGAGCTTGGTAGAGCAATTGAATGTTAATCAAGGTGGAACTGTACAATACACAGAACTTGTGTCAGCCTCAGCTACAACAAGTCAAGCAAATACATGGAAAAAAAATGGAGAATTCCACAAAATTGAATTATTTGGACAGTAAATTGCAACAAACACATTAGATAAGACTACATATTTTGAACAGGTTATGCTGTCAGTTACTAATACTACTACAATATAAGCATCTTGGCAACTGAAACATGAGTTAATCGTTTTTTGTTATCTAACCTTGAATTTATTTTGAGTAGGATACACTTCCTTGCATTTCCCATAGTTCTGAGGTCCCACTCGAGGATGAGTTCTAATGGAACTAATTTGAAGGAAACTTCATCATCTCCAAGGTTATCAGCTTACTGTATATATCTTCAGCCAAATTTCTGAATATCCAAAACAAGAAACTGATGTTTTAACCATTGAGCTAAAAATCGAAATACTGACAAAAGTGATGTTTTAGCTATTGTGATAAAGATCCATATCTACCAATGTAGATGGTAAAAGATTTGTAGTACATTAGCATTACTTTGTGCTATCAACCTTCTAGGGCAAATTATCAATTCTAACCTACACTCGGTTTCTTTTACAATGACTCAGAGCAAGTTTAAAGATTACATTAGCTGCAACATATCACCTTTTTGTCATTTAATATTTGAATGAAAATGCTTCACTCCACACAGTGGCAATAGATGATCCACACTGTTCAACACTACTAAGAAAAACAAGAAGAATTAACACACAAGGAAAAGGAATGTAAACAGAAAAACGGAGATAGGAAACAAACTTTGTGTCTTGTATACCTCTGAATTCTATTAGAGCTATGCATTTATGAGTGAGCATGTGCATTACTCTAAACCTCCATTCTCCTTAGTCCAAGCGCTGAAAAACAGAAAGAAGAAGAATACATGAAGTGCTATTCAGATGAAAGTTCAAGCAATACAAGAACTAAATATTTTCAAGTAAGATGGTGAGTAAGATTTATAACAAGAATACATGAATTGCTGTTGAATTGAATTTACAAAGACACTAAACATCCGGCTGATATATATGTTCCTGGTAAAAGATAACTAGTTCATTATATTACATTGAGCTATCAACTTTTCGAAGCAAATAATTTCAATTCCGAAGCAAATGATTCCTCAGCTTCACAGTGGCAATAGACGCTTTGTGCTGCTCAAGGATTTAACAAAGGAAAAGAATTACTTAACAAGCAAGAAAAGGGAAGTAAACAATAACATAAAGAATTTTAACTTACAATTTATCAGAGCACCATTTTTTTTTAATCATTACTGGTATTCCCAATCAATATATATGGTGGGAATATGAGCAATTTTTGGCCAGTAATCCCCCTTGTTAAATTGTAGGAGTGGTTTGAGCAATGGGCATTCGGAAATAAATAGTTTAGAGATGGAAGGGGGCATCCCTTTTACTGGAAGAGATTTGAGATTAGGACAATTTGAAATGTACAGCCCAGAGAGGGAAGAGGGCATCCCTGATTCAGGAAGAAACTGGAGATTAGAGCAATGTTGGATGGTCAGCACAGAGAGGGAGGAGGGCATCCTCAATTTGGCAAACGATTGGAGACTAGAGCAATTGAGGATGGTCAGCTTAGAGAGAGAGGAGGGCAACCCCAATTCGGGAAGAGATTGGAGATTAGGGCAATCACAAATCTCTAGACGTTGAAGCCATATGAGACGCTGAAGACCTTCGGTTGGTAGTGAATGGAGATCATGATGGTGACGTAAGTGTAGCTCAGAAAGAGAGGAGGGAAGCCCTTCTTCCAGCAGTGACTGAATTTGAGGTAAATTATAAGCATATAGGTACTCAAGAGAGGTGAGGCTTTTGAGAAGTTGGCTGCTTAATGTTTTCAGATTGAATATAGTAAGCCTTCGAATAGAGCAAGGCAACTCCCATTTTTCACCACCAAGAACCTCTTCGTCGCTACGATCATGCTGGATGGTTAAATTTCTGAGACAGGGAATTCTCTGTAAACGCCACTCCTTTCGGCCATTCACTAGTTTCTTGCAATAGTTGATCCCAAGGACTTGTAAATTGAAGGGAAATCCTCCTTCAGGAAAGGACTCTATATTTGGACATTCAAACAGTGTCAGTTCCTTAAGAGATGGAAGGAGTTGTTGCATGTGTTCTGGCAGCGACTTCAGCTTCTTGCAGTTGCTAATATGCAATGATGTCATCTGAGACCCACATGCCACAGAAAGTATTTCAAGATTATCACAATCTCTAATACTGAGTGTTTCAGTGGCAGTAGGAATCAAAAGCCTAGTAAGATTGTTGCAACTTGTTACACTCAAATTGCGTGCTCTTGGGACCAACTCAGGTGAATCACATTCTACTAGAGACAATTCCTCGAGAAACATGGCATTCATCGACGCCTCCAATTTCAGCTTCCCGCAAAAAGATATTATTATTCTCTTCAAGGTACTCGGCAGAATGCTAATAGGTAAGGAGGTAACAGATTTACAATTACTAATACATAATTCAACAATCTGTTTCATTCCTTCAAGTTGAGATGTAAATAGTTGAGCATCATCAAAAAGAACTCCAACCTTAGGACAACCAGCAACTCGTAACTCTTTTAAATTTGAAAGTTGGATAGGTGTATCCAAACTGAGTTCAGGGCATTTTGATATTCTCAATCTAGTCAGAGAAGAAAGATTTTCAGGCAACTTCCCAATCAACTTTGGGCAACCATCAATCGAAAGTTGCTCAAGTACAGGGAACTCTCCCTTCCCCAGTACATCCCACTGCTTCACTCCGGCATCTCTGCAAATTCAAGCTTCCCAAGAGAGTTAAATGGCTTTGTGAAGGACGAACTACGATAGAACTCTTCAGTCACCTCTGTTATTTGATGCATCCCTCTAATGGTAAGGAATTTTAAACAAGGAAGCTGTCCTAGTGCTGGCAAGGAATCACAGTCCTTGCAGTCGCTAAGAGACACTTTTGTTAGCTTATGAAATGAATGATCAGCTAGCCAATTTGGAAATTTTGTCCCTCTATATCTGGTGATTTCGACTTCTTTTATGTTTGTATTTGGTTGTAGCTCATCAAGTATGTCTCTTTCAGTTTGTGAATTGTCAGCAAAACTTCCCCTCCACTCCAAAGATAACCTTTCAACATGTTTCTTTTCCCTCATGTTTGCCTTCAGAGATTCCCTTCTATCTACCACATGTTGCAACTCTAGAATTGATAGAGATCCATACAAGTTATGTACTTCACCCAAATCTTCCAGTCTCAAACCACCGTGACCACTTAGAAGAAACTTGGCTCCCACTAGCAGATGGAGACTTTTCAACTTGCTCAGATGTAGAGGTGTCTTCAATTTAGCTTTGCTAATGTCAAGGTGACGCAAGTTGATCAATTTTTCCATCTGCAGAGGTAGCTCCTTAAGATAACTACAATGTGACAAGAGAAGTGTCTCTAGGTAGTACAGTACACAAATTGAATCTGGCAACTTAGTTATAAATGTCCAAGAAAGGTCCAAAAACCTTAGGTGCTTTAATTCAATAAACAAGTCATTTGGCAACTCCACAATCTGAAAATGAGACAATGATAGTGCCCTCAAAGATGTTAGTGTTGGCAATATGTCATGCAGGACCCTCTTGCTTAGAGACCATGAACGCCGCTGGCTATTGATGGGAAGCAATGTCCTCAGCTGCACCAATTTGTACAAGGGTTTCAACTTTTCAAAGTCACCTTTTCCCATTGAATAGGATATGTGCCTACTTTGTTCCAACATATGAGATCCTTGGTTCTCTTCCAACCTGATACACAGATTTGAAGATGCAATTTGGGCCAAATCATTGACAAGGTCATGCATTAAGAATTCCCTGATTCCATTCAGAAGACTCTCGGACCTTTTCAAACAATGATCTCGATCTCAACTCGAGAAAGTATTGGTTAGCTGAATGCAACTTCTGTACAAGACCATTAGCAATCCACAGGTAAATAACTTGTTCTTTGCTAAACAGATGATCTTTTGGATATATTGCACAAAAAGCAAAGCATCGCTTCAATTGTGGATGAAGATCATTGTAGCTCAACATCAATGCTGGTAAGATTCCATTTGAATGAAGTGGCAGCTCCCATATTTCACTTCTTAAAATGTCTCTCCACTCATTCACCTCGAATTTGGAGCGTAAAATGCCAGCAAGTGTCTTTAGAGCTAATGGCAATCCTTTGCACTTGTTTGCAATTTGTTTTCCAACCTCCTGAAATTCTGAATATTCCTCAGGATCCCTATTTTCTAATGAATGCCGTTTGAATAGAGCCCAAGAGACTTCACTAGACAGAGTCCCCACATTGATTGCTCCACAGCCCATCATCAAGGCAACACTCTCCTTACGTGTCGTCACAATGATCTTACTTCCTGCATCTCCTTGTACAAAAAGATTTCTCAAGTCACCCCACTCTTTATAGTTTTCATTCCACACATCATCTAGGACAATAAGAAACTTTTTTCCCTTTAAGCTTTCCTTCAATTTGACTTGAAGTTGATTCAGATTGTTATCAACCATTAAGCCAATTTCTTGAAGTAACTCCTTTGTTATTCTGAGAATATCATATGGTTCAGACACACAAATCCAAGCTTTCAAATCAAAATGTTTTTTCACACTCTCATCATTGTAAACAGCTTTAGCAAGTGTTGTCTTGCCCACGCCCCCCATTCCAACAACAGGAACTACAGTCAGATTCTTTCCATCCTCAGACAACAACCGGTCAATCAATCCCTCTATTTCGTTCTCCCTACCTAAGATATCAGATTCATCAATAACAGAAGTTGAAGATTCCCTTGTTTCTTGTTTACCCGAATCAAGATACTTTGTTAGATCAAGGCGACCGATTTGCTTTTCCAACTCCTCCAACGTTTCAATGGTGTCTTCCAACTTCTCCTTTATGTTAATAAAATAATCATCGCTCAAGCACAAGTTGCAGTCACTTACCTGTTGATTGCTTGTTTCTCCAAGATTTTGATGCTGACTTTCCACCTTTAGTCTCAAAACCTCATAATTGACTTCTTCTATTAAGTTTTCAGCGCCGTCCACAGCATCTTGAAGCTCATTAAGCCACTGGCTCACGTATGGATTTGATGCTTGCTTATTCTCCGCATCACTTAACACAGCCTGAAGGCCAAGCAAAGTCATCCTCAGCTTCTTTAAGAGCCGAACATGATGCTTATGCTTCTGAAACACCTTGAAGAGCTCACCCTTAGGAGCAAGCCTATCAAAGAGAACATTCAAGGCTGAAGAGAGAAATGCACCACCAACTGCTAAGCCAATCTCCATTTCTGAAATCTGCAAAGCAAAACAGGAAACCACAAAATGATTATAAGAATTTGGAGAAGATTACTGTTTCTTTACTAAGAGCTTTATTTTACCTGTTGAATGATAAAGAGTAATTTGCAAATATGACTGATCACTGATTTCTCTCTCTCTCTCTCTTGGTAGTGGTTTTACTTGTAGCTGGTACAACTATGTCTGCTACTACTCCCTCCGTCCCTTTTTACTTGTCCACTTTAGAAATGGCACACAGATTAAGGCAACAATGATTAGCACAGTGAAGTTACAATTTTACCCTTATGACAACTTTTCATTTCAAAATTACAATCACTTCCAAGTGAAATAAATTGGAGGGAAACAACACACTTTATTAGAAATTTTCAAAAAGTGTAAATAAGGGTATAATAGGAAAAAATTTGTTGTCTTTTCTTGATTTGTGAAAATGGACAAGTAAATAGGGACATCCAAAAAAGGAAATATGGACAAGTAAAAAGGGACGGAGGGAGTATTAACTATTGTCCTTTTTTTCTCTTTTCCCAAAGTATGACTTTTCACCCAACAAGATGACAAAGACTAGTCATTACTCTCTCAATGCCCTAAATAATTGAAGCAAGAGAGGATAAGAAAGGGGTCGTTTGGTGTGATGAATAAGACTAGTTAATTGAGGATTTTTTTTAGTGCCCTTTAGGGAATGTTTGGTTTGAAGACAATTATGTTGGAATTAGTTATTATGTGATAAGTTATGCTGACATAAGTTATGGGATTAGTTCTGCTGATTTATTGGTTTTTCATAGTCAAATAATATGTGACATAATTTTTAAGAATAAGGGGTCGTTTGGTGTGATGGACAAAAGGAATTAATCCTGGAATAATTTTTGATTGCCCTTTAATTCGTTGTTTGGTTGCAAAAGCTGGGATAAATTATCCCAAGATTAACAATTAGTTTTGGGATAAATTATCCCAAGATTAACAAAGTAAATTATATGTTCAATTCTTTTATTTTTTTTAACCCCTCCTTGGCCTGGAGCTTCCACCTTTTTGCTCTCGCAACGACTCAAACTCAAAACTTTAAGATTGGAAGTGAGGGGTACTTACCATCCAAGCAACTCCTTCTTGTCAAAGTTACAAGCATCTTATGGTTTTGAATAAAACATTTTTTTCTTTCATATTGTTAATAGAGATAAGGATAAGCTTATGCAACTAGTGATGGAGATGTTTTATGCAACTATAGACTATGTTTGATCATTCATTATTGTGAAATAAAATAGTTGAATATACATGTTACCTTTCTAAAAAAAAAATAAAAAATCACATCCATCATTAGCCATATCATGACCTTTCAAAGCAACCTACTTATATATAAAGACCAGTAATCCCTAAAGCAACATTAATATCAAACTTACATATTATAGATTGATACAAGTAAAAAAGAGCGTTTAAAATATCGTGTGGTTTTTTTTTTTGATGAAGTTCTTTTTTTATATATACGTATGATATATAACAATAGTGTTCAGACCAGTTTGTACACAATTTCATTAATTCTTTAAGATATCATGTTCAAGTCAAATTTTGGGGTAATAATTATCCATAACGGCAGTAATGAAGGTGAATGATGTCTATCGTATATTCATAATTTCTTAACAACTCGTTGTCCAGATAGTATACCGAAAGTTTCTATTAAAATATTTACTTTTAATTAGTTTTAAAAGAAGTACTGTGTGGTTTAATTTTAAGTATTTTGTTTTCTTTAGTAACATAAGAAGTTAGAGGAAAATGACTTCTTGCCTATTTCTTTTGTCAATAACAACCAAATAAGATCTAAACGTCAAATGTTATTATGGTGTGTAACAATAACAATTATTCGCTATAGCACCCAAAAAAATGTCCGTCATTATAAAGAGATCCAACTTGTATCTTTCGTAATTACACTTATAATCTCAATCCTCAACATTCTCAAGGAAAAAATAGCAATATTTGCTGCTTCACCTTAACTAAGATCATATGCATAACTTGAAATAACATCACTTCCAAAATAAAATTCCTTCTGATGCTTCAAACTCGCGCACAACAGAGTAATATCGAGGATGGAAGTATTACCAAAATCGTGCACGACACCATCTGGACATATCAACTTGACCTTGTAACACTGCTGATCTAAATGCAGGTTAAGCATTTCAAGCGTAAGTCATTCTTTGAGCCAGAGAAGTACATTTTAGACATACTGCTGGAAGGAAATCTCACGGTAAACATGTTTACTTGTTAAAGACACAAAATGATACAATGGGGATTTGAGCAATTACAGTTTCTCAATTTTGAAGTGCAACTGGAGCAATATAAAACCATATGCGAAAAACTCCTTGCTCAATATTTCCTTATCATACTGATGAAGGAAAAGTGAAATTCGAGAAAAAAGAGATAGTACCTTTCTTCACCTACACTCTGCGGACAGATCACCGATGAGCTCATATTTGTCTATTCAATAGAGAATTTCGGCACAACTGACGAAAGAAAGAAAAAAGATGGTTAAGCTGAGATCAGATAATAAAGTTAAGGTTGTGCTTAGGCCTTTAGATGTTAAGTTATGGGAAGACAAACTTTCTGTCTCGTGTGCGTTGAACTCTCTCCGTAGAAATATCAAAAATCAAAAGTTAAACATGTGCATTACTCTAAAGTCTAAACTATCTCCTACTTCCTCAACCCACGGGAAAAAGAAGCAATACATTCTTTGATAAAGTTATCAGCTTGCTGTATATATCTTCGGCCAAATTTCTGAATATCCAAAACAAGAAACTGATGTTTATAACTAGTGTGCTAAAAATTCAAATACTGACAAAAGTGATGTCTTAGCTATTGTGATACTGATCCAAATACTATGCACACCTGGATGACATATCTACCAATGTAAATGGTAAAAGATTTGTAGTACATTAGCATTACTTTGTGCTATCAACCTTCTAGGGAAAATTATCAATTCTAACCTACACTCGGTTTCTTTTACAACGACTCAGAGCAAGTTTAAAGATTACATTAGTTGCAACATATCACCTTTTTGTCTTCTAAAATTAGAATGAAAATGCTTCGCTCCACACGGTCGCAATAGATGATCCACACTGTTCAACACTACTAAGAAAAACAAGAAGAAGTAACAAACAAGGAAAAGGAAGGTAAACAAAAAAACCTCTAAACCTCCATTCTCCTTAGTCCTTGATCAACTAACTCACTGAAAAATGGAAAGAACAAGAATACATGAAATGCCATCAACTGTCCAAAGCAAATAATTTCAATTCCTACTTATACCAGCTTTCAGTTTATCACCTTTTTTGCTGTCATCTAAAATTAAATTCATCCCGATCCAAAGATGATTCCTCAGCTTCACAGTGGCAATAGACGCTTTGTGCTGCTCAAGGATTTAACAAAGGAAAAGAATTAACAAGCAAGAAAAGGGAAGTAAACAAAAAATAAAGAATTATAACTTACAATTTATCAGAGCACCAATTTTTTAAATCATTACTGGTATTCCCCATCAATATATATGGTGGGAATATGAGCAATTTTTGGCCAGTAATCCCCCTTGTTAAATTCTAGGAGTGGTTTGAGCAATGGGCATTTGGAAATATATAGATTAGAGATAGAATGGGGCATCCCCAATTCCGGAAGAGATTGGAGATTAGAGCAATGTTGGATGGTCAGCTTAGAGAGGGAAGAGGGGATCCCTGATTCGGAAAGAGATTGGAGATTAGGGCAATCCCAAATCTTTAGACACCGAAGCCACATGAGACGCTGAAGACCTTCGGTTGGTAGTGAATGGAGATTATGATGGTGATGTAATTTTAGCGTGAATCCAAATATAATACTTTTTTTTTTATAGACGTAAAATGACTATTTTAGATGGTAGGAGATAGTGTACCATATTACATTGAATTTCAAATACTTATGATAAAGAAAGAGAAAGTCTAATCATATATATATATATATATATATATATATATATATATATATATATATAATTGGAAGATCCTAACCTAAAAATTGAATTATCAATTTGCCCTTAATTTTTAAGGTGATGATGAATTATTTACTTTAAATGCAATAATGGCTAAATAATGGATTAGGAGAATAAGGAATGTCGGATTGTATTTGATTTATTAATGTATTCTTAATAAATACTAAGTAATGGTTATGATATTCAACCTTATAGTAGACTTTTCTGCTCCTATGTTTATAAAATGAAAATTTGACCATTCACATTCTTATGAATTATAAGGACTCACATTTAATATGGGTTTTTATATAAAATTTTACTTACAAAAGAGTGATAAATAGGATAATTATGCTCCATTTCATCACAACTCTCAACTTCACAATAATCATAAAAATATGACATATTTACGTAAGAATACAATATCATCCTTTTCTCCTAGAATAGTAAGAATATGGTAGTGAGGTTGATATTTATTTTCTTCCATATAAATAATTGCTTTTTAATTGTATGTTATGATGGTTTAAAATGCTGATTTAGGATACTAGCTTTATAAAATTATTCCTACAATTGTATTACTAAAAATGGGTTAGTTATATGCTTACACTTTAAAATGTGTATACATATTGTATTTGTGCTTAATTTGCGGTAAAATTCTTTAGAGCTATTTGTAGTAACATTAAGTTTGGAAATTTTGGTACAACTTATATTTTATCATGTCATGTTGTAGTTGTACAAACAGCCACATATTTATTATTTCATTACACATTGCACCTATATAACTAAATTTAATTGTTTTTCTAAGTTTAGGCAATCCTTAATATTTTGTATTGAACAATTAAGTCATTTAAGTAGCTTAATTATTTGTCAAATTCAATTTGTACTTTCTTTCTTTAAATTTATATTACTCTTTCCACACATGTTTAATATTATCTTATTATTTTTAAAAAAAATATGCTAGCAGAATTGGGACACACGTGCAACGCACGTGCCCTGAAATTAGTATATATATACACTTTTTTTTATGAAGTTCTTTTTATATATATAATAATATAGACCAAACACATATACAGCCCCTCAAACTTGCCCTCATTTTTCATTTTGGCACTACAATTTAGCCTTGTTCCATTTTAACCCTTAAACTCCATTTTTTCTGTACCATTTAAACATTTATACTAATTTTTATATTTGTTTTTATTTATGTTATTTAATTGCAATTTCTTATTTTAAAAAAATAGACGTGTGCCTGTTAATTTTCGTAAAAAAATTAAACATTCACGAACGAACATAAAAAATTTCAAACAATAATATTATTTTTTTGATATTTCTCTGTATTTTTGCATGAAAATAAATTTACGAAAGTTCTTTGATTTTCTTTCTTAAACATTCAATTGAATTAAATAACACTACTTATTTATTTTTTCTTATTATCTAGGCAATCTAAATTTAACGCAAATACTCACTTTTAATATAAATCAATACGAATAAAAAAATCTATCTTCAAAAAGACTCGACTGACTTTGTTAATAATACTACTAAAAAAAGACTTTTGTTCATTGCTAATAACACTACTAAACAATGTTAAAACTTGACTGACTTTGTTAGGTTGTCGGTGATTTTAAAGAAAGAAAACCAACACAATTTCATCGATTATTTTTCACACAAAAATACATAACACTTTTAAAAGAAAATTATTATTTTTAAAAAAGAATTTTATTTTTTGTTAGTTTTTAATTTTTTAACTAAAATTACCAGCAAGTGCCTTTAGAGCTAAAGGCAATCCTTTGCACTTGTGTGCAATTTGTATTCCAACCTCTTCAAGTTCTGGATGATCCCTATTTTCTAATGAATGCCGTTTGAATAGAGCCCAAGAGACTTCATTAGACAGAGTCCCCACATTGATTGCCCCACTACCCAACATCAAGGCAACGCTCTCCATACGTGTCGTCACAATGATCTTACTTCCTACATCTCCTTGTACAAAAAGATTTCTCAAGTCATCCCACTCTTTATAGTTGTCATTCCACACATCATCTAGGACAATAAGAAACTTTTTTCCCTTTAAGCTTTCCTTCAATTTGACTTGAAGTTGATTCAGATTGTTATCAACCATTAAACCAATTTCTTGAAGTAACTCCTTAGTTATTCTGACGGCATCATATGGTTCAGACACACAGATCCAAGCTTTCAAACCAAAATGTTCTTTTACCTTCTCATCATTGTAAACAGATTTAGCAAGTGTTGTCTTACCCACACCCCCCATTCCAACAACAGGAATTACGGTCAGATTTTTTCCATGTCCATCCTCAGACAACAAGTGGTCAATCAATTCCTCTATTTCATTCTGCCTTCCAAAGATTTCAGACTCAACAACCACAGAAGTTGAAAATTCCCTTGTTTCTTGTTTACTCGAATCAAGATATTTTGTTAGATCAAGAAAACCAATTTGCTTTTGCAACTCCTCCAATGTTTCAATGTTTTCTTCCAACTTATCCTTTATGTTAAGATCTTCAGCACCTCGCCCCTCCGAAACATCTTCAGCAGCTCGCCCCTCTGAAACATCTTCAGCTATCGAATAGGACTTGCAGGACTGAAGAGAGAAATGCACCATCAACTGCTAAGCCAATATCCATTTGTGGAAGCTGCAATACAACGCAAAGAATCAAAAAATGGACAAGAATAGCAAAATTTAAAGATGGTTGTCTATTTTTGCTAGGAATTAAGAGATTGAATGTACTTGTTGAATGCTAGAGAAATATACAAACAATATATTGACAGTCTGCTTAATTTGCAATTGCTATACCAAAAACTAACTCTTTGGTTAAATAAAGAAAAGAGAAACAATCTTTTTCCTCTTTTAAAAAAGATTGCAATTTTCCACAGCTTAGCTGTCTCCATCTTCACTTTTTATATATTATCTCTTTTTTCTTGACTTGACTTTCAAATTCCATTTAATAATAATTTATTATTGGTAGACACAGCCATTATATAAAGGAAATGAGTAATATAATAATTCTAAGAAAGTAGGATTTGATTATTGGGTGTGTCATGCTCAAGTGACACATTTTATTTCACTGCAAAGTGATTCCAGAACTGACTGTCGAGTGAAATCTCATATCATCACTCAACTAATAATTTTTTACATAGAAAGTCACTCAACTATTGATATTTTACCTATAAAGTCACTCAACCTATTTAATTAATTTTTTTTCCATTAAAATTTATTGACATGAATTTTTTATTTAAAACCAAAATTGTAAAAAATAAAAAGATACTCATTTCCCTTCTAAATTATCCTCTCTTGTCCAAAACTCTTTCTCCTCTACATTCTTTACAATTTCTAATGTTTACAATTTCATGTCAATAATTTAGAAAACAAATCAATTAAAAAATAATTGCATAGATGGGCCTTTATATACAGATTTGGTACTCAAATTTCATGCCTTGCAATGGACTATAACAAACCACCACACTCCACATCCACCATCCTCATGGTTGTGCACTAGACACAACTGACATCTAGCGAACACTGCAAATACAGAGGATAGTGGTTGGCTTTGATAACATTAATACAATCTAGAGAGAACCATACCCCAAAAAAACTAGCTATTGAAGTGAGAGAGACGGAGAGCCCAAGGCTATATAAGCCCTAACAGAATGCCGGTGCAATAATGTTGTATCTCAGGACCAAGAAGCACATTAACATTTAAAATTTCTCAAATCGAAGAACAACCTCTCTAAACATACACATGTCTCTGGAGAACCTCTTTAGAGAGGTTTGAGCTCATCAAATGATTTTCCTAACATCACCAGTGAAGCACACAAGGAACTGGTTATGATACATATGTCAATCAACAACATACACTGTCAACATCTATGGCATGACATCCGTTAAATCAAGATAGGATACTTCAAACATCACCATCCGTTTTTCCTCATAAATTAGCATTATATATATAACCTGGTCGGATCATACGACCAATCAGTTTCATGTGCTCTTATCAGAATCATATTACGTAAAAAAGTACCTGAATAAACATTAACACAAATCTTTGAAGATTTGGCTCAATTTATATTACAATTCAGTTTCCTTTCACCGAGAGCATTTTGAGTTTTGATCTTTAATCGTCATGTCCATAGGGCCTCCCACACTGATCCAAAGTTATCGTCGTCTAAGAAGCTCATAGGGATATTATGAGTGAAATTGTCCCTTTACGCATCAGGGAGAAAGGGGGATATTAATGAGAATAATTCACATCAGACTAGGACGAAAATTCTGATTCTTTATAAGACTTGAAATTTCTCTCTAAGACATTGTTGATCTTAGGTGAGAAATTTTATCAATTTAAATTTTGAAAATACCTTTCCAAATATGCAATTTTATCATTATTTTCTAAGTAATTTATGTATTTGAAAATAATCAATTGTCTTGTTATGCGATAGAGTATATTAAAATATTATCTTCTATTTATGTCATTTTTCATAGTAATACTTTTAATTTGAGAATACGTCTAAACTATATTAATATATCTAGGCAACATTATGTTTTAAGAAATTTTTATTTTTAAGACTAACATTTTTTTTTCATGTTCCTATTTATACCCAATAATCTCTAAATTTTACCACTAATTGCTTCGAGTTGTTTGAATCTATTTTGAAGGGGTTTTAATAAAAAAAATTGTCAATCTATATGTGATTTTTTTTTTTTTTTGAGATGAGGGTGTATCATAAATAATTTCTCTATTTTATAAAAATAGGACCAAAATTTACTTATATATTATTCTGTTCAAATTTCACTTATAGAATTATATTAAGTATTATGTCATTGTTGTAATAATCTATATATCTATTTACGTTTACTTAATGATAAATTATTTATAGCAATTTGTTGGAGAGATTTACATTCTACATCCAAAAAAAAGAGAGAACAAAAGAACGGCTTATTACACAAATTATACAATTTCGAATTTAGATAACTATATCATCTCGATCATATTCTAAAAACAATATTAGCGATTAAAAAAAATAAGGATGATAATAAAGTAAGCCACAAATGTCTTAATTAGTCCTAAATCTCATATTGTCATTTTTTACATATCCAAGAAGTGAATTTCAGAGAACTTTTTTTTTTCTATAAAATATATAAAAGGAGAAGTCATAAAAGAAAAGAAGACATCTATTGATGAGTTTTGTTGTATTTATCAACTTTGATTTGAAGCATTTTCATAATTTTATCTTTTTATTCCATCGAGTGTTTAATTTATTGAGCCCATGTTACATGACTTCAAAAGAATATATTTCTTTCATTTTGTTAACTTATTATGTTACTTTATATTTATTTTTTCTTAATGTCTGATTTCTCTTGTGTCTTGTCTACTTTGTTGATATGTAGGGGTGACAAATGAGCGAGTGAAGTTGAAATTGAAAATATTAAAATTCTGAATAAATTGAACATATATATTATTTATATTTAGACTCATTTTAACATCGCTATTTATATTGCGTGTTAAACTACTCATAAAGTAATAATATGATCTTTATAAGTGATATTTGTCACTTTGATTCATCAAACTATAATCTCATTGACCAAACAAAACAATGCCATTATATATCCAAAGGGAAAAAAGGTCATATTTGTCACTTCACTATAGAAAATAGTTTTGAATATTATTTCTTTATTATATTATTGGTCTATACATATCTTTTATGTATATACTATCGGTCCATATGTGTTCTTAACGCTATGTTTAACATTTTGATAATAATTGATGGATTATTAGAGGAAGGACGAATTTAAGTCATTTTTATGATATCGTGAATATATATGAACTGATAATACAATATTAAAGACATATATAAATTAATAATATAACGAAAGATAATATTAAACCTTTTTCGATAGCAAAGGGACAAATTATCCTTTCACCTAACTAAAATGATCAATAGACCCTGCCCATCACCATGAATTTGATTATTTTTTATTTAAAGAATTTATTTTGCTAATTCAAAATTTATTTTTGAAAAAGAAAAGGAAAATATGAATAGGCTGCAGACTCATTTAATATAGCATTAACATATGGTCTTAATTACTTCAATATTCTTGCATTGACCAAATTAAATGAATTCAATTTTCTTCATTTACTAGTCGTATGTACTATATACTATAATAATGTGTTATTTGCTAAATTATCTTGAAGTATATTAATCGTGGAAAAAGGAGAAGAATTTCGTGTAGGACATTGGGCTAAGACCAAACATTCTTGACTATATAGTTATTATTATCACCATCAAATAGCTCAATTTTACCTACGTTTTGTACCTAATTAAATGCTGTATAGAGAGGCTAATAAACATTCCATCATCATTATACTTGAAGAATATATTTTATATGAGTTAGTTTGACTTAACACAGAATTTAAGAAAGAATGAAAAAAACTTTTAAAATTTGTGGTCTAAAATAAGTGATACACGTTTGTGTAGGTATAAATTATCTTATTAAGAGTAAAATATGCATTTTAAAGTTAAATTATTACTTAATAAGAAATATGTGATTGTGATTCTTTTTTAGATTGGCGAAAAAGGAAAGTGGGTTGGTCATATAAACCGGGACAAAGAGAGTAGTAGTTTTTTCCTTCATTTTCAACTATCGTTTTAGCTCAAAATTTATTACAAAATAATTTTCAAATTCAAAGTTAAAAATTGATAATTATTTTCAATTATACCTTCAATATTAACACCTATGCATATCATTTAATAGAAAAAAAAATCAATGGATCTTTATTAAATATAGTTAACTTAATAAAATATATCTTATATTTATGATTTTTGTAATTAGCGTGAAAAAGCTAAAGCAATAATTAAAATGAGACGGAGAAAGTACTAGTTAGGTCATTGGGTTTCTAGAGCTTTCTTTCATGTCAAATACTTGTGCACTTGTCTAAGTTCTACTCATTATTGTACTTGACCTCAAATACAAGTAGGGTGATAAAGTCATAAACGATTTGGATTATGACTCGATTTTTAAGTTATTTTTGTCCAATTTAACTTAAACAACTCACTTATCTATAAAATTCATTCCAATTTAACATTTTCAAATTCAAGTTAACCCGTTCACTCAACATTTCTAAATATAAGTATAATATATGAAAGAATTGATTAAAATTAATAGTGATCCAATATAAAAGTTAGCATTTTTTTGTGATTACTATTGACTTATAACGATCAAACTAAGGCTTTTATCGATCATATTTCCCCTAACTCACTATAGTCCTTTTTTCTTGTACTTGTGTACACATTTTCTCTTATTTTTTCCAAAAGGAAAGAAAAAATAAATAGAGTCCAAGATGTCAACTTGGCAGGGTTAATTAGCAGAGGATGTATAACATATATATGTATATATATAATTCCATTTTTAGTCGTTTGAAATTAGTAGCGGAATCAATTTTTTTATTATGGAATCTAAATTACGAAGTAGTATCCACATAAAGAAGTAAAAAAGGATCAACATCTACTACATATATGTAAAAAATAATTTTGATTATTTTTTTATCGAAAGGGGTTTCTTTCATTCTATCTGACTCCGACCCTATATGAAATAATTTAATTAAAAAAAAGTGATGAAAAAAGAAAAGAAAAAAAAAGGTCCACACGGCTTTGAATTTAATTTTAAGCCAGTTTCCCATTGAGACCTCCGGCTTATATAGTCTTTAGCGATGGATTATCAAAAAATATTATTAATTTCGAACAATTTAAAGATGAAGTTGGTAGCTATATTTAATTTTTTTTAAAATAGCAAATTAAGTGTTAGCTTAGGTCATGTTAATTTGTAGTATCTTTTTCTTCTTTGAAATTTTAATGATTTCATATTGTGTACGTTGACAGTATGAATTTATTTTATATTAACAAATTAAGTTTTTATAATAATAAATTAAGATGCAATAATTATATGGAGTGTCAAAAAAAGAGATAGATATCTTCATATGCTTTTTGAATATTTTTGAATCATGATTGTTAAATTTTACATCAAAAAACTAAAAAAATCTATGTTCGAAGTAATACTAAAAAAATTGACAGTTCAACTTTCATATATCGTTTTACATAAAAAAAAAATGCGATGGAGAGAATATTATTTAATGGTTCATGTGAAACATCTCTACTACTCAAAATTAAAATTAATTTGAAATCATGAAACACAATTCTTTTATATATATATATATATATATATATATATATATATATATATATATAAAATAAAAATGCGATGGAGAGAATATTATTTAATGGTTCATGTGAAACATCTCTACTACTCAAAATTAAAATTAATTTGAAATCATGAAATTTTAATGATTTCATATTGTGTACGTTGACAGTATGAATTTATTTTATATTAACAAATTAAGTTAATTTATAATAATAAATTAAGATGCAATAATTATATGGAGTGTCAAAAAAAGAGATAATATCTTCATATGCTTTTTGAATATTTTTGAATCGTGATTTTATAAATTTTACATCAAAAAACTAAAAAAATCTATGTTCGAAGTCACACTAAAAAAATTGACAGTTCAACTTTCATATATTGTTTTACATATAAAAAAAATGTGATGGAGAGCATATTATTTAATGGTTCATGTGAAACATCTCTACTATTCAAAATTAAAATTAATTTGAAATCATGAAACACAATTCTTTTTTTTATATATATAAAAATAAAATAAAATTGGCATGGTGGTGAAATGTGTAACCAAATAGTCCTAAAACATGAGTCTTTATTAGTATAAGAAGTATTAGTTGTGAAACATACTTTTTTTCTTTTAAAGTAAAGACATGGTCATGTAATGTGTATTCAAACTTGGTCCTAAAATAAGACTATCTTATTATAAGAATATTTGACTAAAGTATTGGTTCTAGAAGTATCTCTGTGGTAATTGAAGGATAATTTTATTTTCAATTGCCATTTTTTCCCTCCTTTTTTAAGTCTAGTCATTCCCTAAGAATATTGATTTTGAGTCTATTGATAAGATTGAGAATGATAGCCTAAATAGAATATAATATAGTCAACACTCAATAACTAACACTTCATTTCTAGCTTACAACTAGTAGTACTAGTAAGTGTCACATTCATACCAACAAAATAAAGAAAATAAATGTGGGGGGCCGCGGGGGGGGGGGGGGGGATTTTACATTGTTTTGAGAGTCTTCACCAAAGAAAGACTTGCCAAATTCTAAATGACCCCACCCTAATCAATTTTATGAAATTAAATAATGATGTGAGTGAGATTCTTCATGTATTTCCATATCAGAGTTTTAATCAAGTGGGATGATAATTATGAGAGAGATTAGAGTTTAAATTTGAGGTATGCATGCAAAACATGAGATGATTTATTCACGGAACGCTAGCAAATATTCAGTTTGAGATCGACTATACTTTGTGACCGTCACATGGGCAGAGTTAATTGTGTGTTGATGAATATACATGTTACCTTTCTCAAAAAAAAAAAGTCACATTGATCATTAGCCATATCATCAGCTTTCAAAGAAATTACCTACTTATATGCAAAGACCCAAATAACATTAAACCCTAAAGCAACATTAATATCAAACTTACATATTATAGGCTGTTAGTCTGATACTTGCTAATAAAAGAGCTTTTAGAATGTCTGTTTTATTTGGAAAATATATTTTAGACTGGTTTAGAGTCGCCACTTAATTTTTAAGAAAAAATCAAGAAAACTATTATTTTCAAAAAACTAAAACAGTAAATCTATTGAAAACTATCTAGGGGGTTCGAGGTTCCTATTAATATTCTAGGAAGATTTTTAAAGCACCTAGAATATCCGCTAATGCGGTTATCCGACAATTAATTACTTGACTAAAATGATTTAACTTAGCTCGATTTGCAAAACTAAACTATTTTATGGTTAGGACCTTTTTTTTTTTTTTTTTTTTTTTTAAGGGGAAAAGGAAAGAATTAATTAAGTGAGATATTATCCTTGCAAAGAATTCTTTAAGTCCTTTAAAGGTGACCGATTTAGTAAAAAAAAATTTTAAAAAAAAACGAGATAAGCGTTTTTCGGGGGTTTGAATTTTTTTGACCTTAAGATTAATAATGGATATTAGCAAATAAACAAACACAAAAAAATAAAGAGGGAAAGAGACTTGGGCCCAAATTTGGTTTTCCTGTTCGTCTGGGCCAGTATTTGGGCCCATTTTTTTGTTTTGGGCCTTCGACCCATTTGAATCACATGTACCTATCCTAAACTAAATTTTGAAACTTTACTTCTTTGGGTCTTAGGCCCCATATTTTCCTCTTTATACCTGTCCTAATAACTAACAGATGATCACAAATAAAATAAATAAATAAAATAAAGGCTTAGGCCTAATTACAACTCAAAACAAAGCTGAAAATTCAGAGAGGGCTTTTGGCCCATTTTTGCTTTGCATCCTTGTATTTTATTTTCGAACACCTGTACACCGACTTTCAGAAATATGTTCTTCAATTTTTCAAGGCCGGATGACTCGATAAAGGCGACATTTAAGCCTTTATGGCTCTCTCGAAATGCAAAGGGAAGGAGGGGTTCATAGTGAACTCGGATAGATTTACATGTGGCAAGAACAAATAAAATACATAAGTAATACTCATAATATTTTGTAAGAGAAAATGAAGCACAAAGACGCTTTCGGTACAATAACTTCAAGAAAAGAATTAACAACATGCCAACACACGATTTAACTAGACTATTGTTGACTCCAAATTGGTAAAAAAAAAAAAAAAGCTATCCACACGTGCTCTTTCTACTTCAAACAATGTCAATAATGTCAAAGAGTATTCCAATCTCACGGTAAATTGAAATTTTGACCAATGTACTCAATCCAATAATAACTTCAGATTTTTTACACTAGAAAGTTAGCATTACTACACTTCTCATAATGGACAAATTGATAATGACCAACTTCTCTTTTTATGATGGAAGAAGAAAATCCAACAAAACACAACATAACATAGGGGACATATAAGTATTGCCGACCATTAGGACAAAATCAAATGCAAGAGAAAAGATCTTGATTAAATTAATCATTAAGACCCATTTAGTGATGAATATATATCCTTTGGCATATTTAATAATAATAAATAAAAAATGAACAACAAAGTGACCAAGTACTTTGGCAAGAAAATTAGAAATAAGCATGGTCATACTACAAAATTTCATTAAGTAGCGTTACTTATTTTGACATCAAGGCTTCCGAAATATATATATATATATATTAAAGTGACTTAACCCACCTATGTGCCTTACATAACCTCATTTTCACGTTATTTAAACAATTCTAAAATATAAAGTAGAGAGATTAATGTGGGTCAAAATTTGAAACCATTAATTCAAATACAATGAGTCATTTGAAAGTGAGTCAAATTGGGGCCAATTAATCAAGTCACTGGCAACAAAATTTGGTGCACAAAAATTTAAAACAATAAAACAAAACAAAAGGCCATAGCATATAAAAAAAAACAACAACTCATTCTCCTGACATGGAAACAAATATTCCATAATAAAGAGTTATTGTAAACTAAATGAAAACAAGAGGAACCACTATGGCTTCACTAGCACAACAACATGCTAGAAAGTGATTTTTAGACTGCGAATCATTGAACAGTTAGCAGATACTAGACGGAATAAATATTAGTTAAGGTGATGCATAGGAAATCTCATAGTGGACTAGTACTCTATCAGACAGGCAAGAACCAGTTCATTTTAAATTAAGGAACATGGAACAAAAACTTGGACTAAGATGACAAAAGCATAATCGGTAATATGAAGCCACACTTATTGCTAACAGGATAACTTTTTTGCATTCATGGCCAAACAATTAGCTAACCGAAATGAGTGAATGAATCCTAGCAACATATAATTGCCGAGCACTAAACGAGTCTAACAATTCCATACTTCGAGATGATCCCAAATGGTGAAACAGAGGTTTTAAATTTTGCCAAGAAAGAAAAGATATATTTTTCAAAACAAATTTCAACAAAACAGATGCTTAGATCGAATAGCCAGTGGAATTACGACATCTTGAAATTTCGACGAGGCAAAGTAAAGACATGAAAGCTAAGCCGGCATGAAACATTACACAAGAACTTCCAAACATCAAGAAGACTTCAAAGAACTAGTCTTATCTAAAATAAGACAAATAACACTACCAGGAAGAAAAAAAAAAAAGGCAGTCCACAAGGAAAGACAACTCAAGAACCAAAACATTCAAAGTTGTTTAACAGGGAGGACAACATATTAAGCTAATTCATGGCCTCAACTACACACCTCAACAAAACCAGCCACAGAATAGAGATTTCACAACATTAACAAAGTAGAATAGAGAAAGGGACAAGGAGGGAGCTGTCGGAGGAAGAATGATTACGTTTTTTAATGCAGCGAACAGGGACAACTACGAGCCAACTATGAGGTCGATTCCACCACCAAAATGAGACTACAAGAAAATAGCAAGGAACGCCGAACTCAATACCAAACTAGAACTCGAGTGTCCTCTCTCTCACTTATCGATTTTGGGTTTATTTAGACTCCAAAAGGATCTCTATCTTTTCTCTAATGAAACTGCTTTTAATTTCTAAGTCTCCACTAAAAATCTTTTTCTCCCCTCCTCCCCATTTACAGTGAACAACAAGCATATATAGAAGGGAGAAGGGTTCGGAAATAGGGGGAACCGACAAAAAATCGGGCAAAACCATGGCCTAAATTCGAAATTCAAAATCAAAACTCTTTCACCAATTCGGTGAGGCACCTTTCCCTTGCGATTTTCGCCCATTCCGGAAGAAGAAAGGGAGATAGACGGCTGAGACGATTCGATTGTCCTTGGCGTGCTTCGTGGCAAGATCTCCAGGCCACAAGGACGAAGCACACACTTCGCTTTGCTGCTGCTACCGTACGATGTTCTGGGATTCTTATCATTGACGTGAGGAAGATGAACAGGGGTGGGGTCGGTGTTGCGGTTGTACGTTATATGTATTGCTGCTGGGTTATTATTTTATATATATATTATATGTTGTAATGTATGGGAATGGGTTATTGGGTATTGAATTGGGTGGGCTGGCAATAATTGGACAGAATTGGGAGTGGGCCGGTTGGGCTTGGGAAATGGGTATTTGAAATTGGAAAAATAAAATGGGTTATGGGAGTTGGCAAATGGCTTGATTTGGTTTAAAAGAAAAGGTTCTATCGGATTTAAAAGTTAGTCAAATTTAATAAACTAGTGAATTAGACTATAAATTAAATAAGACGAATTAGTATTACTTAATTAACGAGCTTCTTAATCTTATCAAAATAAAATAATTAACTTAGTTATAAACTAATTACTTTAACAAAATAAACGACTAAATAACCAAATATTTAAATAAAGCTAAAATCCTTTCGAAACAATTTTCGAACATTCGTAAAATACTAATTAGACACATAATTATATAATAATTATCTTAATTATAAACTAGCTAATTAACTCAAAATTGTAAACTATTAAATAACTAAACAAACTAACCAAATATTTAATTAAACAAAATATTTTGAGACGATTTTTGAATATTTATACACATATTATTTAAAAATTATAAAAAGTGATAAATCATTTGAAACTAACTTGAAAAAATATTTTGAGTTTTATATAGTCAATTATTTCAAATCATTTGAAAATTAAGAAACTCAGAAATTAATTATTATCGGGGAGGGTCAAAATTGGGTGTCAACAACTGTCCCTCATTTTACTTGGATTTATGCAAGAAATTCGAGAAAAATGAAATTGACTAATCCAATTTTAACCGATCACGTCTCCATCTTTCTGAAAAAGGGGTTTTCGGTACGATCTTTAAGAATTATGGCCGAATCCCAAAAATGGATTTCCTACATATCTCAGCCTATATGAGAATTCAGGCCACTTGTAGTTCGATACGCTTGATTTAACGCACAATTTTGAAAGAATTCAAAAGCGATCCGATATCGAATTATGAAGAAATCAGAATGCTCGGAAATAAGATTTAAGAGCAAATGTTGGAATATAGTTGAGTTTTCACCATTGAGCCCGCCTATATATCCTTAGCTTAGGAAATCAGGCTGCTTGTAGTTCGACTCAATCGGTTGAAAAGAAAATCTATTATGCAAGATAACCTTTGGTTCTAGAAAAGTGACAAAGTAAGTCGAATATGGAAAGGAGGTTTGCAACCTCTTAGCCGTGAATGTAGTGCACTTCACACCCATAATTAAGAACTTGCATGGACATAATTTCCAAAGCTCTTGGTGTGTTGCCACTCAGATTGGAAAGCTGCTTTCGGTAGAGACCAGAAATTTTTGAATGCGAAACTAAAATCGACAAACCTAAGAAAAACCCACATGCCTTCTGATAGGGGTGTGGTTTGATTGTGGTGGGAGTCGCTCCTCTGCTCGTGTCTTAAGAGTTTGACACTCCTCTTTGGACTATGTCCCAGTTCGCTGCTAAGAAAAAGTTTCACGTTGTGCTGCATCCGTTTTGATGTCGTCCGCACCCGTGGTTTGTTCTGAGAATTCATCCACTTGGATGCTCTCAACAAAAACTGAGATAAAACTCATTAGCATAAAAAATGCAATTCAAATGGATGGACAGTGTCTTTTACCATATTGACACTTAATTGCTCTCCTTGAACATTTGGCATCAACTCCCTCGGGTTCGACGTAAAGCAAGTAAAGCTAGTGTTTCATAATTGCAATATAATCTTCAATGTACTCTTTTTTTGATTAATAAAATAAGCTGATGTAATATGTTGACAGTTCTCTTGGCGTCGTTGTTGATAATTCTCTTGATGTCATTTGTAAAGAAAAAATGATGCAGTTGATGTTGATCCTTTTTGTGATGGGTAAATCTTTCTCTTGCAATGCATAACTTCTTTTCCGCGATGCATGAATTCTTCTTTCGCTATGCATGAATTTATTTTCTATTGCTATGCATGGTTTCTTTTTTTGCTATGCATAAATCTCTTTCCCATGATGCATGACTTCCTTTTCGCGATGCATGAATCTCTTTCCGCAATGCATGAGTCTTTTCTCTTGCTACGCCTGATTTTTCCTCTTGCTATGCATGATTTCTTTTCTCTCGATGCATGGCTTCTATCTCTCGACGCATGGCTTCTTTCTCTTGCTATGTATGAATCATTCTTTCGATGCATGACTTCTTTCTCTTGCTATGCATGACTTCTCCGCGATGCATGACTTCCCCGCAATGCATGACTTCTTTCTCTTGCTATGCATGAATCATTTTCCCGCGATGCATGAATCTTCTCTTGCAATGCATGAATCTTTTTTCTCGCAATGCATGAATCTTCTCTTGCAATGCATGAATCTTCTCTTGTAATGCACAAATCTTTTTCCCGCGATGCATGACTTTTTCTCTTGCTATGCATGACTTCTCCGCAATGCATGACTTATTTCTTTTGCTATGCATGAACCTTTTGCGCGATGCATGATTCTTTGGATGATGCTTCCTTTGTACCGAACGAAGATAATGCTCCACCGAGCAACATAGGTGATCTTCTGGATATCTTCTGGGACGGCGGTATCATCTCAATCGATAATGTAAATAAAAATGACCCTCGGAGTAATGGTATCATCTCATTCGATAATACGATATAAATGACTTTTCGGATAGTGATATCGTCTCAATAGACAATAAGAATAAAAATGACCCTTAGAGCAATGGAATCATCTCATTTGATAATACGATATAAATGACTCTTCGGATAGTGGTATCGTCTCAATCGACAATACGATGTGATTAAATCTTAGAGTAGTAGCATCATCTCATTCGACAATGCAATATAAATAACCTTCAGAGTAAGAATATCATCATATCTGATAATGTAATACAGGTAAACGTCTTCCAGATATCTTTTGTTGCTGGAAAATAATAATCTTGCTCTCTTTGAGGTTTTCATTTGTCCCAGCTCCGAACATAATTGCATTTTTATTATGAACCTTGCCTTGCTGAGAATTTGAATAAAGTAATGCTACTCATATTCCCAATTCTTGGTATGAGAATATTTGTTGCATCCACAGAAAAATTATCAATTTAGGGAGCTCTTCGCCCTTTTGACTTCTCCATATTCATTGAATGGAAGAATACGCCGATCTTGAGGCACCCTGTAGACGTACATCCATAGAAAAATTGTTAGTTTAAAAATGAACTGATCTGTGTTGATCTCTTCGATCGTCTGCTCCTTGCCTTGCTATCTCCGGTTGATTTCTCCGATCTCCCGCTTCTTGATAGATAAGACAAAATATTTTTATACAAAATTAATTAAAACATGAAGGAAAAGTTTTTAAGGAAAATAGATTTTCAAAAGTAACATTTGGAAAAAGTCCCTGCCAAGTGTCATGTCACGTCAAGTTTAATGAATGTCATTCGGAGTTAGTGTTTTGAGATCTGTTTGATCACTTATTGAGAAGTATTCAAAGTTGCTCTAAACTCTCGCTGAACCTTATTGAAATTTTTAAGCTCATCCTTAAAAAGTTCTATCCCAGTTAACTATCTTGACTTATCTCGAATTGTTGGTGAGCGAATCACGGAATTTTTGAGATCTTCTCAAAAATTCTGTCCCAGTCGCAAATTTCAAAGTAACTTTAGTCTCAACCTTTGTTGGAGAGGTCTTCTTTTTAAGAATTTTTTAGTCCCATTCAAAAATTCTGTCCCAGTTTCTATTGTAAAGAGAAATAAAAATCTTACGGGAAATATGACCGAGCCCTTGTGGCACCTACGTATCCCATTGAGGCAGGAATCAGGTCAAACGTAGTTCCCCCTTAAGGATTAACAAAAATAGGAATTTTAAAGAAACCGACCGAGGCCGACATAAGCCGCCTACGTATCTCATTCTTGAGAATTCAGGTCGAACGTTGTTCAAATACAAAGAAATATTTAAAAGGGATAAAGGGATGACCGAGGCCGACACAGGCCGCCTACGTATCTCATTCTTGAGAATTCAGGTCAAACGTAGTTCATCACATAGGGATAGATTTTAAACAAAGTAATTACAAACAAATAGAATGATTACAAGAAACTAATGGAAATACAAATTGAAGCTTCACACGTAGTATATCTTGACAGTATCTGAGTTGATCGATTTCGGCCATTCGGTGCCATCCATCTCCGACAGGACTAAAGCACCTCCGGATAACACTTTGCGAACCATGTAGGGTCCTTGCCAATTTGGTGCAAATTTCCCTTTATATTCATCCTGATGAGGGAAAATACGTTTGAGAACCAACTGACCAACTTCAAACATTCTGGCTCTTACTTTCTTGTGAAAAGCCCGAATCATTCTCTGTCGATACAATTGACCATGACAAACAACAACCATTTTTTTTTCATCAATCAAGGTTAACTGATCAATCTGCTTACGAACCCAGTCAGCGTCACTCAATTCAGCTTCTTGGATTATTCTCAATGAAGGTATTTCAACTTCTGCAGGTGTAACTGCTTCTGTTCCATATACAAGCAAATATGGAGTAGCTCCAACTGATGTTCTGACTGTCGTTCGGTAACCCAACAAAGTATATGACAACATCTCATGCCAACCTCTGCGATTATCAATCATTTTCCTCAAGATCTTCTTGATGTTCTTGTTGGCGGCTTCTACAGCTCCATTCATTTGGGGACGATAGGCGGTTGAGTTTCGGTGAGTAATCTTGAATTGTTCACATATATCTCTCATCAAGTGACTGTTGAGATTTGCTCCATTATCAGTAATGATGGATTCTGGTACTCCGAACCTACATATCAAATTGTTGCGAACGAAATCAGCTATCACTTTCTTGGTTACCGACTTGTATGAAGCTGCTTCCACCCACTTGGTGAAATAGTCAATGGCAACCAAAATGAATATGTGTCCGTTAGAGGCGCCTGGCTCTATTGGACCAATGACATCCATGCCCCAAGCTACAAATGGCCAAGGTGAACTCATAACATTGAGTTCATGAGGTGAGACACGAATCAAATCACCATGCACTTGACATTTATGACATTTTTGCATAAATTTGTAAGAATCATGTTCCATAGTCATCCAAAAATAACCGGCTCGAAGGATCTTCTTCGCCAAAGTGAGCCCATTCATGTGAGTGTCACAAACTCTGGCATGTATCTGTTCCAAAAGCTTTGCAGCTTCACTGGCATCAACACATTTGAGAAGACCTAAATCTAGAGTCCTCCTATAAAGGATTTCCCCACTTGCAAAGAAATTGAGGGTCATACGGCGTATCAACTTCTTCTGGTTAAACATTGCGTTCTCAGGATAAGTCCCGTCCTCTAAATACTTCTTGATGTCAAAATATCAAGGTAAGCCATCTGGTTCCGCTTCAACATGCGAATAATGGACAGGCTGCTCTTTTACCTCTATATCCACTAGATCAATATAACTTGTATCTGAGTGTTTAATCATCAAGACAATGGTGGCAAGAGCATTAGCCAACTCATTCTACGTCCTGGGAGTGTGTCTGAACTTAATTTTGCGAAATCTTTTGCACAACTTCTGTATATACTGCACGTACGGTGTGATCTTTGGGTTCTTTATGGCCCAGTCTCCTCGGACCTGCTGAATCAATAAGTCTGAGTCTCCAATAACCAGAAGCTCATGAACATTCATGTCGATGGCCATTTTCAAACCAAGAATACAAGCTTCATATTTGGCCATGTTATTTGTGCAATCAAATCGAAGTTTAGCCGCCATAGGATAGTGCTGACCAGATTCTGACACTAAGACTGCTCCGATTCCTTTCCCTTGATGATTCACCGCTCCATCAAAGAACACTTTCCAACCAGGGTACGCTTTAGAAATATCCTCACCACAAATGCTATTTCTTCATCGAGAAAATAAGTCTTGAGCGGTTCGTACTCTTTATCAACTGGATTCTCTGCAAGATGATCAGCCAAGGCTTGTGCCTTTATCGCCTTCTGAGTCACATAGACAATGTCAACTCACTCAAAAGCATTTGCCATTTAGCCAACTTCCCGGTCGGCATTGCTTTATGGAAAATGTACCTCAACGGTTCCATCCTGGAAATAAGGTATGTGGTATAAGAAGACAAATAATGTCTCAACTTTTGAGCGATCCAAGTCAAAGCACAGCACGTTCTCTCCAAAAGAGTGTAATGAGCCTCATATGGGGTGAACTTTTTGCTCAAGTAATAAATGGCTCGCTCTTTCTTCCCAGTTTCGTCATGTTGACCAAGCACGCATCCCAATGCACTATCCGAGACTGACAGATATCGCAATAACGAACTCCCTTCTCGCGGAGGGACCAACACCGACGAATTGGACAAATAGTTCTTGATGACATCAAAAGCAGTTTGACATTCTCCGATCCACTTGGTCGAGACATCATTTTTTAGTAACTTAAAAATGGGCTCACACACTACGGTGGATTGAGCTATGAACCGACTGATGTAGTTCAGCCTTTCTAGAAAACTCATTACCTCTTTCTTAGTCTTTGGAGGAGGTAATTCCTGGATTGCCTTGATCTTGGAATGGTCAAGCTCAATGCCCCTCCTACTCACTATAAATCGCAACAACTTGCCAGCTGGCACTCCAAAAGCACACTTGGCGGGATTTAACTTCAAATTGTATCGACGCAAGCGATTAAAGAACTTCCTTAAGTGAGTCAAGTGATCCGAACTCTTGCGGGACTTGATTATGATATCATCTACATACACCTCGATCTCCTTATGAATCATATCATGAAAGATGGTTGTCATGACCCTCATATAAGTAGCACCGGCATTCTTGAGACCAAATGGCATCACTCGATAATGATATACACCCCAAGGCGTGATGAAGGCTGTCTTTTCTGCATCTTCTTCATCCATCAGGATCTGGTGATAGCCCGCATAACAATCCACGAACGACTGTATCTCATGCTTAGCACAGTTATCGATGAGGATGTGAATGTTTGGCAATGGAAAATTATCTTTTGGGATAGCTTTATTGAGATCTCTTTAGTCGACACAAATTCTAATCTTCCCATCTTTTTTGGCCACTGGAACAACATTGGCTAGCCAAGTCGGATATTGCGTCACTTTCACTACTTGAGACTCGATCTGTTTGGTAATCTCCTCTTTGATCTTTAAACTCAATCCAGGCTTAAACTTCTGAGTCTTTTGTTTTATTGGACTGAATTCTGGATTAATTGGCAACTTGTGGGACACCATATTCGTACTCAACCCTGGTATATCTTCATAAGACCAGGCAAATATATCAATGTATTCTCTAAGCAAATGAACCAAGTCTCTTCTTTGACCTTCGATCAGATGAACGCTGATTCTTACTTCTTTAACACATTCTTCATCTCCGAAATTCACAGTTTCAGTTTCTTCCAAATTTTGCTTGTGTTGATTATCAAATTGTCGAAACTCTTCGACAACATGTTTGGGTACCTCATTTTCATCTTCATATACATCGCATTCATCATCACATGCCTCATTTTGTTCGTTCAGCTCATGACATGACAAGACATTGACAGGTTTTAAATTAATATTACTGAAATCATAAACGAGCAAAGTTAGTAAAAATAATCGATAAGTAGATAAAAAAAATTGATAGAAGAGGCTTTCATTCAAATTGTAAAATAAGTGCAAACTTTGGTCATGGCCGAGAGCCATTTTGCCTTTTTAAACATCACAGAGAAATTTAAAAAACTTCAAACAAATAAAACTGCATAAAGGGTGGGTCTCGGGCCTTTTCTGAACTACCACCGATTTTAAAAACAAATAAAACGCATATCCTTTCTACCAGATGAGCGGGAAATAAAGAGTGGTGTGGAGGTCCAGTTCTGCAATCGCTCTTCAGGTTCAGCATCACGAATGCCTGATGTCCCAGCCTCTTCCTCAATGACCGCATCAATCTCCTCAAAAAGGCCCCAGATTTCTTCCCTGAGACCACCATCGTTGCCATTTTCTCGTATCGGAAATGACTGGTACAGATGAGGAATTGGCCTGGCCAATGCTTGGTCAACACGCTTGCTCTTCATCTCTGCTTCGTCATCTGTTGGGATATACCCCAAACCAAACTTTGCTCCTTTGGCGGAAATTTGGATAGGCTCGACGATTCGTTGAAAGTGCTTTCCCAATTCGAAACCTGGTTCGAAACCATTCTGGAGCATGACGGTAGCAATCATCTTGTACACGGAGGGCATAGGAGGTTGTAGAGCCAAATCATCACCGGTGGCATTTACCAGCTCCACCGTGTAGATATCACAACCTCGAGATTCATCATCAACGATCGGCGCATACCCGTTGGAATGACTTCCTTCACCGTAAATGACCAATTCCTGGTCCTTCCAAATAAATTTCATTAGTTGGTGAAGGGTAGAAGACACAGCCCCAGCCATATGAATAAATGGTCTTCCCAGAAGCAAGTTGTAACTGGTGTTGATGTCCAGCACCTGGAACTCCACATTAAAATCCGCAGGACCCACCTGAATATCCAAGTTTACTGCATCCAATGTGTCTTTGCACTCCATCAAAGGCCCTCACATTGACTTGGTTCTGGTAAAGCTTTTCCAAGCCAAATTTCAGCTGCCTCAAAGTTGAAAGTGGGCAAATATTAGGACCGGATCCGTTATCGACCAAGACGCGATTAATTATCTTGTCTCGACACATACAAGTGACATGCAGAGCTTTGTTGTGCATCCTCCCTTCAAAGGGTAGCTCTTCGTCACAAAAACTAATTCGGTGCCCTCGGATGACCTAGTTTATCATGGCCGCTAGATTGTCACTGTTGGTACCCACGGGCACATAAGTGTCATCCAGAGCCTTCATCAACGCTTGCCTATGTAGTTGTGAACTCATCAACAAAGCCCATACATAAATTTGAGCTGGTGCCTTCTCCAAATATTTCACAATCGAATAATCTTTTGGCTGCATTTTCCTCCAAAACTCTTCAGCTTCGGCTTCACTAATCGATCTTGTAGTCTGATCTTTTTTCTGCCCCCCTTGGGCCAATTCTTCCGGTGTGTAGCACCTGCCAGATCTGGTCATACCTTGAGTAACAGTCGTTTCAATCACAAATTTTGGTTGGGTAAGAGTTTCTCTCGGCACCAAGGCAACAGCCTTCTCGGGTGTCAAAATCACAAAATATTTCTTTTCCCTGATGCTCAACAAAGCTACAGCCCTTTCCAGTTCATCAGGAGCAATCGAAATTATTGTCTTTGTCACGCACTAGTCATCATGTGTCTCTATCATATTGATAGTGACGCCTCCATGATTTGGCAAATAATTACTATTGACATTGGGCGCGACCGTATGAAGAGAGACCACATTCAGGATCTTATGCTTCAGGTTGATACAGTCCTCATTATCATGTCCAACACTGTTGGAATGATACGCGCACCTCTGGTCAGGTCTGTAAAACTTTGAGCTCTCCTGAAATGCAAAAGGAAGGAGGGGTTCGTAGTGAACTCGGATAGATTTACATGTGGCAAGAACAAATAAAATACATAAGTAATACTCATAATATTTTGTAAGAGAAAATGAAGCACAAAGACGCTTTCGGTACAATAACTTCAAGAAAAGAATTAACAACATGCCAACACACGATTTAACTAGACTATTGTTGACTCCAAATTGGTAAAAAAAAAAAAAAAAGCTATCCACACGTGCTCTTTCTACTTCAAACAATGCCGATAATGTCAAAGAGTATTCCAATCTCACGGTAAATTGAAATTTTGACCAATGTACTCAATCCAACAATAACTTCAGATTTTTTACACTAGAAAGTTAACATTACTACACTTCTCATAATGGACAAATTGATAATGACCAACTTCTCTTTTTATGATGGAAGAAGAAAATCCAACAAAACACAACATAACATAGGGGACATATAAGTATTGCCGACCATTAGGACAAAATCAAATGCAAGAGAAAAGATCTTGATTAAATTAATCATTAAGACCCATTTAGTGATGAATATATATCCTTTGGCATATTTAATAATAATAAATAAAAAATGAACAACAAAGTGACCAAGTACTTTGGCAAGAAAATTAGAAATAAGCATGGTCATACTACAAAATTTCATTAAGTAGCGTTACTTATTTTGACATCAAGGCTTCCGAAATATATATATATATATTAAAGTGACTTAACCCACCTATGTGCCTTACATAACCTCATTTTCACGTTATTTAAACAATTCTAAAATATAAAGTAGAGAGATTAATGTGGGTCAAAATTTGAAACCATTAATTCAAATACAATGAGTCATTTGAAAGTGAGTCAAATTGGGGCCAATTAATCAAGTCACTGGCAACAAAATTTGGTGCACAAAAATTTAAAACAATAAAACAAAACAAAAGGCCATAGCATGTAAAAAAAACAACAACTCATTCTCCTGACATGGAAACAAATATTCCATAATAAAGAGTTATTGTAAACTAAATGAAAACAAGAGGAACCACTATGGCTTCACTAGCACAACAACATGCTAGAAAGTGATTTTTAGACTACGAATCATTGAACAGTTAGCAGATACTAGACGGAATAAATATTAGTTAAGGTGATGCATAGGAAATCTCATAGTGGACTAGTACTCTATCAGACAGGCAAGAACCAGTTCATTTTAAATTAAGGAACATGGAACAAAAACTTGGACTAAGATGACAAAAGCATAATCGGTAATATGAAGCCACACTTATTGCTAACAGGATAACTTTTTTGCATTCATGGCCAAACAATTAGCTAACCGAAATGAGTGAATGAATCCTAGCAACATATAATTGCCGAGCACTAAACGAGTCTAACAATTCCATACTTCGAGATGATCCCAAATGGTGAAACAGAGGTTTTAAATTTTGCCAAGAAAGAAAAGATATATTTTTCAAAACAAATTTCAACAAAACAGATGCTTAGATCGAATAGCCAGTGGAATTACGACATCTTGAAATTTCGACGAGGCAAAGTAAAGACATGAAAGCTAAGCCGGCATGAAACATTACACAAGAACTTCCAAACATCAAGAAGACTTCAAAGAACTAGTCTTATCTAAAATAAGACAAATAACACTACCAGGAAGAAGAAAAAAAAAAGGCAGTCCACAAGGAAAGACAACTCAAGAACCAAAACATTCAAAGTTGTTTAACAGGGAGGACAACATATTAAGCTAATTCCTGGCCTCAACTACACACCTCAACAAAACCAGCCACAGAATAGAGATTTCACAACATTAACAAAGTAGAATAGAGAAAGGGACAAGGAGGGAGCTGTCGGAGGAAGAATGATTACGTTTTTTAATGCAGCGAACAGGGACAACTACGAGCCAACTATGAGGTCGATTCCACCACCAAAATGAGACTACAAGAAAATAGCAAGGAACGCCGAACTCAATACCAAACTAGAACTCGAGTGTCCTCTCTCTCACTTACCGATTTTGGGTTTATTTAGACTCCAAAAGGACCTCTATCTTTTCTCTAATGAAACTGCTTCTAATTTCTAAGTCTCCACTAAAAATCTTTTTCTCCCCCCCTCCCCATTTACAGTGAACAACAAGCATATATAGAAGGGAGAAGGGTTCAGAAATAGGGGGGAACCGACAAAAAATCGGGCAAAACCTTGGCCTAAATTCGAAATTCAAAATCAAAACTCTTTTACCAATTCGGTGAGGAACCTTTCCCTTGCGATTTTCGCCCATTCCGGAAGAAGAAATGGAGATAGACGGCTGAGACGATTCGATTGTCCTTGGCGTGCTTCGTGGCAAGATCTCCAGGCCACAAGGATGAAGCACACACTTCGCTTTGCTGCTGCTACCGTATGATGTTCTGGGATTCTTGTCGTTGGCGTGAGGAAGATGAACAGGGGTGGGGTCGGTGTTGCTGCTGTACGTTATATGTATTGCTGCTGGGTTATTGTTTTATATATATTGTATGTTGTAATGTATGGGAATGGGTTATTGGGTATTGAATTGGGTGGGCTGGCAATAATTGGACAGAATTGGGAGTGGGCCGGTTGGGCTTGGGAAATGGGTATTTGAAATTGGAAAAATAAAATGGGTTATGGGAGTTGGCAAATGGCTTGATTTGGTTTAAAAGAAAAAGGTTCTATTGAATTTAAAAGTTAGTCAAATTTAATAAACTAGCGAATTAGACTATAAATTAAATAAGATGAATTAGTATTACTTAATTAACGAGCTTCTTAATCTTATCAAAATAAAATAATTAACTTAATTATAAAATAATTAACTTAATTATAAACTAATTACTTTAACAAAATAAACGACTAAATAACCAAATATTTAAATAAAGCTAAAATCTTTTTGAGACAATTTTCGAACATTCGTAAAATACTAATTAGACACATAATTATATAATAATTATCTTAATTATAAACTAGCTAATTAACTCAAAATTGTAAATTATTAAATAACTAAACAAACTAACCAAATATTTAATTAAACAAAATATTTTAAGACGATTTTTGAATATTTATACACATATTATTTAAAAATTATAAAAAGTGATAAACCATTTGAAACGAACTTGAAAAAATATTTTGAGTTTTATACAGTCAATTATTTTAAATCATTTGAAAATTAAGAAACTCGGAAATTAATTATTATCGGGGAGGGTCAAAATTGGGTGTCAACAATGTCATATAGTATTAAGGAAAAACTACGTAATTAGACATACTTCGCTATCATATATATTATTATTACTTATACTTTCAAAACATTACGTATCTTACCATTAATTAAGAATTTCCTACCACATATTGAGGAAAATAAACTTGAATGTACTTTTTTTTTTTTACTGCCACATAGACTAAAATAGGGAGAGAGGAGAGCGAGATTCGTCATGTATCCCAGATACATGCTAATCACACTAAATATACAGTAGATACATGTATATGTATGTATCTGGTGTTATTCACATGTATCTTGGATAACAAATGCATTGGAGAGTGGCGATCCTGTCACGGCCCAATTAAGGATCAAGACCGACGCTAAGGGGGAGAATCCCAAAGCAAGCCTCATCAGAATTTTACAGAAAATCGGGCAAAGTTTCCTTCGTTTTTAGGCCTATCCTGGATTTTTCTTGTCTCAGAAATTCACAACACAACTAATAGCAACTATAAACCACCATATAATATCCATCAATGATCAAATTGTCACGCAGTAAAACCAATTCATCTCCAAATTACGAAAAAAGTTCCAAACTAGTCACTTGACTACAATTCGAAGGACTAATCTTGACTCAAATCAAAGGAATGACAAATGGAGCGACTCAAAGAGTTTTTAAAAGAAACTAAATAAACATAGCAAATCAATAGTTCTCTTGCCACGCGAAGCAATGTGAGGCTCACCAGATGCTACCAACGCATACGCTAGTTAATGAAATCCTCTTCAATACCACCTGAATTCTCTGTAAAAACAATTAGTGAGGAGTGAGACGCTTGCTCAGTGAATAATAAAACTTAACCACAACCATTTTAATGAGGGCCGAGTTAGAAAACATGCTAGTATAATAATTTTATGTGCCTCATATAAGCAAAATCAATGTAAATACTTAATAGTAAACTCAGAAAAACATTTCATATCAAATCTTATAGCTGGAAGGTTTCCAAGGATGAATCATGTAATCAATGTGGCCTTCTCTTTAAGAAGTAACCAATAATAGTGAACTCCTCATAAAGGAGTTATATATTCATATCAGTAGATCCCTACTCGAGTGATATCAGTAACAGTATACTAGTTCTACCTTCCCACTAGCAAGGGCTTTATCAGTAATCAGTAACTACAAGGTGCACTAGGTCTAACGATCCCGCCGTTAGCTCCGGGATTCATCAAGGTCTACTCCCATTTTTTTTTCTTGTAATCAGTAAAAGCATTTCAAAATCGAACAGAGCATTTAAATCTTATCAAATCATATCATTTCAAAGTTTAACAATCACTTATCAAAATACTATTTCTCAAATAAGTGTAAAACCTTTTCAATAACAGTAATCATATCTTGTAAGAATAAGATCATCTCAAATAATCTTTTTAGTATCATATCCAGTAAAAGACTTGTCCCACATGCAAGTTCAAAACAGTCGGTAATACATTTACTTTATAAACCATGTAAAAATCATGGAATTTGTGAAATACAAATTGTGGTAAGATTACTAATCACAGTACTTGTGTTGAGTTACCAAGCTTGCCACTCGATTACTCCGTACGAATTCCTTTGGTCAATCTATAATCACATTCATAACAATTTCGTGTTAACTCCTTCATTTAGGTAATTCATACTACATTTAAAAAATCCAGCCCTAGAGGTTTCATGGCTGATTCGAAATCTGCCCAATCACTTAATTAGTGCTTTAATCACACACATTAGTCTTTTCTTGGTCAATTCTCACTGTAAAAAGATCAACCTAACCTTACTGCCCAATTACTCTTATTGCATACAAGCCCAAGACCAAAGTTTACAATTCAAATCATTGACTAAATTCACTTGGTTCATAGGAAAGAAATAAATTTCCTGTTTTTCTTCTAAACTCATGTTTCTCAACTTCCCAATTCCCAATCTTTTTGTCATGGAACATACAAACTCAACCTTTAGACTAAGTTAAGAAACTTACCTTCTTCTCGTTCTTCTTCTTCTTCCACCTCTCTTTAGTTTGAGAACTAAGGCTTTCAATTTAAATTTATTTTTCTCCTTTGTTCGTTCGCTCACTCTAGAACAAGAAGAGTCCTTTTTTTTTCTTTTGATCGATGAAGTTGCAGCGTTGTTGTTGCTTCTGTTAGGGCTTTCAGCCTCTTTTTTTAAAAAAATTCTAATCTTTTCTTTTTTTATATGAGAGCTAAATGACAAATATGCCCTTATTTTAATATAGGGTATTACAGATCTAGATGGGAGAGAGGGGATGGAGGCAAGCGAGATTTGTTATTTATCTCAAATACATGCGAATCCACTTAAATACAAATATACAATTACGTTTAATTTTGATCCCATGTATATCGAGATACATGTATATGGACGTATCTAAACATATCTGAATACGCCAAAATCTAGTAAAATACGTAATATTACAAATTAGAGTGTTTTGGTGATTAGCTCCTAAATTAATAGGATATATATATAATTGCAGTATGGAAGGTGAATGATGTCTATTGTATGTTCACAATTGCCCAACAACTCGTTATCTAGATAGTATACATAAACTTTCTACGTATTAAAATATTTAATATGAATTAGTTTTAAAAGAAATAATATGTGGTTTAGATAGTTTAATTCTTTGTAGGTACAATACAACCAGTTTCAAGTATAATTTGTTTTCTTCAGCAACGTAAAAGAAGTTGGAGAAAAATGACTTCTTGCCTATTTCTTTTATAAAAAATAACTGCCAAATAAGATCTGAACGTCAAATGTTATTATGGTGTGTAACAATAACAATCATTCGCTATAGAAGCCAAAAAATGTCCGTCGTTATAAAGAGGTCCAACTTTGTCTTTTGCAATTACACTTATAAATCTCAATCCTGAACACTCTAAAGGACAACATAGCAATATTTGCTACTTCACCATAACAAAGATCTTATGCATAACTTGAAATAACATCATACATACAAAATAAAATTCCATTTGATGCTTCAAACTCGCGCACAACTGTCACGCCCCGAGTCTACACCCTGGGCGTGGCCGACACTCGAAGACCATTGCTGGCCCCAAGTGAACCCTTGGCCAGACTTTCTTAACTCAGCGAAAACCTAACTCAACAGAATAACTTCATGCAATGAAAGGTTATCAGACAACCTAATTAATAAAATCTGGCCAAAAAGGCAACTCGAGTCTCAAAATAGAATATTTACATATATACATAGATAAGAGACTCAATACTAACTGACTAACTATCTATGAAGCCTCTAAAATACTGAGATGGATGTTGAGACAGACCCCACAATATCCTAATACAACAAAACTAAGAGAACAAAATAACTGAGTCCTCCGGAATGCAAAGAGGCTCACCACTGACTCTGAAGTACTCGGCTGGATCAATGGCGAACCGAATGCTGGCCCTGGGTACCTGCGTCTGCATCATATTAAGATGCAGGCCAACTGACATCAGTACATTGAATGTGTGAGTATGCGAGCTGGAAAGCTAAACCACAACTTAAGCTTGAAAGGAGTACAAAGGAACTCTTACCTCGGCTCTGTTCAACTCATGAATAACTGAACTCAATATAAAGCAATAAGACACATACAATATATAAAGCTTGTAAAACTATTAAAACATGACGTCAAAATCGTATTTATAATATCATAAAAAAATATCATGCTTTCTCTCAAAGTCTACATATGCAATGCATGAATAAAGTCTCATACCCCCATCCATACTAAGCAGAACCCCTCGAGGAACCATGCAATCTTTCCTGTGGGAGTTTCTCTAACCGACAACCATCAATATAAAGCTAAGTGGTGATACACGTTTTGCCTCACATTGCCCAAGGACCATCCTATACCTTGCCGTGATATAGGAAGCTAACTTTACCAAGTGGATCCACTAGCTTAACTTTACGTGATCATCTAAAAAGTATGACCTGTTAAATCTCATGTTGGCTACATAGTTCTTATGGAGAGTTGAGTTAATATGAACTCATGTCCCCAATTCGGTGCTCAAGACTACTGCCAAAAATACTTTAGCTCTTAACTGTTTTAAACACCTCTTTCTTTAGTTGAGATAATTACTCAAAACTTAGCTCAAAGGCCTCTTGAAAACTCTTTCTAAAAAGAACATCTCAAAACCATATTTTAATATGATCATTGATGACTCGGGATATTCATACTGCTTAAACATTGATGGTATATCTAGAGACCATACTGTTTAAACATTGATGACATACTCGATTTGTCATACTAATTATGTTTTAGAAACTCTTTTGCAAAACTCATCTTTTCTCAAAAAGAGATAGTACTCAAACTTCTCAAAACTCTTTTGGAAATCTCAGTTTCCTCTCGTCTTAAATGTGAAAACATTATAAACTTCTTTGGGAATACTTAGTTCCCTAATAACTTTTGAGAAATGAACTTGACTCTTACTCTTGGCTTAACTCGAAACTCTATACTCTTTATTTAACTTGAAACTCTATATTTAACTTGGAACTCTATACTCTTTGCTTGACTTGAAACTTGAGCCTTAAAATGAAATTTAAACATTCAATAAAGACTCTTGAACAACTTTGAAAACTTGTTTTGACTTACTTCTTAACTTCTAACTTCACTTGACTTTGATCCGAACTCGCCTTGAATTGGATTATGGATTCAAGGTATATGATCACACGTTTATGGATGACTCCTTGACGTTTAGAAATACTTGGGAGTGTTGGAAACAACTAGGAAACATAGGTACAATACCAAGAAACATGCATGAGAGTGTGAAATGAATGAGGAAACTTGGCGTCCTTGGCGCTCTGCAAGGCGCGGGGCGCCAGACCACAAGGCTCAGAAGGACTGCTGGGGCGCACTGCTAGGCGCGGCGCCCCAAGGGGAGAAGTTCAGAACACTTCTTGGGGAACGACGCGCCACCCCTTTTCCCCGATAACTTCGCCTTTTCTCCTTCATTTCAACAACTCTAAACCTCCTTAACTTCATTGGTTCCAGCCCCAGACACTTAGAATCATAAACCCCTCAACGTACAATAGATTTCAACTCACAAACACAAACGAAAACAAGTCCCAAATCAACATGAACTTCAACACAATCACAACCAACAATTTCAACAAATACAACCAACAACTTCAACAAACGCAAATAAATCTTTTCTCGAAATTAAACGAGTTTGGCGTGTGGAGGAAAGAACCAATCCAACACTATGATCTCACATACCTAATAGGGATCACCCCCAACGATATCCACGACGATCTTTGACGAAACCTTGCTTGATCTTCTCTTTCTCCTCTTCTTCACTCACAAACCCTCACTCTCACTCTTTAAAATGAAAAAAGTTGATCAAAATCAGTCTAACACACTAATATATATCCAAAAGAAAAGGCCAGAGAAAAGACCAAAATACCCTTACAAATTTTCGGATGGCGTTGGAAAGATAATTCTACGAGCTTCGCAGAAAAAACATCAGAGTTTCATACGCGAAAAACTCCTTGATCAATATTTCCTTCTCAGACTGATGAAAGAAAAGTGAAATTCGAGAGAAAAGATAAAGTACCTTTCTTCACCTACACTATGCTGACAGATCACATATGAGCTGATATTTGTCTATTCAGTAGAGAATTTTGGCACAACTGACAAAAGAAAGAAAAAAGATGGCTAAGTTGAGATCAGATAATAAAGTTAAGATTATGTTTAGGCTTTTAGACAGAGGCAAGGTCAGAATTTTCAATAAGGAGGTTTAAAATCTGTAGAAATAGACACATGAAGTAGCCGAAGGGGGTTCAACATCTACTATATATACATATAAAATTATTTTAACCATGTATAAATAATATAATTTTCTGCTGAAGGTGGCTCCGCCCCTGCTTTTAGATGTTAAGTTATGGGAAGACAAGCTTTTCGTCTCGTGTGCGTTTGAACTCTCTCAGTAGAAATATCAAAAATCAAGAGTTAAACATGTGCATTACTCTAAAGTCTAAACCATCTCCTCCTTCCTCAACCCACGGGAAAAAGAAGCAATACGTTCTTTGATAAAGTTAGAAGAAAACCTGGATGTAGTCCATTTCAAGTGAACATTTTTAAGCCAGTGAACTTGGTAGAGCAATTGGATGTTAATCAAGGTTGAACTGTACAATACACAGAACTTGTGTCAGCCTCAGCTATAACAAGCCAAGCTAATATAAAAAAAAAAGGAGATAGGAAAAGAAGACTCAGAGCAAGTTTAAAGATTACATTAGTTGCAACGTATCACCTTATAGTCATCTAAAATTAGAATGAAAATGCTTCGCTCCACACAGTGGCAATAGATGATCCACACTGTTCAACACTACTAAGAAAAACAAGAAGAAATAACAAACAAGGAAAAGGAATGTAAACAGGAAAACGGAGATAGGAAACAAACTTTGTGTCTTGTATACCTCTGAATTCTATTAGAGCTATGCATTTATGAGTGAGCATGTGCATTACTCTAAACCTCCATTCTCCTTAGTCCTTTGATCAACTAACTCACTGAAAAACGGAAAGAACAAGAATACATGAAGTGCTATCAACTTTCCAAAGCAAATAATTTCAATTCCTACATTTACCAGCTTTCAGTTTATCACCTTTTTTGCTGTCATCTAAAATTAAATTCATTCCGATCCAAAGATAATTCCTCAGCTTCACAGTGGCAATAGACGCTTTGTGCTGCTCAAGGATTTAACAAAGGAAAAAAATTAACAAGCAAGAAAAGGGAAGTAATCAGAAAAATAAATGAAAAAATAAAGAATTTTAACTTACAATTTATCAGAGCACCTTTTTTTTTTAATCATTACTGGGATTCCAAATCAATATATATGGTGGGAATATGAGCAATTTTTGGCCAGTAATCCCCCTTGTTAAATTCTAGGAGTGGTTTGAGCAATGGGCATTTGGAAATATATAGATTAGAGATAGAAGGGGGCATCCCCGATTCGGGAAGAGATTGGACATTAGAGCAATTCCAAATGCGCAGCTCAGAGAGGGAGGAGGGCAACCCCGATTCGGGAAGAGATTGGAGATTAGAGCAATATTGGATGGTCAACTTAGAGAGGGAAGAGGGCAGCCCCGATTCGGGAAGATATTGGAGACTATGGCTAAATAATTTTAGCTCGAAAGAGAGGAAGGAAGCCCTTCTTCCAAAGAATGACTCGCATTTGAGGTAAATTATTAGCAAATAGGTACTCAAGAGAGGTGAGGCTTTTGAGAAGTTGGCTGCTTAATGTTTTCAGATTCCATATGCTAAGCCTTCGAATAGAGCAAGGCAACTCCCATTTTTCTTCAGCAAGAACCACTTCGTCGCTACCATCATGGTGGATAGTTAAATCTCTGAGACAGGGGAGTCTCTGTAAATGCCACTCTTCTCGGCCATTCACCAATTTCTTACAACAGGAGATCCAAAGTTGTTGTAAATTGAAGGGCAATCCTCCTGCAGAAAGGACTCTATTTGTGAACAATTAACCGTTTCAGTTCCTTAAGAGATGGAAGGAGTTGTTGCATATGTTCGGGCGGCGACTTCAGCTTTCTCACACGTTGTAAATATGCAATGATGTCATCCGAGTCCCACATGCCACCGAAAGTATTTCAAGATTCTCACAATGACTAATACCGATCGTTTCAGTGGCAGTAGGAATCAAAAGCCTAGTAAGGTTGTTGCAACTTCTTACACTCAAAGAGTGTGCTCTTGGGAGAAACTCAGGTGAATCACATCCTACTAGAGACAATGCCTCTAGACAAATAGCATTGATCGGCGCCTCCAATTTCAGTTCCCTACAACCAGAGATTCTTATTCTCTTCAAGGTACTCGGCAGAATGCTAATAGGTAAGGAGGTAAGAGACTTACAATCAGTAATATCTAATTTAACAATCTGTTTCATTCCCTCAAGTTGAGACGTAAACAATTGAGCATCATAAAAAACAACTCCAACCTTAGGAGAATTAGCAACTTCAAACTCTTTTAAATTTGAAAGTTGGATAGGTGTCTCCAAACTGAGTTCAAGGCATTTTGATATCCTCAATCTTCTCAGAGAAGAAAGATTTTCAGGCAACTTCCCAATCAACTTTGGGCAACCATCAATCAAAAGTTCCTCAAGTACAGGGAACTCTCCCTTCCCCAGTACACCCCACTGCTTCCACTCCAGCATCTCTGCGAATTCAAGCTGCTCAAGAGAATTAAATGGCTTTGTGGAGGATGAACTACCATAGAACTCTTCAGTCACCTCTGTTATTTGATGCATCCCTCTAATGGTAAGGAATTTTAAACAAGGAAGCTGTCCTAGCCCTGGCAAGGAATCACAGTCTTTGCAGTTGTTAAGAGACAAGTCTATTAGCTTATGAAATGAAGGATCACCTAGCCAATTTGGAAATTTTGTTCCTCTATAGCCAGTGATTCGGAGTTCTTCTATGTTTGTATTTGGTTGTAGCTCATCAAGTATCTCTCTTTCAGTTTGTGAATTGTCAGCATTACTTCCGCTCCACTCCAAAGATAACCTTTCAACGTGTTTCTTTTCCCTCATGTTTGCCTTCAGAGATTCCCTTGTATCTACCACATGTTGCAACCCAAGAATTGATAGAGATCCATACAAGTTATGCAGTTCACCCAAATCTTCCATTCTTGAACCACTACGACCACTTAGAAGAAACTTGGCTCCCACTAGCACATTGAGACTTTTCAACTTGCTTAGATGTGGGGGTGTCGTCAAATAAGCTTCGCTAATGTCAAGGTGACGCAAGTTGATCAATTTTTCCATATGCAGAGGTAGCTCCTTAAGATAACTACAATATGACAAGAGAAGTGTCTGTAAGTTGTACAGTACACAAATTGAATCTGGCAACTTTTTTATATTTGTCCAAGAAAAGTCCAAAAACCTTAGGTGCTTTAATTTAATAAACAAGTCATTTGGCAACTCCTCATTCTTATAATGAGACAATGATAGTGCCCTCAAAGATGTTAGTCTTGGCAATATGTCATGCAGCACCCTCTTGCTAAGATGGCACCAACGCAGCTGGATATTGATGGGAAGCAATGTCCTCAATTGCTCCGATTTGTTGAGGGTTTTCAGTTTACCAAAATCACCATCACCCATTGAATATGACAAGTGTCGAGTTTGTTCCAACATATGAGATCCTTGGTTCTCTTCCAACCTGTTACACAGATTTGAAGACGCAATTTGGGCCAAATCATTGACAAGGTCATGCATTAAGAATTCCCCCGGATTCCATTCAGAAGACTCTCGAACTTTTTCAAACAATGATCTAGATCTCAACTCGAGAAAGTATTGGTTAGCTGAATGCAACTGCTGTACAAGACCATTAGCAATCCACAGGTGAATAACTTGTTCTTTGCTAAACAGATGATCTTTTGGATATATTGCACAAAAAGCAAAACATTGCTTCAAATGTGGACGAAGATCATTGTAGCTCAACATCAATGCTGGTAAGATTCCATTTGAATGACGTGGCAGCTCCCATATTTCACTTCTTAAAATGTCTCTCCACTCATTCACCTCGAATTTGGAGCGTAAAATGCCAGCAAGTGTCTTTAGAGCTAATGGCAATCCTTTGCACTTGTTTGCAATTTGTTTTCCAACCTCTTGAAATTCTGAATATTCCTCAGGATCCCTATTTTCAAATGAATGCCGTTTGAATAGAGCCCAAGAGACTTCACTAGACAGAGTCCCCACATTGATTGCTCCACAACCCATCATCAAGGCAACACTCTCCTTACGTGTCGTTACAATGATCTTACTTCCTACATCTCCTTGTACAAAAAGATTTCTCAAGTCATCCCACTCTTTATAGTTTTCAGATTCTTTCCATCCTCAAACAACAAACGGTCAATCAATCCCTCTATTTCTTTCTGCCTACCTAAGATATCAGATTCATCAACAACAGATGTTGAAGATTCCCTTGTTTCTTGTTTACCCGAATCAAGATACTTTGTTAGATCAAGGCGGCCAATTTGCTTTTCCAACTCCTCCAATGTTTCAATGGTGTCTTCCAACTTGTCCTTTATGTTAAGAAAAAATCATCACTCAAGCACAGGTTGCAGTCACTTACCTTTTGATTTTGATGCTGACCTTCCACCTTAAGCCTCAACACTTCATAATTAACTTCTTCTATTAAGTTTTCAGCAGAATCCACAGCATCTCGAAGCTCATTAAGCCAGTCTCTCACAGATGGATTTGATGCCTGCTTATTCTCTGCATCACTTAGTACAATCTGAAGACTACGCAAAGTCATTTTCAGCTTCTTTAAGAGCCGAACATCACACTTGTCCCTCTTAAACATCTTCAGCAGATCACCGTTAGGAGCAAGCCTGTCAAAGAGAACATTCAAAGCTGAAGAGAGAAATGCACAACCAACTGCTAAGCCAATCTCCATTTCTGAAATCTGCAAATCAAAATAGGAAACCACAAAATGATTATAAGAATTTGAAGAAGATTAATGTTTCTTTACTAAGAGCTTTATTTCACCTGTTGAATGATGCAAATATGACTGATCACTGATTTCTCTCTCTCTCTCTCTCTTGCTAGTGGTTTTACTTGTAGCTGGTACAACTATGTCTGCTACTATTAACTATTGTCCTTTTATTCTCTTTTCCCAAAGTATGACTTTTCAGCCAACAAGATGACAAAGATTATTCATTACTCTCTCAATTTAATACTCCCTCTGTCTCGAAGTTACCAGCATCTTATGGATTTGAATGACCTTTCAAAGCAACCTACTTATATCTAAAATAACATTAATCCCTAAAGCAACATTAATATCAAACTTACATATTATAGATTGATACTAATAAAAAAGAGAGTTTAAAATGTCGTGTGGTTTTATCATCATATCATATCATATATTATTATAAGTGGGAAGGGCTTAATCTTACGAGTTGAATTACGAAAATACCCCTATATTACATTAAAAAAGTAATAAAAATTAATTAATTAAATAATAATCATATATCATATTAGTATATTATTATACTAATCCTAATCATCATATACCTACTTGTTTGTTTTCTCCGTTTGTTGGCTTCTCATTTCCTTCCTAATCTTAATTATTCTCTCTCTACTTGTAAATATTCACCTATTGTTATAATAATTATAATAAAGAAGGGGAATGAAGAGTTGCAAGGTAATTAATTATGAGAGAAATGTTCGCTTTATTGCTATATAATTATGATAATAAAATATAAAGAGAATGAAGAGTTGCAAGGGTAATAAATTTTGAGAGCTATAATATAAAATAAAGAGAATGAAGCGTTGCGAGGGTAATAAATTTGGAGAGCTATATATAATATTTGTGTAGCAAAGAGGTGGTCAGCCGATGGTCATTATTTTTGTAAAAATGCATGATTATTACATAAAATTTTCATTTTTCTCTAAATACATTAGTTGATTACTTATTACTTTCATTGTATTTTTTTGCTTTTTACAGAAGAAAAATGTGTATAAGTTCTAAAAGTTCATACGGAGCATGCAATGATGGAAATGGATATTGGAAATTTTCACGGATTGGAGGTTGAAATCCATCTATTCACAAAGTTAGTTTTTAACATTATCTAATATATTTTCATATTTTGAGAAAATTCTCTTTTAATATTTAGTTTTTAGGTAATTGTCGGAGGAATTCAAATCGGTGCTTTCACTGATTTACATATTTTGGGTAAGTCAATTGAACTCTCTTCTTCCTTTCTTTGTCATTTCACATAATATATATATATATATATATATATATATATATATATATATATATATATATAGTCGTTGCTTTTCTTTCTTCCATTTAATTTTTCACCTTATTTTGTAATTAGAGCTTAATTTTTCATGTTTCAGATCTGACCTAGCTATCATCTTTGGAAGAAAATTATTCTAGATAATAATAATGACCATATCTAACTATTATGTTGTTTACCTCATTTTGCTCCAATATTACTTTTTTGGTTCCTTTACACTAGATCTTCTAGGTACAGAAGAAAAAGAATATCATTGTCTTTTTAGAACTGTTAGGGATAGTAGCATTAGTGTTGCATTTGGATTGAAGACGTCATCATATGTGATAATATTGATAGATAGAGAATGAATATTTGGAAGACAATAGATTTTATCACTATGTATGGATTAGAATGAAATAAAAATATATACTCTTTTATACACTAATAATTTTTATGCTTTATTTTTTATTCTAATTGATGTAGATGAAGGATACATGTCTCTCAAAGGTGTTTGGAAATGTTCCAAAAATTTAAATTTTGGTTTTATTTCATGTAAATTGGTTCCTTTGTAAGTGATTTTTATATTTATTCTTAAAATTTTCTTTTTATGTTTTCAAATTGGATTTGGGATCTACGTGTAAAGTGCATAATGAGAGATTATTGAGGATAAGTTATATCGACATATTCATACCATTACATGTTATATTATCTTAATTAGCTTCACATTTCTTGCTTGATGGCAAATGCAACATTCCACTGTTGTGATTATAAAATAAAAATTCCACTATTATGAATTTTATTTAATGAATATGATGTAAATGATAAAGTTAATATTGTTAATTTCAATATTTTCTATATAATAATTTAATAATATGGGATAAACGTGCAACGCACGTTCCTAAGGACTAGTATTACTATAAGTAGGAAGCTCCTAACTTTAAAGTTAAATTACCATTTTGCCCTTTTTAGATTTTTTTTATTTTTTTTTTGGAATTTAAGTAAAAAGAAGTCCAAAGTTCATAACTTTTTAATAAAGAACCATGTCTTCTCCAAGAATTCAATGACTATATTGATATATAACTATACTTCTTCCATACCTATATAACTAAATTTAATTGTTTTTTCTAAGTTTAGGCAATCCTTAATATTTTGTATTGAACAATTAAGTCATTTAAGTAGCTTAATTATTTGTCAAATTCAATTTGTACTTTCTTTCTTTAAATTTATATTACTCTTTCCACACATGTTTAATATTATCTTATTATTTTTTTAAAAAAATAATATTAGGTAGTTTTTTTTTGTTTTCCTTTCTGTTACCTTTAACAGTTTTTGGTATTTTTGCTCTATTACACTGGGACACACGAGTTTACCCTCAGATATGTTGAGAAGAAAATGACCATATGTATACACTGTTACTGATCTTTTAGTATATTGCAGGCTTATAATTTTAGTGTGGATTCAAATATAATACTTTTTTTTTTATAGACGTAAAATGACAACTATATTACATTGGATTTCAAATACTTATGATAAAGAAAGAGAAAGTCTAATCATATATATATATATATATATTGGAAGTCCTAACCTAAAAATTGAATTATCAGTTTGCCCTTAATTTTTAAGGTGATGATGAATTATTTACTTTAAATGCGTCCCCGAAATTAGTATATATATATATATGGAAGTCCTAACCTAAAAATTGAATTATCAGTTTGCCCTTAATTTAATTTTGATGATGATGAATTATTTACTTTAAATGCAATAATGGCTAAATAATGGATTAGGAGAATAAGGAATGTCGGATTGTATTTGATTTATTAATGTATTCTTAATAAATATTAAGTAATGGTTATGATATTCAACCTTATAGTAGACTTTTCTGCTCCTATGTTTATAAAATGAAAATTTGACCATTCACATTCTTATGAATTATAAGGACTCACATTTAATATGGGTTTTTATATAAAATTTTACTTTTTTTTATGAAATACAATATCATCCTTTTTTTTTATGAAGTTCTTTTTATATATATAATAATATAGACCAAACACATATACAGCCCCTCAAACTTGCCCTCATTTTTCATTTTGGCATTCCAACTTATCCTTGTTTCATTTTAACCCTTAAACTCCATTTTTTCTGTACCATTTAAACATTTATACTAATTTTTATGATTTGTTTTTATTTATGTTATTCAATTGCAATTTCTTATTTTAAAAAAATAGACGTGTGCCTGTTAATTTTCGTAAAAAAATTAAACATTCACGAACGAACATAAAAAATTTCAAACAATAATATTATTTTTTTGATATTTCTCTATATTTTTGCATGAAAATAAATTGACGAAAGTTCTTTGATTTTCTTTCTTAAACATTCAATTAAGTTAAATAACACTACTTATTTATTTTTTCTTATTATCTAGGCAATCTAAATTTAACGCAAATACTCACTTTTAATATAAATCAATACGAATAAAAAAACCTATCTTCAAAAAGACTCGACTGGCTTTGTTAATAACACTACTAAAAAAAGACTCTTGTTCATTGCTAATAACACTACTAAACAATGTTAAAACTTGACTGACTTTGTTAGGTTGTCGGTGATTTTAAAGAAAGAAAACCAACACAATTTCGTCGGTTATTTTTCACACAAAAATACATAACACTCTTAAAAAGAAATTATTATTTTTTAAAAAGAATTTTACCGTTTGTTCATTTTTAATTTTGTAACTAAAATTAACTGACACATGTCGATTTAAAATAAAAAATTGCAATTGAATAACATAAATAAAAACAAATCATAAAAATTAGTATAAATATTTAAATGGTACAGAAAAAATTGAGTTTAAGGGTTAAAATGGAACAAAGTTAAGTTTGAGTGCCAAAAGGAAAAACAAGGGCAAGTTTGAGGAGTTGTATATGTGTTTGGCCTATAATATATGGTATATAACAATATTGTTTAGATCAGTTTGTACACAATTTCATTAATTCGTTAAGATATCATGTTCAAGTCAAATTTTGGAGTAATAATTATCCATGACGGCAGTAATGAAGGTGAATGATGTCTACGTATATTCATAACTTCCTAACAACTCGTTATCCAAATAGTATACTGAAACTTTCTATTAATTTTAAGTATTTTGTTTTCTTTAGTAAAACATAAGAAGTTAGAGGAAAATGACATCTTGACTATTTCTTTTGTCAATAACAACCAAATAATATCTGAACGTCAAATGTTATTATGATGTGTAACAATAACAATCATTCGCTATAGCAGCCAAAAATATGTCCATCATTATAAAGAGGTCCAACTTTGTCTTTCGTAATTACACTTATAATCTCAATCCTCAATATTCTTGAGGAAAAAATAGCAATATTTGCTGCTGCACCTTAACTATGATCATATGCATAACTTGAAAGAACATCACTTACTATATATACATACAAAATAAAATTCCATCTGATGCTTCAAACACGCGCACAACAGAGCAATGTAGAGGATGGAAGTATTACCAAAATCGAGCACGACACCATCTGGACATATCTACTTGACCTTGTAACACTTCTGGTCTAAATGCAGGTTCAGCATTTCAAGCCAAACGTTTTAACTAGTCATTCATTGAGCCAGAGGAGAGCATTTTAGACATACAGGTGGAAGGAAATCTCGCGGTAAACATGTTTGCCTGTTAAAGACACAAAATGATACAATGGGAATTTGAGCAATTACAGTTTCTCAATTCTGGAAAGGACTGATTTTCTGAGAATGAAATGCCTACCGTTCTTTCGAGAGATGGAAGGAATGCATGCATTGGTTCTGGTGGCAAACTTCAGCTATTACTGAAAGAATCTCGATGAGGAAATGACATTGTATCTTGGCAGAGAAACTGATCAATCAAACCTTGCACTTTGTTGAACTGCTGACAGAAGAGAAGAAAATAGGAATGATCTTAATGTGCTATAGGAGAAACTCCTTGTACAAAAGTTAGCTCAATAGTGTCAAGATTTCAGCGAAAAGAGAAAGTACCTTTCTACACTTACACTCTGCTAACTGATCGCAGTTTAGCTGATATTTGTCTATTCAAAAAAGTAAACATGTGCATTACTCTAAACCACTTCCTCCTTCCACAACTCACTCGAAAAAGGGAAATAACTTCTCTGGAAATAGTCCAATCAAAGTGAAGACTATTAAGCTGACGAACTGGTAAAACAATTGATGTTAATACAGCCAAGGCATCAAATCTATAGGCTGACTAACAAAATCAGTTCTGATAGTTGATAGCACTGGATGATTTCACTGAGAATAGAAAATGACTAGTCCTTTTATCGAATGATGATTGAAATTTGACATGCTGTTTTGTTGCCTAACCTGAAATAAATTTCTGATGTAAATTCCAAGACAAGACAAGATTGAAAAACTCCTACAATGACAATGGATCAACAAACAAGTCAAGCTTATAGACTAAAAAAAGGAGCATTCCACAAAATTAAATTATCTGGATAGTAAATTGCAACAAACGCATTAAGACAACGTCATATTTTGAACAGCTTATATGCATCAGCTAAAACTAGAGGAATTTATTAAGAGAAGACGCTTTCTTGGTTATGCTGTTAATTCTAACAAAGTAAACTACAACTACAATGTAAACATATTGGTAACTGAAACATGTGTAAATCGTTTTTTGTTACCTAACCTTGAATTCATTCCGAGTAGGATACACTTCCTTGCCTTTCACTTAGTTCTGAGGTCCCACTCGAGGTTGAGTAATGAAAATCATTTGAAGGGAACTTATAATCTCCACAGTTATCAGCTTACTGTTTATATCTTCAGTCCAAATCTCTGAATATCCAAATACTGACAAAAGCTCAGTATGTGCTATCAAATGCAGTCATATAATAAAACATGAAATCAATGAGATATAACAAGGCATTAATATGGAAGCAGATATTGGAAGTCTTTTCGAATTTCTTTAAATTTCAAGATTGATGCACCTCTTTTCAAGTTTTTGGCTACCTGACTGAAAAATGAGGTTGCGTTCCTTTGGACCCCTTATCTCTGTGGGAGAGACAAGAAATGGGGAACAAAGCTGAACAGCTTTTCATGTTGGCAAAAATTTTCCCAGTCTGCGAGATTTGAGGGAGAACATAGGTTAAAATACATCCTAGAGATGATTATTCTCATAACATACAAACAAAACTAATCAAAACTATCATCCTTTAAAAAATGGTTTATTGACATGCATACAAAACTAGTAAAGACTAAGCTATGGAAGTAAAAATATCTTTTTGCGCTTATCAAATTTCAGATGATTACAGAGGAAATTAGCATCACGTGACTGCTGAAAAAGGACTCATGTTTTTGCTATCATTTTGGAAAAACTACACTTACATTAGTGATAAGGAGCAATCTAGTTGAGACAACAATTGAATGCTGTATTGCTGTCAAAATCCTAACAAATCTGAACAGCTTTCATAATGGTGATTAATTTTGCATTCTGCAAGATTCGGGGGAGAAAATATATTCGTAAGAGGCAAGTAAGATAAATAATTGCTTGTATTAATATTCATTAGTATGTGACAGAGAGAAACTGCAAAAAAAAAAAAAAAGGATATCATAGGCATACCAGATGAAGTGATCATCAATCCAAAAGCTGAGGTTAGATCGATCCAACACGATCTGAGTATGGGTGAGGGATTAGCACCAAATTTGGTCAATTCACCAAGTATGCATAGACTACATCAATTACAAACAAGTATATTTAGTTTCAGTTTTTTGGTATACATACACACAAAAGCTATTGTCCTAAAAATCCATATACTGGCAAAAGCTCAGTATATGCTATCAAATGCAGTCGCACCAAACTTGAAACCAATACGATACAACATGCCTAAAATAAAAGAAGCAGATATTGGAAGTCTTTTCCAATTTCTTTAAATTCCAAGGTTTGGGCTACCTGACTGATAAAGTGAATTCCTTTGGACCCTTTATCTCCGTAGAAGAGACGAGAAATGGGTAACAAAGCCGAACAACTTTCATGATTTTCCAGTCTGCAAGTTGAGGGAGAAAATATGTTAATAGACAAGCAAAGAGAGTTTTACTAGTACATTAATATTACATTAAGACAATTGAGTCTGTGGAAGAGTCTTAACGAGAATACGTGAGTTGCTACTGAGATGAATTTCTAAAGGCAATAATTAACATATATGTGCATTGTAAAAGATTTCTAGTTCATTACGTCTACAGTGTTATCACCTTTTTGTTTTTTTGTCTTTCAGCTAAAATTAAATGCATCCCGATCTGAAGATGATTCCTCAGCTTCACAGTGGCAATAGAGGTTTTGCACTGCTCAAAGATTTAACAAGAAAGCAAAGGGAAGTAAACAAAAAAAAAAAAAAAAAAAGAATTCTTGAATTGCAATGGAAAATGAATTTCCAAGACAATAAACATCCTACTGACATATATGTGCATGGTAAAAGATTACTAGTTCATTAATATTACATTGAGCTATCAACTTTCTGAAGCGGATTATTTCAATTCCATACCAGCTTTCTTTTTCTCACCTTTTTGCTGTCATCTAAAATTAAACTCATCCCGATCCAAGATTATTCCTCGGCTTCACAGTGGCAATAGACGCTTTGCGCTGCTTAAAGATTTAACAAAGGAAAAGAATTAACTAACAAGCAAGGAGAAGTTAATAAAAATAAATGAATAATGAAAAAAGAAGGAATTATAATTACATATATCGGAGCACCATTTCTCTATATCATTATTGGTATCCCTATCAATAATTATGGTGGAAAAATGAGCAATTCAAAATGGAGATAATGGCAGTCCCAGATAGCTAGATATCGAAGCAACATGAGGCCTCGAAGTTGACAGAGTGCTAATAGGCATCCGAACAAAGCTCCACATTGATAACTGAAAAGATTGGAAAGCTACATATAAGGTGTAGGATTTCTTAATGGTGTGAGGTCTTTTGGGGAAAGTTGTGCGAGCTTACACTTGTTAGGAGTATCATTAATAGATAATTCATTTACCATTCGTGTTGTACAGGAAGTGACTGGGACTAGAAACAGGGGAATAAAGAGAGTTATAACTTTTGTGATAGAAAATCAATTGATAAACAAACAAAGAGAAGTCTTAAAAATCATTTGGAGAATCACTTACCAATGATCTTGCTCGCTATATAAGTTCACTGTCGAATCATACATTGTGTTTGAGCAATCTCAGGCCACTCCTCCATCAATATGCGATTTGAGCATTGCTCTCAGCTATATTAAAAATAGACCTTTTAAATATCAGTTCTGGTAGTTGAAAGCAGTGGATGATTTAACTGATACTAGTCCTTTTTAACTGATGTTGGAAACTAGACAAAATTTTGCACAATATTTCAAAGACTGATCAATGAGAAAATCTTCAAGTAAGATGAAGAGTGAAACTAAGAGTAACAATTGAATAGGTAATTAGATAAGAGTCGTGAAGGATAATATTTAAAGCAAATAAATGAAGGAGGAAAAAAGAATAGTGCAATTGATATTTAAGTGTGACTATAGAAAAAAAATACATTATAATTAAATATTAATATTATGTATATAATTATTTATGGGAAAGAATCCGTAAAATGACATATATATAACCAATTCAATGATAACCACAAAACAGATTAATAAGAAAAAGATGCCCAAATCCATAAATTGAGATTGATGTTACAATTGACCTTTAAGATATTTACCCCACTTTTAATATAATAAGATGATACGATGATATGATATGATGATTACAGTGTTCCCACCCGAATATAAATATTTTTTCACCTTCTTTTTTGCAATCAAACATTAAATTCATCCTGATCTGAAGATGATTCCTCGGCTTCACAGTGCAACAGACGCTACACACTGCACAAAACAATATAACAAAGGAAAAGAATCAACAAACAAGCTACGAGAAGTAACGAAAAATAAAAAGTTACTGAGATAAAAAAGAGTTCTTACATCTGTCAGAGTACCATTTGTTTTGATCATCACAGGAATTCCCTATTGATCTGTATAGTGGAAATATGAGCAATATTTGGCCAGTATTCCTCCTTCATAAATTCTAGACGTGGATTGAGCAATGGACAGTCTGAAATAGATAGCTTAGAGAGGGCAGAGGGCATCCCTTTTACTGGAAGATGTTGAAGTTCAGGACAATTTTTGATGCTCAGCTCGGAGAGGGATGAGGGCAGCGCTGACTCCGGAAGAGATTGGAGTTTAAAGCAGGAGTCAATCTCTAGACGCCTAAGAGAAGTGAGGCCCCGAAGACGTTCAGTTGACAGTGAATGGAGCTCATCATGATCTCTTAATGTTAGTGAAGAAAGAGACGAGGGAAGCCCTTCGTCGATCATTGACTGGATTTGAGGTAGACGCTGAGTGGATAGAGATTGAAGAGAGGTGAGGCTTTTGAGAAGTTGGAAGCTTAGTGTTTTCATATTGTCTACCTCAAGTCTTTGAATTGAGCAAGGCAACTCCCAATGAATCTCTTCGTCAGTAGAACCATGGAAGATTTTGAGTACTCTGAGACAGGGGAGTCTCTGTAAATGCCACTCCTTTCGATCATTCTCTAGTTTATTGCAATACCAGATCTCAAGGACTACTAGACTGAAGGGCAACCCTCCTTCAGGGAAGGACTTTATTTCTGGACAAGAATACAGGAAGAGATGATTAAGAGATGGAAGAAGTTCCTGCATATGTTCTGGCAGAGACTTCAGCTTCTCGCAGGTGTGAATATACAACTTTCGCAACAACGTTGGAGTCCTGGATGCCACCAAAAGTATTTCAAGATTTTCACATCCAGAAATGTAGAGATCTTCAGTCCCAGTAGGAATCAAAAGCCTAGTAAGGCTGTGGCAACTATATACACTCAAATAGTGTGCTCTTGGGACCAGCTCAGGTGATATATCATTTATAGAATTACATTCATTTAGTACCAGTCTCTCGAGAAACATCTCACTAACTGACGGCTCCAATTTCAATTTCTCACAATAATATATCTCTATTTTCTTCAAGGTTTTTGGCAGACTGCTAATAGGCAAGGAGTTAAGAGAGTGAGAACTTCTGATTTTTAATGACTCTAGCTGCATCATTCCTTGAAGTTGGGATGCAAATAGATCAGCATGATCAAAAAGAACTCCAACCTTTAAAGAACCGACAACTTCAAACCATTTTAGACTTGAAAGTTGGATAGGTGTCTCCAAAATAAATTCCGGACAACCTGAAATTGTCAATCCTGTCAAAGAACAAAGATTTCCAGGCAATTTCCCCATCAACTTGGGACAGTTTATAATTGAAAGGTTCTGAAGTGCAGGGAACTCTCCACTTCCTAGTACATGCCATTGCTTCCACCCGTTCATCTGATTAAATTCAAGCCATTCAAGAGAGTTAAATGGCTTTATTGAAGATGGGCTACCATAGAATTCTTCGGTCACCTCTGTTATTCGATTCATATACTCAATGGTGAGGACTTTCAAAGAAGGAGGTTGTCCTAGTGCTGGCAAGGAATCACAGTTATTGCAGCATCTAAGAGACAGCTTCACTAGCTTAAGAAAGGAATAATCAGCCAACCAGTTCGGAAATTTTGTCCCTCTATATCCAGAGATAATCAGTTCTTTTATGTTTGTGTTTGGTTGTAGTTCATCGAGTATGCCTCTTTCAGTTTGTGAATTGTCAGCAATACTTCTAACCCACAGCAATGATAACCTCTCAATATGCTCCTTTTCCCTCATGTTTGCCTTCAAAGCTTCCCTTCTATCAACCACATTTTGCAACTCTACAATTGATAGAGATCCATACAAGTTGCGTAGCTCACCCAAATCTTTGACTTTCAAACCACTTTGAAGACATTTAACTCCTAATAGCACCTGGAGGCTTTTCAACTTGCTAGGATGTAGCGGCATCTTCAACCGAAAACAGCACCTAATGTCAAGGTAACGCAAGTTGATCAAATTTCCCATCTGCAGTGGTAACTCCTCAAGATCATCACAAGACAACACGATAAATGTCTCTAAGTTGTACAACACACAAATTGAATCTGGTAACTGTTTTATCTTTGTCCAAGAAAGGTCCAAAAATCTTAGGAGTTTTAATTTGATAAATAAGACATTCGGTAACTCCTTGATGTCATAACGAGAAAATGACAATGCCCTTAAGAATGTTAGTCTTGGAAGTATGTTATGCAGCACCCTCTTGCTTAGATTAACTGAAAACAAATGGAGCTGGATATTTATTGGAAGCAATGTCCTTAATTGCTCCAATTTGTAGAGGGTTTTCAATTTACCAAAATCACCATCTCCTTTTGAAAATGACGAAAAGTTACCATCACCCATGGAATACGACAAGTGTCGAGTTCGTTCAAACATATGATGTCCTTCGATGTCTTCCAACCTGGTACAAAGTTTTGAAGATGCAATTTGGGCAAGATCATTGACAAGGTCATGCATAACGAATTTCTCACCATCCATTTCAAAATATTTGTCCGCGTCCTGCCCTGAGAATACCCCTCCCTTCCATGCAAAAGAATCAGGGACCCTGTCTAACAATGATCTTGATCTCAACTCAAGAATGTACTGGTTGCCTAGTTCTTCAACTGTTTCATCTTTTTGCAACTGTTGTACTAGACCATTAGCAATCCACAGTTGAATGACTTGTTCTTTGTAAAATTGATAATCTTTCGGAAATATTGCACAATAGGAAAAGCATCGCTTCAAATGTGGGGGAAGATCATTGTAGCTCAACATCAATGCTGGTAACATTCCATTGTCTGGAAGCTCCCATATTTCACTTCTCAAAATGCGTTTCCACTCTTCAATCATTGATTTTGAGCGTAACATCCCAGCAAGGGTCTTTATAGCTAAAGGCAATCCTTTGCATTTCTCTGCAATTTTCTTTCCAATCTCTTCAAGTTCTAGATGTTCCTCAGGATCCCTGTTTTCTAATGAGTGTCGTTTGAATAAAGCCCAAGAGACTTCATTAGACAGAATCCCCACATTCATTGCCCCACCACCCATCATCAAGGCAACACTCTCCTTATGTGTTGTCACAATGATCTTACTTCCGAGATCTCCTTGCACAAAAAGATTTCTCAAGTCATCCCACTCATTATAGTTGTCATTCCAAACATCATCTAGAACAATAAGAAACTTTTTACCTTTTAAGCTCTCCTTCAATTTGATCTGAATCTGATTTATATTATCATCAACCTGTAAGCCAATCTCTTGAAGCAATCCTTTTGCTATTCTGAAAGCATCATATTGTTCAGACACACAAAACCAAGCTTTCAAATCAAAATGGTCGTTCACCTTCTCATCATTGTAAACAGCTTTAGCAAGTGTTGTCTTGCCCACGCCCCATTCTGACAACAGGGATTACAGTCAAACTTCTACCATTTGCATCAACAGATAATAAACGGCCCACCAATTCCTCTGTTTCACTCTGCCTACCAAAGATATCAGATTCATCAACCACAGAAGTTGAAGGTCTTCTAGTTTCTTGTTTACCCGAATCAAGACACGATTTCAGGTCAAGACAACCAATTTGCTTTTGCAACTCCTCCAATGTTTCAATATTTTCTTCCAACTTATCCTTTATGTTAAGAAAAAATTCATCACTCAAGGACAAGCTGAGGTAACTTACCTGCGGGTTGCTTGTTTCTCCAAGATTTTGACACTGACCTTCCACCTTTAGTCTCAAAACTTCATAATTGACTTCTTCAATTAAGTTCTCAGCACTGTCCACAGCATTTTGAAGCTCATTAAGCCACTGGCTCACGTATGGATTTGACGCCTGCTTATTCTGTGCATCACTTAGCACAGCCTGAAGACCAAGCAAAGTCATTCTCAGCTTCTTTAAAATCCGAAAATCGTGCTTGTCCCTTCGAAACATATTCAGCAGCTCTCCCTGAGGAGCAAGCCTATCGAACAGGACTTGCAGGACAGAAGAGAGAAATGCACCACCAACAGCTAAGCCAATATCCATTTCTGAAAACTGCAAAACAAAACAAAGAATGGCAAAAATTAAAGATGGTTGTCTATTTTTGCTAGAAATTAAAGATGGTTGAATTTACCTGTTGTATTCTAGAGCAATATGGAAACAATATGGTGTTCTTAATTTGCAATAGCTATCTCTTTGGTCAAAGAAAGAAAAGAGAAACAACGTTTGTTCTCTTTTCAAAAAGATTGCAATTTTCCACAGCTTAGCTGTCTCCCTCTTCACTTTGTTATATTTTACTCTATTCTTTCTTGACTTGAGTATCAAATTCCATACAATAATAATTTATTATTGGTGGACACCATCATTATATAAAGGAAATGAGTAATATATTTCTAAGAAAGTAGCATTTGATTATTGAGTGGGTGATGCTCAAGATGATTATGGTCCTTTTTTAATATAAAGAGAAAGGAAAAGCAAGTGAATACCATGATAGGGATTTTTTTAATAGAAACTAACAACGGTTGTGATGGATTGGTAAGAACTCCTTCATTCTTGATTAGAGATTCTGGGGTTTGAACTTGGGATATGGAGTCTTTATTGGGGAGCCTTTTAACCTCAAATATGAGCGTGGATTCAAATTCAGTTAGCCCCCAATACAGATATTGAACACCGAATAGCAAATAAACAAGAAATACCACATGATAGGCACTGAACTTTCCCTGCGTTACTTGACAGTTCCAGAGTAATGAAGGACGTCATTGTAACACCATTAGGCAAACACTACATCAGCAAAACATAGGATAGATGCAGAGTATATAAGAAGTGAGCCTTAGATCCAAGTGATGCATTTTAAAGCCGTCTGCGCCATTGTCCCAATGTTCAATCACATAAGAATAAAAACCACATAAAGCTTGAACAACTTTCCCTTCTCGACTTGAGCAAAGAGACCTTCAAAACTGTTCCCTTCTCAAATAACCGCTGAGCCATATAGAAATGTTGACAATGTAGACGGTAGTGACTTGGAAATTACAAGCTCCTTACTCAATATGCAAACAATACGGTAGGAGTATAATGATTGTGTGCTTAATTTTCAATTACTATACCAATAACTATCTCCCTGGTCAAAGAAAGTAAAGAGAAACCATCTTTTTTCTTTTCTCAAAAAGATTGCAATTTTCCACAGCTTAGTTGTCTCCCTCTTCACTTTGTTATATTTTACTCTCTTTTTACCGTAAGAGAAACAAAAACATGAATGCTCATCCTAGAAGAGAAAGCAGTCTAACGTTCAGCTAAGAACAAGAAACTGAGAGAGAGGGCCTTCAAGTTAACAGTTGAATTCACCAATCAACGAAACGATTCATTTTCAAATTAACTTTAGTGCATCCAAAATCAAAACAAAACACTGTGCTTAGATCCCCATCAAGTGGAGATGATAATTCTCCAATTTTACAATCTATTACACGTCAATCCTAAATCAGTTGGCATTGACTATATAATTCCTCTATTTCCGTTCCCTATATTAAGGCTCATTTCATCCAATGCTAAATGTGAAGATATGATACTTGAGCCTAAACCAACTCCGAAAGCTAGCTTATGAGTTACTTTTGAGTTTTGATTCCAGCTCCTCTATTGCCTTCTATGGTGGAAGAACTTCTTTTCCTTACAGTTGCATATTTCAAATTGTGAGAAGCTACTGCTCTTTTGTGAAGTCTTACTGTAATCAGGAAATGATATTGGTGGATAGAACTCGCAATATCTTAAAAATAAAATAAAAATGTTGAACCTTCAAGCTGGAGAATGGCGAAGTAGGAACGATTAAAGCTTGTTTGGACCTGTCGTTTTATAATGCTATATTGTAGGTGAATACAGTGTTTGAATAGATTGTATCATTTGTTGTAATTTAATACTAAACTTTTTATTGTTAGGTTTGACTGTATCTGCTAAAACGTTCCAATATGTTAGAACTCACAAGAGAGTAGTAGAAAAAGTCAACAAGTAACAGACCAAGCAAAGTCATCCTCGGCTCCTTTAAGAGCCGAACATCACGCTTGTCCCTGTTAAACACAACTTGTTATATTTTAATTGAATTAAACTTGTAACTTTTGGCTTGATTATCAAATTCCATACAATAATAATAAATTATTGGTGGACACCACCGTTATATAGTAAATTCTGAGTAGTGGTTATAACAAATTGTTTTTTAAATAATTTTTCACAGAAGATGCCTTTTTTGAAGTTGAAATCTAACCACTACATTGTCTTGCTTTCAACACTTGAATTTATTTCTTAAAAAGTCATTTGATTTAATTCAAAGACTACACTAATCTCCTATTAATTTAATTCAACGCCTTCATACTACTGTATCTGGCGTTAGCTTTTTTAAATGACCAGAAACTTCCTACTAATTGTTTTCTTTGAGTTGGGTTTTTTTTTTCTTGAAATTAATGTGTTTTAAAAGTATTCCTTTTATAATTTTCTCTTTATTTGATGAAATCAAATACTATGAAAAGATAGCCTAAGCAGAAAGGCACCCTCTTTTGCTCTGGAAAAATAAATTCACTTTTAAATAGTACTTGTGTATCATAGGTTGCCACAATATATTCGACTTTTCGGGACAAGTTTAGACGGATTTTATGTCTTTTCCCTGTTAAGTATTTTGTTTTCTTCTATAACATAAAAAGTCGAGAGGAAATGACTTCTTGCATATTTCTTTTATCAATAACCACCAAATAAGATCTAAACGTCAAATATTATTAAGGTGTGTAACAATAGCAATCATTTATTATAGCAGCCAAAAAGATGTCTGTCACTATAAAGCGGTCCAACTTTGTCTTTCGTAATTATACTAAACTAACTTCACTTGTAATCTCAATCCTCAACATTCTCAAGGACAACATAGCAATATTTGCTGCTTCAACTCAACTAAGATCATTTACATAACTTGAAATAGCATCACTTACTATATATACATACAAAATAAAATTCCATCTGATGCTACAAACTCGCGCACAACAGAGCAATGTTGAGGATGGAAGTATTACCAAACTCGTGGACGACACCATCTGGACATACCAACTTGACATTGTAGCACTGCTGGTCTAAATGCAGGTTCAGCATTTCAAGCCAAACGTTTTAAGCAATCATTCTTTGAGTCTGAGGAGCACATTTTAGACATACATCTGGAAGGAACTCTCACTATCGACATGTTTACCTGATAAAGATCACAACAGTTAAAATTACTCAAACACAAAATGATAAAAATGGGCATTTGAGTAATTAAAGTTTCTCAATTTTGAAGTGCAGCTGTAGCAGTGAACAACAACCATCAGAGTTTCATACACAAAAATATCCTTATTTTTCTGAGAATGAAATGCCTACCATTCTTTCGAGAGATGGAAGGAATTCTAGCATTGGTTCTGGTGGCAAACTTCAGCTAATCTCGATGAGGAAATGACATCGTATCTTGGCAGAGAAACTGTCACGACCCGATTTCTCAAGTCATGATGGCACCTACTATAACCCACCAGTAGGTAAGCCAACCCGTAACCCGGAACAACAAGTAATGGGTCTGAGGGTAGAAACTAAACAAGAGTAGACAAATAACAATATAAACAGGCGGAAGCAAACCAAAAACATATATACAAATAAAAAATCCCTTGAGTACAAGTTCCAAAAGTGGACAACAGAGACTGGACTGTCTCGAAAGGTAAAAGACAAGTCTATATATACAGATGGAGACTGAAATAGTACAAGACGCCGTGTGCTCACTCCCATCTCCGGATCAGACTGCTCCAAGCTCGATCAACGCTGACTACTAGTGCACGGACCTGCATCACGAAATAGATGCAGAGCGTAGCATGAGTACCAAAACAACAGGTACCCAGTAGGCATCATAGGCTGACTGAACTTGAAAAGTAAAGGCAATATGAAAAGAAGGAATAATACAAACCGAGGGTCAAGAGCGGAAATCTAAGTAAAAAAATGGAATGCACACGAGTGTACAAAGAACTAACTAAAGTAATCTATAAGCTAACTACACCTAACTGGGACCCCATAAGCCCAGAAGGTACACTCGTGCGCAAGTTAAATAAAAATCCAAACGGACCCCCATAAGCCCGATGAGTACACAGAATAACTATAACTAAAGAGAATTGCACAAAAGAACCCAAGAACGAAGAACATCGAACCAGAACCTCAACCTAATTAGTAGAATCTGACAGTACGGAGGCCAGACCTCGAACCAGATGCTCACCAGAAGTACCCAAGTAACCAGTATAAGAGGCCGGAACTCTAACCGGATGCTCTATATAGGTATCTGAGCAATAGAGGCCGGACCTTAAACCGAATGCTCTATATAAGTATCTGGGCAATAGAGGTCGGACCTTAAACCGGATGCTCTATAAAGGTGTCAATGTAGCTACTGAAAGAGTCCTAATCGATCCACACTCATAAATGTCCGTGGAACGCCGTTCATACTTAGACAATCAATGTAAGTCTTTGGAACCAAATCGAAAATCAAATTCAAATCGCGAAGTAGAATTAGTGTCGCCGACGTAACTCGTGAAGCCGTAAAATCGGGGAAAATAAGGATAACTAAAGTCGGAGCAAGCATATCGCCTAGCTAAGGTCCAATATATCAAACTCAAGTCTGCTACATCAGTCTACAGGGATCTAAGTCGGCCGAGCGATGTCGGGGCAAAACTAAGGCCTATCGGATCCGAATCATGTATTTCTAAGGCAAGCCCTAGTCAAATCTAAACTAAGGCCCAACATGCTTCAACAAATAGTAAATTAAGTATGCAAGCACTCCACATAGCGAGGAGGGTCAATTAATAACACAAAGCATGCAAGCACTCCACATAGCGAGGAGGGTCAATTAATAACACAAATCATGCTCACAGTTACCCGATAATTCTCGAAATAGGTCGAAAATATGATTTCCAAAGACCTATGCATGATTCAATCACTACCAACCCAAATCCCAACTAATCAACATGCATTCACACTCTCAAGCTCAATCTAAGAGAGGGAAACCGTAGCCTACCTGTAGGCCGATCACACGCGCTCCAAAATCACTTCTCCGGAGCTTTCCCTTTCCGAACGATCTCAAAACGTTGCCCTGCTATCAAAAATAGAGTCACAACGTTAATACGGTCGTTTAGACACCAAAATCACAACAAACGGAGACGGGTCAATTTTGGAGTCAAAACGGAAATTGTGGGACCCGTGCAGGAAATTCCAAAATTAACCCCAAAAGTGGGTCCTAACCAGTTCCCCCAGCTCATGTCCCATAATGGGACACAATTAGGGGATCGGGAACAACACAATACCAATATACAACCAAAATCCAAATTTTCCTCAAGAACTAAAGGAATAGGACAGCAGCTAATTCAGCATATTTACCAAAAACGGGTGATCTACAGTAAAATCTAACAATACAACAATGTTCTCCTCGAAAAACCACTCAAGATAGCCTCAAAAATCACTGAAATCGGACCTAAGATGGCTGAGAAAACAAGTCTCAAAAATTCTCAAAATCAAGTTCACAAAAAGGGTGTGGCAGCAGGTATTTTTCGAAAATTACCTCAAACGGGGACTCCAAATCACTATCTGAGCTCACCAACACATTATCCTCAAAAAATTTCACAACTTAGCCTTTTGAATCGCCCAAATCGATTGAGAGATGAGAGAGAGATGAGAGTTTGAAGTTTGAAAAAATTGGATATTGCAGATTTTCTGCAATTTTCCAACAACTAAAACTCCGACGGGGTGCTCCGATCTCGTTCGGAATCCCGTGCACGCAAACGAGATATGCAACCATACTAAATTCGACATTCCAGACTCAAGGGCGCAGTCAAAATTTCTATCAGAGGTCATTTCGATAAAAAGTGGGTCCCACTTCCAAAAGCCCTTTTAAGTCAAAACCCATAAAAGGGCTCGAAAAGATATCTAAAACCTCCAGACACAATAAAAGGGTCAATCTAGACCAAACTCGACATTCCGGAGCTAGCCACGCTGACGAAATTCTCATCCGAGCGCGTTTACTCAAAATGTTGACCAATGTCAAACTTATGTCAAATTTCAAAGGCTAAAACGCCTAATCGCACCGACTCACACTGAAAACCTCGGGAGTCATGACGACCAGGCTACTAGCCTAAAATGACCCTTCCGGAGCCGATGGAATCGTCAGAATTGGATTCCGATGTCATTTTCTTGAACTTTTGATCAAAAATGATCGTTGAAGGTTCATAAGCTCCAAAACACAAAAACTCGCACCAAAACCAAACGAACGACCAGGTGACCGAACTGTCAGTCCCATCAAGTCATAAATGACTTGGGGTCGCTATAGGAATGTTCTAAACGATATACAGAAGGCAAGACATAGAAATGACCAAGAGGATCATTACAAGAAACTGATCAATCGAACCTTGTACTTTGTTGAGCTGCTGGCAGAGGAGAAGAAAATAGAAATGATCTTAACGAGCTATAGGAGAAACTCCTTGTACAAAAGTTTGATCAATATTTCCTTCTCAGTCTGATAAAAGAAAGTAGTAGTGTCAAATTCCAGCGAAAAGAGAAGTACCTTTCTGCACCTACATGCTGCTGATCATCACAGTTGAGCTGATATTTGCCGATTCAAAAGTTAGCATGTGCATTACTCTAAACCACTTCCTCCTTCCACAACTTATTGTGATGTGTTGGAAGAAAACCTGGAAGTAGTCCAATATAAAACTTGAATTTAATGCAATATCTTAAATGTGGAAGCAGATATTGGAAGTTTTTTCGAATTTCTCTAAATTTCAAGCTTGCTGCAACTCTTTTCAAGATTTTGGCTACCTGACTGAAAAATGAGGTTGCATTCCTTCGGACCCCTTATTACTATGGAGGACACAAGAAATGGGGAACAAAGCCAAACAACTTTTCATGATGGCAAAAATTTTCCCAGTCTGCGAGATTTTGAGGGAGAACATAAGTTAAAATACAAGAAACAATAGTTTTAAAAGATTACTAGCTCATTGATATTACATTAAGAAAAGAGATACTGTGAAATAGTGTTAATATTCTAAGAGTGAATATATATAACAAGAATTCATGAATTGCAATTGAGATGAAGATCCAAGACAATAAACATCCTGCTGACAAGATTACTAGTTCATTAATATTACATTGAGCTATCACCTTTCCAAAGCGGATTATTTCAATTCCATACCAGCTTTCTTTTTCTCACCTTTTTGCTGTCATCTAAAATTAAACTCATCCCGATCAAAGATTATTCCTCTGCTTCATAGTGGCAATAGGCACTTTGCGCTGCTTAAACATTTAACAAAGGGAAAGAATTAACTAACAAGCAAGGAGAAGTTAATAAAAATAAATAAATAAATAAATAATGAAAAAAGAAAGAATTAAAATTACATATATCAGAGCATCATTTTTCTTAATCATTACTGGTATCCCTATCAATAATTGGGAAGCTACATATAAGGTGTAGGATTTCTTAATGGTGTGAGGTATTTTGGGGAAAATCATGCGAGCTCACACCTTGTTAAGAGTATGAAGGACGTCATTGTAACACCATTAGGCAAACACCACATCAGCAAAACATAGGATAGATGCAGAGTATATAAGAAGTGAGCCTTAGATCCAAGTGATGCAAGCCTATCAAAGAGAACATTCAAAGTTGAAGAGAGAAATGCACCGCCAACTGCTAAGCCAACCTCCATTTCTGAAATGGTACAACTATGTCTGCAATTATTAACTACTGTCCTTATTTTTTCTCTTTTCCAAAAGTATTGACTTTTCGCCCAACAAGATGACAAAGACTATTCATTACTCTCTCAATTTAATAATTGAAGCAAGACAGGATAGGAAAGGGGTCGTTTAGTGTGATGGATAAGACTAGTTAATTTAGGATTATTTTTAGTGCCTTTTAGGAGTCGTTTAATTTGAAGATAAGTTATATTGAAATTAGTTATCATGTGATAACTTATGTTGAGATAAGTTATGAAATGATTAGTTCTGCTGATTTATTGGTTTGTCATAGTCAAATAATATGCATGACATAATTTTTAAGAATAAGGGGTCGTTTGGTGTGATGGATAAAAGGAATTGATCCTGGAATAATTTTTGAGTGTCCTTTAATTCGTTGTTTGGTTGCAACGGCTGGGATATATTATCCCAAGATTAACAAGTAGTCTTGGGATAAGTTATCCCTCTTGCGGTGGAATAGTAATCCAACGATAACTTATCCTGGGATAAAGTATGTAAAATAACAAAAATACCTCCCTTAAACTCTCATTTATACACCACTTTACATTCATGTATATTGACATAATTTTTAACAATATTTATGATTATATTCACAACCTTAATTATTCATTGTTTTTATGATACTACATGTTTCTATTAAAAAATTGCATTTTATAAATACAATTTTTATTTATGAATACATTATAAGTTGAACTTATTTGCCTAATTCTTATGTTTATTTATATTTTGATTTCTCTTAAAATGTTCAATCCACTACTGAATTACATATTTTAAATTAAATAGTGTATTACTCACTTAAAAATTATATTTTATTTGTCAATTGAAATGTAGATAACTTTAATAATAAAAAAAAATTACTTTAATAAACTTTAAAATGAAAGTTTTATTTTTAAGTTAAATAAGATGGAAGGTTTATTTTTAAACTAAATAAGGTGAATGTTTTATTTTTAAGTTAAATAAGCTGGAAGTTTAATTTTAAAAACACACTGCACAATCATGGAATGCACACACAAAAATATTTAAGCTAAATAAGATGAAATTTTATTTTTAAGAATGAATAACTAAAGCTTGCAAAGAACATGTAAAAAAAAAAAACTAAATAAGGTGGAGGATATTTTTTTAAACAGACAACTTATTCTTAGAAATTATGCAATGAATATAAGTTTGAATATGACAAACCAAACAAGCAATAAAAATTAATCTCATCATAACGTGTACTCAAATCAAACCAACCCTTGGGTATAGAGTTAGCATATTAGTAGTTTTAGTATGTTATATGTATGTGTTTTTGCATGAATTACTTTATCCACAGTTAAGCTTTATTTTAGCCATTAATTGCTAGATTAATAAGCACAAGTATGGTATATGAAAGGTGTTTTAGCAGAAATTATCAATGTCTACTTATATTTTAACTCAGTATGATTATTAAGTAAATATTGAATAAAATAAATATGTAGAACTTATATACATCAGTTCTCTCCAGTGCTCTATTGTGTTATTGAAGGGAAAAGGACTATAGCTAGGGCCACATAATCAAGACACAACACAAGTTGTGCCAAAAGTAATTAATTATTGTGTTATTGAAGTGGAAAGGACTATAGCTAGGGCCAAATAAGACGGAAGAGGCTCCTCTCCAGTGATGATCTCTCTAGTTTTCCCAGTGCTATCTTGTATAGTTGACACGTGTCTATTTAATTCTTGAATGAACCAGATTAATTTTCTTGATCAAATACCATTAACCATGGTTATTACTATTTCTCTTTCTCTCTCCTCTCATTCCTTTCTCAATCAGCAAAGAAACATTTCCCCCCCTCCAAAACTCTCCGAAAAACAGAGCAATCAAACATCATTGGTGTAAATCAAACAATTGAAAATAAAAATTAGATCAATATTTTAATGTTTTTACATTTACATATGAACAACTAGGGAGAGTCTCAAAAGAGAAAGACGGAAATGGAGTGATTAGCTCCAATTAAAGATTACAGTTATAAATTCCACAAGAAAGAAGACCCAAAAAAGAATGGAGAATTTCACCAAAAAAAAAAGTATATGAAAAAATATTTTCCTACCCATTTTTCGTGCCCTTTCCAGATCCGTTAGTTGGCTTTTGCAAAAACTCCAATTGAAAAAATTGATGTTACGAAGAAGACGACATAGTTTTGTGGATCACCATTTTGACCGAACCAAGCTTCAAAATTTTATAACTCAAGTTCATCCTTTGAATTTTGTCTTCTTTTATCACGGTGTGAAAATAATGGAAAGAAAAAGTGATTTGTTGTTAACAAAGCAAATTCTTTGCTGATTGAGAAAAGGTTTGTTGCAGAATTAAGTGAGAAAAAAAGAGATGGGAGAGGAGACAGAAAGACAAATAGTAATAACCATGGTATTTGCTAGAAAATAAGAGATTGAATTTACCTATTGAATTCTAGAGTAATATGGAAACAATATGGTGTTCTTAATTTGTAATAGCTATCTCTTTGGTCAAAGAAAATGTTATTTGAAATATGGGAATAGAAGAACTTGTATTTCACCATGTTAAGAAGTACATGTATATATACAATCACTAGAGGTTCTATCAAAGGTAAGTAAATATCCTACACATTTTTCTATGATTTAGCTAGCTATATAAGGTAAGATAATATCTTTACAATATCCTACAATATTTTGTAACACTCCCCCTCAAGCTGGAGCATAGATATTGATCATGCCCAGCTTGTTGCATAGATAATTAACTCGAGCTCCATTTAGTGCCTTTGTGAACAAATCAGCTAGTTGCTCTCCGGTCTTCACATAGCCGATGGAAATCAAGTTTTCCTGAATCTTCTCACGAATGAAATGACAGTCAATCTCAATATATTTAGTTCTTTCATGATACACCGGATTCGAGGCAATATGAAGAGCAGCTTGATTATCACACCAAAGTTTTGCTGGTGTATGATGTTTCAATCCAATTTCAGTTAAAAGATTGTGTATCCACATAATCTCACATGTAGACTGTGACATAGCTCTGTACTCAGATTCAGCACTAGATCGAGATACAACATTTTGCTTCTTGCTCCTTCATGATATTAAGTTTCCTCTAACGAATACACAATAGCCTGTAGTAGACCTTCTATCAATTTTGGATCCAGCCCAATCAGCATCGGCAAAACACTCAACACGAGTATGTCCATGATTATTATACAATAAGTCGAGCCCAGGAGCTCCTTTCAAGTAACATAGAATTTGTTCCAAAGCTGCCCAATGTTTGATCGTAGGTGCGGACATTAATTGGCTAACAATACTTACAGCAAATGCAATATCTGGACGAGTTACAATGAGGTAGTTTAACTTCCCAACTATCTTCATATATCTCTCTGGATCATCAAAAGGATCACCATCATCTTTCATAAAATGCACATTGGGAATCATTGGGGTATTGCAAGGTTTTGCTGCCAACTTTCCAGTCTGTGCAAATAGGTCAAGAATATACTTTCTCTGAGATAGAAGAATTCCGTTCTTGCTTCAATTTACTTCTACTCCTAGAAAGTATTTTAACTGTTCCAAGTCCTTCGTATGAAATCTCATACGCAGGAAAGACTTGAGGGATGAGATTCGTGCATAATCACTTCCTGTAATGACAATGTCATCTACATATACAACAAGGAGGACAATGTCAGCGGTTGATTGTTGATAGAAGACTGAATGATCACATTTGCTCATTTTCAAACCAAACTATTGAACCACCTCACTAAACTTTCCAAACCAAGCTCGGGGGCTCTGTTTCAAGCCATACAAAGACTTTTCCAAATGACAGACTTTCCCATACTCTTCTTGAGCAACAAAACCAGGTGGTTGCTCCATACACACTTCCTCTTGAAGATCACCATGAAGGAATGCATTCTTGATATCCAATTGATGTAAAGGCCAATTCTCAAAAATAGCTAGAGAAATGAACAAGCGGACAGAAGTGAGTTTGGCAACTGGAGAGAAGGTGTCTAAATAATCCACCCCATAAATCTGAGCATACCCTTTAGCCACAAGTCTTGCCTTAAGTCTTGCCACAGAACCATCAGGATTAACTTTAACGGTAAAGACCCACTTACATCCTACTGATTTCTTTCCTTCGGGAAAATCCACCAAATCCCACGTGTGGTTATCCTTTAAGGCATGTATTTCCTCAAGCATTGCATTAGACCATCCCATATGACTCAAGGCCTCTTTCACTGTTTTGGATACAGATTTAGAGTCTATAGAAGTAATCAAAGATCTAGAAGTAGAGGACAAACGGTCATAGGAAACAAAATTAGCAATTGAATATGTAGATTTGCAAGTACGTATACCTTTACGAAGAGCAATAGGGAGGTCAATGTTTTCAGAAGGATCAAGCAAAGGAGGATCTGATGATGAAGAAACTGGTACAGTACATGTATCACCAATATCTCTTCTTCTCGAGTAAACTTAAACAATCGGTGGTTTTGCTAGCGCAGATGGAGCAGGTGGTAAAGGCACAATACTCGATTGGTGTTCAATAGGAGAACTGGGAGATGGAGAAACAGAATGTGTAACTTGATAAACTAACCATTCATCTTCTTCCTCCTGACTCGTACAAATGGGAGGTGTATAGAAGAATGGTGTAGTCTCTGAAAATACCACATCATTTGATACAATATATTTGCCAAGTTCAGTAGAATACCACCGACACCCCTTCTGAAGGCGAGAATATCCTAGAAAAACACACTTCAATGCCTTGGGATCCAACTTGGTAACAGATGGTTGAGCATCTCGAACATAACATGTGATTCCAAATACCTTAGGTTCCACCAAAAATAATGCCTTGTTTGGAAAAAGAACACTATAAGACATATCACCATTAAGCACAGTAGATGGCATGCGATTAATCAGAAAACAAGTCGTTGAGACCGCATCGGCCCAAAACCGTTTAGGCACTTTCATTTGGAATAAAAGGGTCCAAGCTATCTCAAGTAAATGTCTATTCTTCCTCTCATCAACTCCATTTTGAGAGGGTGTATCAACACATGAAGACTGATGGAGAATACTGTATTGTCTCATGTAGGACCAAAATAATTCTGACATGTATTCTTTAGCATTATCACTCCTCAGAATACGCACAGAAGCATTAAATTGAGTCTTGATTTCAGCACAGAAGGCACCAAAGTGAGTAAACACTTCGGAGCGACTCTTCATAAAATAAATCCAAGTCGTTCAAGAGAAGTCATCCACAAAAGTGACAAAATACGTGTGCCCAGTTTTGGAGACGACATGACATGGTCCCCAAACATCCGAATGAAATAACTCGAATGCCAACTCAGCCCGCTTATTAACCCTTGGACCAATTGAGTGACGATGATGTTTTGCAAATCGGCATGACTCACATTTCAATGATGGAATATTCTAGAATTGAGGGCAGAGCTTCTTTAATAGAGGTAGAGAAAGATATCCCAATCGACAATGTGCTTCAAATGGAGACATGACACTAGAGCAAGCAACTGACCGAGACTCTCATTCATCAAGGATATAGAGATCATCAGATACATGTCCTTTACCAAAAATCTGATTTGTCGTAAGATCACAAAACAAACAATGATCGGAAAAGAACGAGATATAACAGTTAAGGTCTCTTGTAACTTTGCTAACATAAATCAAATTAAAGGCCAACTTTGGTAGACTTAATACAGATGACAGAGTAATAGTCGAGGTTGGCTTAGCAATCCCAAATCCAACACTGTTACAAGTTGATCCATCGGCTACATAACGGGAGAGGGTGTTTTGTTTTATCGAAGGCTAGAAAAAATATTGGAATTACCTGTCATGTGATTTGTGGCCCTTGAATCAATCACCCATTTATTTGATGAGGTGATAAGACATGTTTTATCCGACTCAGTGAAGGCATTAACTGAAGTGGATTCCTTCAATGATTTCTGATATTGAGAGAAGTTAGCGAACTCTTTAGCCGAAACCAAAACCATTTTATCAGCTAATGGACTAGAAGTCGTCATTTTCCCAACCAATATATTCACTGTATCAAAATAAATCGATAGAAAATCCTCCAAAACTAAAAAATTACCCAAACTAGGTGGTGTCTATTGGACACAGCTACACAATCCAGTAAATCACTTAAACAGATCACAAAACTATCACAAAATTGATGCCCTAACCAGCAAGTATCAGCCAACAAATATGAAACACAAGATGACAACCAGGGAATCAACTCGAACACTTCACTTGAAAGGACTAATCTGCTCAAATAAAAACAAAAGACTCAAACAGGTCTCAAACAAACAAAGGACTAATCTGATCCCTCAATTAAAATTTTGCTTACCCAAATCAAAATAGTAGTCTAACACAAAATAATAGATCCTTTGAGAGAAATAACCACTTACAGATTAGAGAAACGATCAGAGAATGGAAGCAAAAATGAATGATCTCACTAGATCTGATCAAGAGCACCACAAAGTGTATAAGCCAGAAAAGGCAAGGAAACGTCGGAGAGGACAAAAAACTTGGACCGAAACAGAGTTTGGTGAGGCAGTAAGCCTAACTCCGACAAAGCCAATGATCTAGCTCTGATACCATGTTATTTGAAATATGGGAATAGAAGAACTTGTATTTCACTATGTTAAGAAGTACATGTATATATACAATCACTAGAGGTTCTATCAAATGTAAGTAAATATCCTACACATCTTTATATGATTGAGCTAGCTATATATGGTAAGATAATATCTTTACAATATCCTACAATATTTTGTAACAAAGAAATGAGAAACAACGTTTGTTCTCTTTTCAGAAAGATTGCAATTTTCCACAGCTTAGCTGTCTCCCTCTTCACTTTGTTATATTTTACTCTATTTTTCTTGACTTAGAGTATCAAATTCCATACAATAATAATTTATTATTGGTGGACACCATCATTATATAAAGGAAATGAGTAATATGATTCTAAGAAAGTAGCATTTGATTATTGAGTGGGTGATGCTCAAGATGATTATGGTCCTTTTTTAATATAAAGAGAAAGGAAAAGCAAGTGAATACCATGATAGGGATTTTTTTAATAGAAACTAACAACGGTTGTGATGGATTGGTAAGAACTCCTTCATTCTTGATTAGAGATTCCGGGTTTTGAACTTGGGATATGGAGTCTTTATTGGGGAGTCTTTTAACCTCAAATATGAGCGCATATTCAAATCTAGTCAGCCCCAATACAGATATTGAACACTGAATAGCAAATAAACAAGAAATACCACATGATAGGCACTGAACTTTCCCTAAGTTACTTGATAGTTCCAGAGTAATGAAGGACGTCATTGTAACTCCGTTAGGCAAACACCACATCGGAAAAACATAGGAGAGATACATAATATATAAAGAAGTGAGCCTTAGACCCAAGTGATGCGTTGTAAAACCGTCCATCCAAGCCATTGTCATTATGTTCAATCACATAAGAATAAATACCACTTTAAGATTGACCAACTCTCCCTTCTCGACTTGAGCAAAGAGACCTTCAAAACTTTTCCCTTCTCAAATAATCGCTGAGCCATATTGAAATGAAGACAATGTCGATGGTAGTGACTTGGAAACTACAAGCTCCTTACTCAATATGCAAACAATACGGTAGGAGTATAATGACTGTCTGCTTAATTTTCAATTGCTATACTAATAACTATCTCCCTGGTCAAAGAAAGAAAAGAGAAACCATCTTTTTTCTTTTCTCAAAAAGATTGCAATTTTCCACAGCATAGCTGTCTCCCTCTTCACTTTGTTATATTTTACTCTCTTTTTACTGTAAGAGAAACAATAACATGAATGCTCATCCCAGAAGTTGAATAAAGCTGATTAGAGAAAACATTTTAATGATACTGGTGGATAGAAGTGGATTCTGAACTCACAATATCTTAATGGGTTATATGAAAAAAAGAAAAAAAAATGTTGAACCTTCAAGCTGGAGAATAGTGAAGTAGAAACAATTAAAGCTTCTTGGATATTTATTACTTGTTTTATAATGGTATATTGTATTGTATGGTTTGGTGACTACAGTGTAAATATATTGTATCATTTGTTGTAATTGTATACTAACCCTTTTATTGTTAGGTTTGATTGTATCTGCTAAAACATTCCAATACGTTAGAACTCACAAGAGAGTAGTAGAAAAACTCAATAAGTAACAGACCATATCTATTCATTAAACAACAGCTGCAGTGAGGTCACAACATGAAGAAACTGAAACTAGAATGTAAGCAGACATTAGCCATCAATTTTGAGTCTGTCTCACATTTCCATCATCTGAATAAATGACTAGGTAAAATTCCAATAAAATCATTCAGTAAATCTGTTCAGAGGTTCCACACTAGGTGAAACCAAATAGAGAAATGGAAAAAGATTTGAAGAATCTCAAATGTTATCAACTTAATGGTTAGGACATCCGTCAAATCTCTTAATAATCACATTAAAGAAATGTTGTTTTGACAGTTGACCTCAGTATTTGCTATCAAATGCAGTTACATCAACATTGAAGTCAACGAGACACAACATCATACTTGCTAGAGGTAAATCCCGAGAACCCTGACCAAAGAAGATAGCTAGGAGATGCACAACTGCAACTGGAGTTCTGATAACTTTGCAACCTCATTTCAAGCTGCTCTTAAGCTTCTCTTTTCTCCTACAGAAGAAATAAACATGCATGTTATTATGAGTATCAGGACCCAACAATTCTAAATAAAGGTAGGAGCACCGATAAACTTGAGAATTAGAAACTTGAGATTGCACAATAAAAGAATTTTGTTTAAGTGGCTTTGGAGATTTAGCAGGAATGAAGGAGGTCTAGATTAAAATAATTGAAGCAATCTATAGTAGCAGACAAGGCTGGAACCCCCTTCAAATATTTTATACAGTAGAGGGGGAGTATGGAAAGGGATTTGTAAATTATTGGCCGAGTTTAAACAATTCACCAAATTGGAGGTGGGGAGTGGAGAAAAAATTAGATTTTGGACTGACTTATGGACTGTGATGACTTTTTCAGTTTTTGCAATAATAAAGATGGAGTTGTGGCTGATTTTTATTCTAACACTGGACAACATGAATTTTAGAAGGAATCTGAATGATTGGGAAATTGAGGACTTTTGTCAATTATTCCTTCAACTGGATTATCCCCACATTGTCAGAGTAAGGGGGATAGATAGTAAAGATGGAACCTTTTCAGTAAAAAAGTGTTAATAGTCTTCTCATGAAGCAAACAGGCTACTGGGATACTATTCAGAAAAAGGCTTTTTCCCATAAAGGGGGATAGATAGTAAAGATGGAAAGAGATTTGGAGAACTAAAGCTCCCATAAAGGTAGCTTATTTTGGTTGGATTGCAGCATGGGGAGCTTGCCTTACGCAGTATAATATTCAGAAAAAGGCTTTTTCCCTAAGTAATAGATGTTACTTATGTGAAGAAGAGTTGGATACTGTGAATCGCCTTTTATGCATTGCAAGATAGCTAGACAATGTTGGGACTTTTTTAGTATTTGTGGGATCTCTTGGATCATGCCTTAGAGTGTGAAGGAATTATTGGAGAGCTGACAGCACCAGAGAACGCATAAAGATTTGACGCAAATCTGGAGAACTATACATTTGTGCATATTCTGGACTATTTGGCTAGAAAGAAATAACACTTGTTTTGATGGGTAAAAAGACCACATTTCTAGAGTTAAAGCAAGTGTTTACATAATTTGTTTTGTTGGTGTAGAAGTAGTTTCTTGATAATATGAATAAATATATGGAGTTGCTAGGGAGATGTTGTAATTGACTGTATGGAATTCCCAGGCAGTCTTATTTAATTATTTTTGTAAGCCGTTTTTTTTTCCTTGTCCTTGGTTCAATTTTGAGAAAAACCAAGCTTTTGGTTTTGGTACCTTCTTGGTACTTACTTGGTCAATAAACATGTACCTTATCAAAAAAATAAAAAAATAACAAGACTAGGATGATCAAGTAAACATGATGCAACAAGAAACTCTTGTTTGAGGTTGCGTCTAATCATCTGTTGTCATGTGTTTAGAGGACGAAGTAGTTATCTAGTCATATATCGGAAGTCTAAATCTCAGACATTGAAAGTCATCTCCAATCTCTTTAGTATGAGACAGGAAAAACCTAAAAAAAAAAAAGAAACAAGAAGTTTTTAGAAAGGATATCATGAACATACCTATTTTCCTCCCCTCTCTCACTATTTATGTCGTATTATTTGGCTAACTTGGTTTATCTTATGGTTTAATTTAATTAAATTCCCATAGATAACCCTTTAATTTTTTATCACACTCAAATCAAAATATTTATATTTTATTACTTAGTTCTTATTTTAATATTAGTCTTGTCAACACTTAATCTATTTCCCCTTTAGAAAATTCTCCTTTAGTGCATTCCCCCTTAAGATAAATAAAAAATGATAAAAATAATAATAGTAATAAAAATAAGTTAAAATAAATCTTCAATAAAATGAGTTTCTTTTATTTTGTTAAACTTTTCAAAATTAGTCAAAGTCGTGAATTCTTTACTTAGTTAAATTCTAAAAATAATTAGCAGACAGGGCCTAACATAGTTTAAATCTTTTGAAAAAGTTTTTCTTGCAAAACTCTCAGGTAAACATGTACCTTATCAAAAAAATAAAAAAAGAAGCCTTACTTCGGACCTATATTTTGAAAAACTACAAAAAAGAAACAAACAGGAAGTTTTTAGAAAGGACATCATGAACATACCAGATGAAGTGACCATCAATCCAAATGGTGAGGGTTAATGAAATCCTGAGTCAGTTCTTCCCTTGGGCAGACATATAGAAGCAAAACTCTCAGTTAGAAGTTTTGTGTCCCAAGGCAGATAATGGACACCACTTGACATCGATCCGACACAGTCTGGGTGTGGCTGAGGGATAGACTACATCAATTACAAACAAGTATAGGTTAGTCAGGTTTTTAGTTACAATTTTTCGGTTTATATACACACAAACACAAAAGCTATTGTGCTAAATATCCAAATAGTGACAAAAGGTCAGTAATTGCTATCAAATGCAGTCACATCAAACTTGAAATCAATGTGATAGAACAGCCTTCAATAATGGAAGCAGATATTGAAGGGTTTTTTCCAAATTCTTTAAATTTTAAGGTTTTGGCTACCTGACAGATAAAGTGAGGTTGCATTCCTTTGAACCCTTTATCTTTGTGGAAGAGCGAGAAATGGGGAACAAAACCGAACAACTTTCATGATGGCGAATAATTTTTCCAGTCTGCAAGTTGAGGGAGAACATAGTAGGTTAATAGACAAGAAAAGAGAGTCTTATAAGATTTTTTACATTGACAAAGAAGAATTTCATCCCAATCTGAAGATGAATCCTAAGATGAATTGCTATTGAGATGAATTTCCAAAGGCAATAAACATATATGTACATGGTAATTTCTAGTTCATTAAGATTTCGTCTACAGTGTTCCCATCACCTTCTTCTTTTTTCAGCTAAAATCAAATTCATCCTGATCTGAAGATGATTCCTCAGCTTCGCATTGGCAATAGACACTTTGCACTGCCAAAGATTTAACAAGGGAAAAGAATTACTAACAAGCAAGCAAAGGGAAGTAAACAAAAGAATTAAAAGAAAGAATGAACTTACATTTATCAGAGCACCATTTCCTTTAATCATTACTGGAATTCTCCATTACTAATTATGGTGGAAATTTGAGCAATTTTTGGCCAGTATTCTCCCTTGTCGAATTGTAGGAGTGGTTTGAGCAATGGGCATTTGTAAATAGATAGTTTAGAGATGGAAGGAGGCATCCCTTTTAGTGGAGGAGATCGGAGATTAGGACAATTCAAAATGTACAGCTGAGAGAGAGAGGAGGGCATCCCCGATTCAGGAAGAGATTGGAGATTAGGACAATCCCAAATGTGCAGCACAGAGAGGGAGGAGGGCATCCCAGATTTGGGAAGAGATTGGAGATTAGGGCAATTCCAGATCTGTAGATGTCGAAGCCGGGTGAGATGCTGAAGACCTTCGGTTGGTAGTGAATGGAGATGATGGCTAGTTAAATGTAGCTCACAAAGAGATGAGGGAAGTCCTTCTTCCAGCAGTGACTGAATTTGAGGTAAATTATAAGTACGTAGATATTTAAGAGAAGTCAGGCTTTTGAGAAGTTGGCTGCTTAATGTTTTCAGATTGGATATTGTAAGACTTTGAATAGAGCAAGGCAACTCCCAGTTTTCACCAGCAAGATCACTGCCATCATGGCTGATCTCTAACTGTTCGAGACGGAGGAGTATCTGTAAATGCCACTCCTTTCGGCCATTCACCAGTTTCTTGCACTTGTTGATCCAAAGGACTTGTAAATTGAAGGGCAATCCTCCTTCAGGAAAGGAATCTATTTCTGGACAACACCATAGTTGCAGTTCCTTAAGAGATGGAAGGAGTTCCTGCATATGCTCTGGCAACGACTTCAACATCTTGCAGTCGTGAATATGCAATGATGTCATCTGAGTCCCACTTGCCACTGAAAGTATCTCAAGATTATGAAAACCTCTAATACTGAGTCTTTCAGTGGCAATAGGAACCAAAAGCCTATTAAGGTTGTGGCAACTACTTACATTCAAATATGGTGCTCTTGGGACAAACTCAGGTGAATCACATCCTTTTAAAGACAGTTCCTAGAGAAACATAGCATTCATGGACGCCTCCAATTTCAGTTTCCCGCAACCAGATATTCTTATTCTCTTCAAGGTACTCAGCAGAATGCTAATTGGTAAGGAGGTAAGAGACTTACAATCAGTAATTACAAATTCAACAATCTGTTTCATTCCTTCAAGTTGAGATGTAAACAGTTGAGCATTCTCAAAAAGAACTCCAACCTTAGGGCAACCAGCAACTTTTAACTCTTTTAAATTTGAGAGTTGGATAGGTGTCTCCAAACTGAGTTCAAGGCAGTTCGAAATTCTCAATCTTGTCAGAGAAGAAAGATTTTCAGGCAATTTTCCTATCAACTTTGGGCAATCTTCAATTGAAAGTTGCTCGAGTATAGGGAATTCTCCCTTCCCCAGTACATGCTACTGCTTCCAATCCGGCATTTCTGCAAAGTCAAGTTTCTCAAGGGAGTTAAATGGCTTTTTGGAGGACAAACTACCATAGAACTCTTCAGTCACCTCTGTTATTTGATGCATCCCTCTAATGGTAAGGAATTTTAAACAAGGAAGTTGTCCTAGTGCTGGCAAGGAATCACAGTCCTTGCAATCGCTAAGAGACAATTCCATTAGCTTATGAAATGAATGATCAGCTAGCCAATTTGGAAATTTTGTCCCTCTATATCCGGTAATTTGGAGTACTTTTATGTTTGTATTTGGTTGTAGCTCATCAAGTATGTCTCTTTCAGTTTGTGAATTGTCAGCAAAACTTCCGCTCCACTCCAAAGATAACCTTTCAACATGTTTCTTTTCCCTCATATTTGCCTTCATAGATTCCCTTCTATCAACCACATTTTGCAACTCTAGAATTGATAGAGATCCATACAAGTTATGTAGTTCACCCAAATCTTCCATTCTCGAACCACTGCGACCACTTAGAAGAAACTTGGCTCCCACTAGCACATGGAGACTTTTCAACTTGTTCAAATGTAGGGGTCTCCTCAAATGAGCTTCGCTGATGTCAAGGTGACGCAAGTTGATCAATTTTTCCATATGCAGAGGTAGCTTATAAAGATTACTACAATGTGACAAGAGAAGTGTCTCTAAGTTGTACAGTACACAAATTGAATCTGGCAACTTTTTTATAGCTGTCCAGGAGAGGTCCAAAAATCTTAGGTGCTTTAGTTTGATAAACAAGTTATCTGGCAACTCCGCATTCTCATAATGAGACAATGATAGTGCCCTCAAAGATGTTAGTCTTGGCAATATGTCATGCAGCACCCTCTTGCTTAGACGGCATGAACGCTGCTGGATATCAATGGGAAGTAATGTCCTCAGCTGCTCCAATTTGTACAGGGGTTTCAACTTTTCAAAGTCACCTTGGCCCATTGAATAGGACATGTGCTGACTTTGTTCCAACATATGAGATCCTTGGTTCTCTTCCAACCTAATACAAAGATTTGAAGATGCTATTTGGGCCGAATCATTGACAAGGTCATGCATTAAGAATTCCCCCGGATTCCATTCAGAAGACTCTCGGACCCTTTCAAACAATGATCTCGATCTCAACTCAAGAAAGAATTGGTTAGCTGAATGCAACTGCTGTACAAGACCATTAGCAATCCACAGGTGAATAACTTGCTCTTTGCAAAATAGATAATCTTTGGGATATATTGCACAAAAAGCAAAACACCGCTTCAATTGTGGACGAAGATCATTGTAGCTCAACATCAATGCTGGTAAAATTCCATTCGAACGACTTGGCAGCTCCCATATTTCACTTCTTAAAATGTCTCTCCACTCATCCACCGCTGATTTGGAGCGTAAAATACCAGCAAGTGCCTTTAGAGCTAAAGGCAATCCTTTACACTTGTGTGCAATTTGTATTCCAACCTCTTCAAGTTCTGGATGTTCCTCAGGATCCCTATTTTCTAATGAATGTCGTTTGAATAGAGCCCAAGAGACTTCACTAGACAGAGTCCCCACATTGATTGCCCCACTACCCATCATCAAGGCAACGCTCTCCTTACGTGTCGTCACAATGATCTTACTTCCTACATCTCCTTGTACAAAAAGATTTCTCAAGTCATCCCACTCTTTATAGTTGTCATTCCACACATCATCTAGGACAATAAGAAACTTTTTTCCCTTTAAGCTTTCCTTCAATTTGACTTGAAGTTGATTCAGATTGTTATCAACCTTTAAACCAATTTCTTGAAGTAACTCCTTTGTTATTCTGATGGCATCATATGGTTCAGACACACAGATCCAAGCTTTCAAACCAAAATGTTCTTTTACCTTCTCATCATTGTAAACAGATTTAGCAAGTGTTGTCTTGCCCACACCCCCCATTCCAACAATAGGAACTACAGTCAGATTTTTTCCATTTCCATCCTCAGACAACAAACGGTCAATCAATTCCTCTATTTCATGCTGCCTGCCAAAGATTTCAGACTCAACAACCACAGAAGTTGAAAATTCCCTTGTTTCTTGTTTACTCGAATCAAGATATTTTGTTAGATCAAGAAAACCAATTTGCTTTTGCAACTCCTCCAATGTTTCAATGTTTTCTTCCAACCTATCCTTTATGTTAAGAAAAAATTCATCACTCAAGGACAAGCTGAGGTGACTTATCTGTGGGTTGCTTGTTTCTCCAAGATTTTGGTGCTGACCTTCCACCTTTAATCTCAAAACCTCATAATTGACTTCTTCTATTAAGTTCTCAGCGCCATCCACAGCATCTTGAAGCTCACTAAGCCACTGGCTCACGTATGGATTTGTTGCTTTCTTATTCTCTGCATCACTTAGCACAGCCTGAAGGCCAAGCAAAGTCATCCTCATCTTCTTTAAGAGCCGAACATCACGCTTGTCCCTCTTAAACATCTTCAGCAGCTCACCCTGAGGAGCAAGCCTATCGAATAGGACTTGCAGGACTGAAGAGAGAAATGCACCACCAACTGCTAAGCCAATATCCATTTTCTGAAAGCTGCAATACAAAGCAAAGAATAAAAAAATGGACAAGAATGGAAAAAATTAAAGATGGTTGTCTGTTTTTGCTAGGAATTAGGAGATTGAATTTACCTGTTGAATGCTAGAGCAATATGCAAACAATATGTTGTTCTTAATTTGCAATTGCTATACCAAAAACTATCTCTTTGGTCAAAGAAAGAAACGAGAAACAATCTTTTTTCTCTTTTCAAAAAGATTGCAATTTTCCACAGCTTAGCTGTCTCCATCTTCACTTTTTATATGTTATCTCTTTTTTCTTGACTTGACTATCAAATTCCATATAATAATAATTTATTATTGGTAGACACGGCCATTATATAAAGGAAATGAGTAATATAATAATTCTAAGACAGTAGGATTTGATTATTGGGTGTGTCATGCTCAAGCGACACATTTTATTTCACTGCAAAAGTGATTCCGGAACTGACTATCCAGTGAAATCTCATATCATCACTCAACTAATGATTTTTTACATAGAAAGTCACTTAATTATTGATATTTTACCTACAAAGTCACCCAACCTATTTAATTAATACTTTTCCATTAAAATTTATTGACATGAATTTTTATTTAAAACCAAAATTGTAAAAAATAAAAAGATACTCATTTCCCTTCTAAATTATCCTCTCTTGTCCAAAACTCTTTCTCCTCTATATTCTTTACAATTCCTAATGTTTACAATTTCATGTCAATAATTTAGAAAAAAAATTAATTAAAAAATAACTGCATAGATGAGCCTTTATATACAGATCCGGTACTCAAATTTCATGCCTTGCAATGGACTATAACAAACCACCACGCTCCACTTCCACCATCCTCATGGTTGTGCACTAGACACAACTGACCTCTAGCGAACACTGCAAATACGGAGGATAATGGGTGGCTTTGATACCATTGATACAATCCAGAGAGAACCACACCCCAAAAAAACTAGCTATTGAAGTGAGAGAGACGGAGAGCCCAAGGCTATATAAGACCTACATCAACACATTTATATACCAAAGTGGACTCAAGTCTCATACCTTGCAATGGACCTTAACAGAATGCCTGTGCAATAATGCTGTATCTCAGGATCAAGAAGCACATTAATCTTTGAATTTCTCAAATCGAATAACAACCTCTCTAAACATACACATGTCTCAGGATACTTAAGATTCACCTCAACGCATCTTCAAACATCACAATCCGTTTTTCCTCATAAATTAGCATTATATAAATAACATGGTCGGATCATACGACCAATCAATTTCATGTGCTCTTATCAGAATCATATTACGAAAAAAAGTACCTGAAAAAACATTAACACAAATCTTTGAAGATTTGGCTCAATTTATATTACAATTCAGTTTCCTTTCACCGAGAGCATTTTGAGTTTTGATCTTTAATCGTCATGTCCATAGGGCCTCCCACACTGATCCAGAGGTATCATCATCTAAGAAGCTCATAGGGATATTATGAGTGAAATTGTCCAAAGATTGTTGTGGTGGTGATATTGCTTGTGGAGATTGGCCCATTTCCATGCAAATTAGTTCCAACAGATGAGCTTGTTGGCATTGCATGTTGACAATCTCAGCTTGTGCCTTCGCCAATTGTGCTTGGAGATCACTCACTTGCTTTTGTAGATGGAAAATTGACCCTGCACAACCATATACAGGATCCCTCAGTCTAGCATTTGCCTCGTACACCATGCTGCTTACAGCATCTGCTCTTTGAGATTCCGGCAATTCCTAATTAAACAAGATTTGAAAAAGTTAATGTGATGTTTGGATTTCACTATACAAGTGAATAAGGAAAACCAAATTGTTAAAATAAGCATTTAACTTGTTAGACAACTAAGGAAATTATGAGAGAGAAGGGTTCTGTTAGATAATAAGCCACATGTAAATTATCTACAAGGAGAAAAAATGAAGATGTAGATGCAAAGAGAAGAAAAAATATATATAGTAATATAGGGATGAAAAGAGTGAATTGTTTTTTTTTAAGTTATCTAGATTGTCAGTATTAAGAATTTTAAACCATCAGATCACTTTTATATGAGAACTACATCAAAACTCCTTAAAATGTAAGATTTGTAATCTTAAAAATAAACAAGTCACCAACTATAATACATGAAAGTGACTCAATGTGAATTTTTCTTACACCAACCATGTTTATTACTTGAACTCCTTAATATATAATGGGATGTGGTTACTTCTCATTATAGATCAATCCCCTGTACAACACCAAAAGGAAAATAGTATAGGGATTTTTCTGTGTTTGTTACTATAGGGGCTCGAAATCAAGGCCTCTCTTACTACTTGAAACTAGTACCTTTAATGGTATACACATCAAATTGATTGTTTAAGCTTCAACTTTTTCCTCCAGTTTCATCTTTAAATTCGATGATTATGTTCTAATACAAGAACATTTCCAACAGCAATATTAACATACAATCTCTAGCTAATCAGAACTCTAATAAACAAGCCAAACCCCTCAGAAATGCTCAGGAGGATTCTATCAACTACTTCTTTGTCCATGGTGATATAGCCACCAAGACTTGAAGAATGATATCTGGATTTCTAGGGACTGACACCAGACATTCCAACATCAATAATTTCTTAAACAGCTGGTGGACTACTGAACCGAACAATTTGGTGCATAGACTGTTTTTGCAGATCATTCCTACCATTGTGTGTTGGAGAATTTGAAAGGCCAGATGTGAAAAAGTATGGCCATAAAAATCTTTCAATATCTAGAATCAGCACCAAATTCCTTTTCAATTAAAAATCTATAGATAACAGTTGAATTGGCAAAAAAATGTAGAATTGTCCTCAACTACAAGCGCAGAATCACCAGAAAGATAGTTCACTGCAACAACTCTCAAGACAGTTCTACCATAGTTCACACTGATGGAAGCAACGGGGTAGGGATCTGGAGAAGGAGGTATGGTTAAGAGAAGAAACAGGAAAATGATCACGGCCTTTGCCAACCAACTTCATTTCTCAACTAACAACTATTGTGAAACACAAACAACTCTTTTTGGTGTTACTTGGTGTAGGATCATATATCAGTTAACTATATTTTGCTATTAGATTCTACAATCCTAGTCAAGATGATCAAAGGCAACATCAAACCTCCATGGCATCTCCAAAGGGATGTGGAAAAGATTCAAGATATAATCAGGAACAGAAATTCCCAAATATCCCACTGCCATAGAGAAGGGGACAGGGTAGCAGATGTTATGGTTAAACATGCTACTCTACCAGATCATAATGCCATCTACCACATGGAAAGAGACGAAAACATAGACTGGACAAAATGGGCTTCCCATCATTCAAAATAAGAGCTGAAAAACATATATGACAGCACTTTGACCCTCCTTGAACTCTTCAGTAAGAACATGCTACTAGAAAAGCATCTAGTAGACATGCTCTTTTTGGTGAAACATTCTTTTGGAATGTACCCTGCTGGCCTCTTATCCTTCTAAGATTTCTCCGTATGTAGTCTTTCACTGCTCTTTGTTGGTTTATAACAAACTAGATAGGGGTCAAGGTCAAACCTCCCATCATCACACAAAGTGAACGAATTTAAGTTTTTTAAAATATTTTTCCAATATTTGCCTACTTACACTTCTACAACAAATAAACGTTGAAATATTCCTAATAACCACAACGGTCTAATGAATGTGAACTCGTTTTGCTTGTGAAATATAAAACAAAGTTCACTTAAATTGTTTCAAGGAAAACACCCTTGGTAGATACTTATTTGTGTCAAATATTTACACCAAACAAAAAAAAATTATAATAGCTTTAGGTGATTTAATTTTGGTGAAATTATGCATTAATTACTCAGTACAGTGAAGCAATGAGTATATGTACATACACATATCCTATATTTACTTGTTTGGTGTAAACATCCCATGGACACCGAGTAAGGCTTTTAGTTTTTACCACCCTAATATGGTGGGATCAGAGATAGAATATCCCACCTATATATTTATGAAGTATAAGTGTGTAATTGGTAATTGGCAAATAGGTCGGGGAATATTTGGCTATTTTCTCTTAATAATTACTAAAACTACAACAAATAGTAGATATGAACCCATAACTTGAAAGTAGTATATTTAGTTAGGCATAATACATATATATTCCCTTCAACTTGGCTTTAGTTGGCATCTATACCCTCCAATTTTAGGTGTGCACAAGTACTCACTTAAACTTGAATAAAAATTGAACAAGTAAACTCGTACATTGGCATAATACACGTAGGACACAAATTGTCCGGTAGAAACGTCACATAGGACGCATGTGTCTATTTGTTCAATTTTACGCAAGTTAAAGTGTCTACTTAGGCTAAAGATATCAGTTGAGGCTAAGTTAACAGGCACACTAATGAATTAGGCCAATTAGTTAATGCTAAGAATCTCAATAACATTTGCTCGAATCATAGATTTATCTTAAGAAATTCACTAAATATATAAATAAAATTGATTTGTGAACCTAACTATAATCATATAATAATAAATTGAGATCGCAATAGAAATCATAAATTTCAAAAGTGCACCTGCAAGGACTTGATGACATTGCTAGCACCATAAACACGATGGACAGTGCTGAAATTGATGGTATCATTAGGAGGAAACCAAGGTGCCAACACGCAATTCTTTGCACAGTTCCGACCTAAGAACTTACAGGCGGCACAAGAGCTGGTCACCGGCGAAAAAACGTAGCGAGAGGATGAAGGCAATGAAGTTACGGCAGGCGGTAGATCGGTAGGTGGAGAGTTAGGAGAAGAGGAAGACGAAGACACGGCGGAGGATGTCGGCGACGGCAGCGGTGAAGGTGGATAGTTAGTTGATGAGTACTCCATTTTCGTTTTTTACGTGTAGCTTATAGAAAATGATTTGGAGAATATAATTTAGCTATTTGAGCTCATTTTATATGCCAATTCGATTGAACGCAGTAGTTTTTTTATAAAAAAAAAATATTTGTGTTAATAAATTTATTAAATATATATAAATATTAAATTTAAAATTTAATTATTATTATTTAAAATATTAGTAAAAGTCAAAATCCACAAAATTGAACTCATAACTTCACCTCTATTTGAATCGTCACCTTGTTGGTGAACATTCGATTCCCCAACTTACGGTCTCCTCCCTATTATCATTTTCCTTATCCAAAATTTTATTTTATTTTTCAAAAAATCAACATATAATTAGATATTAGTTTTCACCTTATATTCCTACTCAATAAATAAGGATAGCGATTAATACAGTAATAACATAGCTTATAAAATTCCACTAAATTTAGTTTAGAAAGGGTAGAATGTTACACATATTTTACCATTACTTAGAGGTGAATAGGTTAATATGATGGGAAAAAGGTAATAGTAAAATTACATCAAAGGAATAAACAAAGACAAATTAGTTAATTAAATTACCTATTTAATTACTTTATTTATTTCCATTTATTTGTCATATTTTGATTTTTATGGAGTTTAAGAAAGTAAAGTTAAATTTTGAATCTTGTAATTTTAAACTAAATCATATCAAATGTATTAAAATATTCTTTAATTTTATCATCTTAAAATATTATCTGAAAGTTGAAATAAAAAAGTTGTCAAATTTCATTTTCCCTTAAACAAACTAAAAAGAATATGACAAATAAATTGAAACAAAAAAAATAATACTTTTAAAAAATACATAAAATAATATGACAAATAAAATAAACTGTTTTTTTTTTTACTATTGTGTTGAGGTGCAACACAAATACACAATCAACTAATCAAAGAGTGAAGTTTCATTTGTGTAGTGATTGACGGAGCCATCCTTGGTCTTAACTTTAATATTCCCTCCACTTTTAACCCATCCCTAACACTTAAAATAAATTATATTTAAAAACATAATTATTATTATTTTTAAAAGAATATATAATTTACTATTCAAATATTGTTTATTACAATATTTTTGTGATGTTAAAATAGAGTGAGGGTAACAAAAGAGAGCTTGTTATATCTAATTCGTATTGACACTTTCAACATTTGATTAAAATAAAAAATCATCGTTTAATATTATATAAATTGTTTCAACTGCATGTAGGATGTATATTATGTTATAATAAAAGAATTTGAGTGTATTTCACGCGAATTATCACATAGGATGAGTTATTTACTTGTTCACATGAACTCAATAGCTTTTGTCCAGATCCTACACATATATAGTGTATATTAAGAATCTAGTAAATATATGACCTCAAGTGAACCAAGTTATTATTGTAGTATTAATTTGAGGTCGTTGTACGAATCCGTAAACTTCAAATTTTGTGGTTATCTACTTACTTCATAACGATTTTGTACATTCTATCATCTGCAGACTTCATTTTACAGAATTACACGAATTATATTATTGTCGTTAATTATTATTGTCATTCAATTTATGTATACTTCTCGATGAAGTTTGGCTTTAAGTCCCGATCTTGTTGAGACTTCCTAGTTACATACCTAACTTCCTAAGATTTTGAAATCATCACGTGCACTTACGAGCATGCCAACTAACATAAACATGTTTTCTACTTCTAATGTCTCTGTCTGCTGCATAGGGACATCACTCCTCATACCATGGCATTTATTTTCACAAATTACATCATAGATCATGTGATGACATACTATATAGTTTTAGCAATCTTTAGATATATACGTGTGGAAAGAATCATAATTTAAGGTTCATGTGTTTTTACGGCAATTTGAAGTTAATATATTATTTCTTTCATTTCAAAATAAGTGATTTAGCTCATTTCGTAGTCTTGAAAATGAATAGAGAAGTGGTGCAATGTGCAGAACCACATACTAAATTACTCAAGTGGCAAAGTAAAAAATCTCTTTAAGGGTACTTAAGATTTAAAATATATGTAATTTTTTATCTATAAACTTCGGAAAATCTTAGACGCGCAGTTGATTTGCTACATGAACTCAATCTGATTACCCATATTGTAATCCTCTCCCCTTCCCCTACCCTCAATTATTAAAAATAAAAAATAAATCTATAAACTTCATCTAATTTTCTATACATTTATAACATAAATTTTCAACGAAGGGTGTTCAACTGACCACTCTTCACTGCATGTGGCTATGACATTGGATTACTCCAGTGCGGTAGGAAGTCGTTGATGCCGAGCTGGCTCCTTTGCCGCTAGCTATACCCTGCTTGGTTCCCCTCCCTCTGGCACGATGGATGTTCTATAGCACATTATGAGCACTGGACTATATGGGGCGATTGAGCTATTCAAGCAAACCACACTTCTTACCTTATTCCAACATAGGGACGACGGAAGGGAGAAGGTTGTGAAGGTATTAATGCAAAACACACACAACACTAATGTCAAAAGTTTACTTAAATCTCACAGCAAGCTTGCTACACTAAAGTAACCAAAACAGCCTCAAAACCAAACTTAGATAGTTTAGGAATTTAATAAATGAAAATACACCACAATGAATACAAGATTTACAATCTGTGTTTTCTTGGGAACAAAATGACATTTAGAAAGTATAAACAAAGACTACTAAAACTTACCAAAACATAAAAACACATTTCAAGCTTTACTCTGTTGTGACTCTTTTAGAAGTGTATCCTGCTAGGTTGAGTCTTCTCCATCCTGGTTTCTCCATAAGGCTCATCGTTATCGATCCGTTTGTTGTGCCTAAACGCCGCGATGGCAACCATATACATGATAACAAGGAGGATCAATATGACAATGTTGATAACAGACACCTTTCTCCAACTCTTTTTAAGGCTAGCAAGTACACCAGCTTTGCAAGAGTCACAATTGTAACAGAGTTGTTCTTGATCATTGCTCCATTTAACACAATCTGGATCAGCTCCAACTAGTCCTCCTCCGGGGATCCAAAGCGTCTCGTTCTGATAAACGTAGCCACATTCTGTAGGAGGCTTGCAGCAACCAGACTACATTGGACAAAAATTTGAAATTTTGTGAAGAGATTTTTGCACGTTGAAATGAACTTATATGTTGCTAGGACCCTTCAAAGACGATGTTATCACACATTTGTCAGAATCTGACATGCGTCCATCGACATTTGTGAAGACTACATCAGAGCAACATAGGCTCAAACTGTATATACAAGCACACTGCTCATTTTGAACCCACTGACTATAGATTCTGGATTCGCCTTTGAGTGCAGTAATAATTTTACCTATGTAGTAATTCAACGCACAATATGTTGAAGAATGTACTTCAATCTAATATTTTGGAGAAGTTTTGCAAGTGGAGGAGATCTATTAGGGTTAGACTAGATCAGGGGTGAAGCTACATGGATGAAACTGGTCGGCGAAAAATTACACTATATATCGAAGATTAGAATTATTATTCATTATATATATATATAGTAGATGTTGAATCTATGACTTTTTCCTGTGTTTACTTTTTTGTATTCTGAACTCTCTTAACGAAAATTCTAATTCCGCTACTCTCTAAACATATGCTTATAATTATTTAAGTTCAAAAATAGGTATAGAAATATCTAAGACACACATGGCCACATGACTATCCCATCAAGATGTAAATAATTGGGGGCCCTATTATTGGAGTCTTTTTAAACATGTTTGGCCCCTATCTTTTTCCAATCAAGTATAGTCAAATTCATTCACATCATCATCAAAATAGTAAATACTTTTCTTTATTCATATTATAACAATGAAAGATGCTTTTTTTGAACCATAAATTACTAGAAATTGATTGAAGCAATAAATTTTCTCAAGAAATTAAAAAATCCCTTTCTGGAAACAGTATGACCTGCACATGCATGCACTACAAATAATTTTCTTCACATGTTGATCCATGTTACATCAAGAAGATATTGTTTGTACAAATCAAACCGTCGATAAAAAATAATGTTAAAATAACTAATTCCAACATTGCTAATTTTGTATTATCCTTATACACACTAACAAACGAATGGTATGCTTGTAAACTAGTATAATTGGGTAGGACCACTTTTAACAAATGACAAAAAAAAATTGCCCATATGGCCATTTGTTTTCCTAAAAAGCAAATTTGCATAATTTAAGTCCACCACCTACCAATTTTTTGGTCCTGTATTTAAAACTTATCAAAGAAGAGATCATAAATATATAATTTTTTTTAAATGGAGCAATTAATTTTCTTGAATGGCTCATAAATATGAAAGGACAGCCTATCTGCCAATTAAAAATTAATTTAGGTGTGAACTTATATTATGGGATAATATTAATGAGGACCCATATTTTGTCAGGGGAAATTGAAGGAGTAGGGCATGGAAGGTGTTATTGACCATCACTCCAACATATCTAACGGTATGGCCAAACAGTCAATAAAGTGGATAAAAATTATGATAGATCAAGGTTCAAATTCTAATTTAAAAAAAAAAATATCAAATGGTTTTTTTTAATTTGACTAAATTAATTCTAGTGTACAAACTCATGAGATATATGTAATACATGTATCGATGAAAAGTAACAAATATCCGGTGAATTAGTAAGGTGCACAGTCTTAGCGCATAAAGTTACAAAATATATATGTGAAAAAAAACAACAAATTAAGTACTCAGGTAAAATAACTAAGGCGTGTGCAAGTTAAGTCTAGACATCATGATCCTTTCTAATAATTATGGTGTATGCGCTAGCTTGTGTATGATTTTCATGAGATACTAGTTATCCTTTTACTAACTAGTATAGGTATATAGCGATTCTGTCAACTTAGGCTTGAGCATATGAGAAACAATCAGATATATATAGTAGTATTTTTACCTCCGCTAAAATTTAAACTAGATACTTATAATTCTCAATCCATTACATTGACGACTAGGTTACCAGGTGCAAAACATCAATGTTTTTAAAAGAAAAATGGGAAAGCTAGTCAAACCAAAAGGCAAAAAGGCCAAAAGGTTTGTTTTCCCTTAATTGTTAATGAAAAATACATAAATTTTAAAAGGGTATTTTAATAAAAAGCAATAAAGCAAAAAATAATAATCTGAATAATAGTCCAAAAGAAGCCAACCTCTCTATTATCACATAAAACACATGCATGGCCTATTGACAAAAATTATGGTTTTGAACCGTCATCTTTCTTCTATTTCATTAATTATATTAGGCCAAAAATATCACTTTATTGTAAGCAAAATGTTCTACTTTTTAAAAGTGTGGAGAAGGTATTATTTTATTAAACGACAATTGATATATATTGGTAAATTGCCCCATTATTTGTATAAACTTGTATCACATTTTCACATACATTGAGTATGGTGAATTAATTTGATGTAAATATCGAATATTAATAAATTATTTTGATAGAAACAAACAAGGAATACTTAATTGTAACTCACAAATTACTAACTTTACGTCTTTAACTTATGTAAATGTGTTTGACTGATCATTAAGTATAAAAACTTGTGATTCCAAATAAGTCATAATAAATTATGGTTTACTAAATAACGAGAAAACGGAGAAACTAATGTAAGCATAGAAAAGTGAAACATTCTTGTACTGTTGCTGTGGCATAACGTTTACTTTCCGTAAAAACAGATCTATATTGGTTCCCAAGGACGTTCCTAATCTTAATTCATAAGTTAAGTGAAAATAAAGTTGTCACAAGTGTCATATAATTTCAAGTGCAAATAAAAAAGAAAAATTAAAATTACAAAAAAAAAAATGATATCTTTTAATACTATCTTATAATAGATCAAATTTTATTTCCTCTAAAAGTTGTTTATAATAGATACTTCTATTTTATTGCTTTAGACATATACACTTAAAATTTACTGACTTAATTAATTTAAATTTATGTCGAATAAACTTACGAGGTAAAATTCCATCTATCTAGATGTTCTTAATTTTTAACGAGTTTAAAAGAGTTTAGGCATAATTTTTAGATGACTTTTTCCTCTTTACCTCATTACAGTGGACAGAATTATACGATTTTTATATCTAAGTAATGGATACTTAATTAAATAGTTGAAATACACATAAAGTTAATCCAGACATTACTATCATATAATTCCCAACTTTCAAGTCGTTTCTTCTCCCAACAAGAAGGGATTGTCCAACCAGTAACTATCATTTACTTCTACTCTTAAAATTACGAGTTCGAGCCAGACTGAATTATTTTTCCTTTCGAACTGAACTGAACTAACTGCATCGGATTCTTAGAAAATTAAAAAAAGACAAACTCATAGGAAAGAGTAAAGCAAACAAGAAAGAAATGACTATTTCTTGAGTACTAATAAAGTCGAAATATGCACAAACTAATGTTTAGCCAAAAAAAAAAAAAAATAGAGTCAAGATATTCCAATTTCTTTTCTATAAGAAGAGATTGATTAGTCGATAACTATCCTACACTATTAATTCTAAAACTATGAATTCGAATAAAAAAAAAAGTCATTTCTTTCTTATCTACTAATAAAGTCGAAACACACACAAATTAACTTCGATAATAAAAAAAAACAAGAGAGTTTTAGCTTAACGTACCTCGATAGGACTAAGTTTCCTTAGATAAAACATCTCAACACTCTCTGGAATCCCATTATAAATCCTCCTCATCTTACCACAACCATGTGAATCCCTTATACACGAACTTATCTTTTCCCAGTAGCTTTGGCTCGAAACTCTTTCTTCCAACCAACCGGAATAGTCTTGTAAATAATATTCGGAATATGCCCGATTCATAACCGGTCGACCCGACCCTTTATCAGTAACAGCAAAAGCAAAAATAACAAATCCAATTAAAGCAGCAATGATAAAGAACATTGCCCATAGATAAATGTACATTAAGAAAGTGTTTCTGTAACAAGCACCAACAAATCCAGCTAAAGAAACAACCATTATTGAGACCCCAATTATTATTAATGGCCATTGAAGGAATTTTAAGCAATCTGTGTTGTTTGCTCTGCTGCTTAACCAGATTCCACCGCCTAAAATTGGGATTGATGCTAAGAAAGTGAAGAAGTTTAGTAAACCTATTAAGTGATTACTGGTTCTCATGGTGATTTTTTGAGTTTTTTTTGGGTTCTTGAAAACGGGGGAAAACAGAGGAAATGAAGTGATTATGAAGAAGATGAAGAAGAAGGGGGTGGGGTGGAGTGGTGTGGAAGTGTATGTTGCATTAAGTTAAAGACAAAGTGTATAATGAAATGGCTAAAGCACCCTTTGCTTTTGTTAGTATTTTATTTTTGGTTTGGCACTCAATGTTCGGAACTCATATTAGAGCTCTGATTAAGTTCGAATCGCGTATTACAAGGTTCATTTGGATATTGGTGCTCCCAATAGAATTGTTTTCATACTTAATGTTTGAATCTGAAATATCTAATTAAAAATGAAACAGTTTCACTACTGTAACATTTGGAGATGATGCTCTCAATAAATTTGTCCTTCTACTCAAAACTCGAATCTGAAACCGAATTAATAGCAAATGTACTGCAATTATTTTTGTTAGTATTTGATATGACATAGTTGAGAGGATTTTGAGATGAGGATTAAGAATATTTTATATTATATTTTATATTGTCTATATTTATCTATTCATTTTTCATTATATGTTATATCCTTTTTTTTTAGTTTGTTTTTAAAAAACAATTCTAATAATTACTTTATAATAATTGGAAATATTTTTTTGTTGTATCCTTGATTAAAGATTTACACTCATATAAATATTTAAAAATTATTTTAAATTATAAATTTTAAAAGTTATTTTTTTACACTATGTCATGTTAAATAATGTCAAATAAAATAAAATAGGGGATTATTTTCTTTTAGGAATATTAAAATTTATATAAAAAAAGAACTTGAGTCTCACCTAAGATAGTGAGAAGATGACGTACAATCAAATTGCTTTATAATAACATTATTTAACAATATCTGTAACATATTGACTATAATTTCACTAAATAAGACATGAAAAGGGTATAAGAAACATCGTACTTCTACCTAGATAAAGACTGACTTCAAATAATAATAATATTTGTTTTTTTATAGTATTTTTTTATTATAAAAATATATAACAATAATAATATATTTAATATAATCTAATAAATATAATTTATTTATTTTTTTAAAAAGGTACATCAATCTTATCCTTATATCCTTTATTTGACGTTTAAGGTGAAAAAATTAAACTTGTTTGATTGAGTGAAGTGAAATGATTAATTCAAAGGAATACTTAAATGATAATATCATTTAGTCAGCAATTTATGATGCCACTTATATCCCATCATCTTATTTTGGCTAATTTTAAATCTTGACCAAATTTTCATTTATATATTTCCTTCCTCTGTCTTCTTTTGGAAGTTCATGTAAACAAGTAGCATTAGAAAATAAAAAATAAATTATATGTAATATATAAAACACACAAAAAAAAAATTGTTTATTATTATTATCTTATTTGATATACTTTTTTTATTTTATATATAATTAAGTGATACATTGTTGTGCATTGAGGTGTTTTTACGAATATCATAAATTTTTTGTGTTGTTTTATAGAGTATATAAGAACAATGTAGAATAAAGTGTATTAGTAATTTTGTGTTAGTAATGCTTGTATAGTTGTATTAGTTATTCTAAAAATATTTCTTATGCAGTTTATGGTATGGTATATTAAAAATAAATATATACAACATAACTTCTATAAAAAAATATTTATTTATCAAAATACCTTACACCAGGGCAGTCTTAACCCTTAGGCACTAAAGCAATCGCTTGGGGCCCCCCATTTTTATTTTTATTTTACTAATATATGCTATTTTTTTTTAAAAATGTATGTACTATAAGTGTTGTGATTTCTACTAAGAAAATTGCATATGAGATGAATATAGAACTTGAATTTCATATAAATAATTTGATAAAAATATTGATAACGGAAGCACAAAGTCCCTTGAAGAATCTTTTAGAATTGATTACTTTATGTATTTGAATCAATTGAAACATACGAAAATATTTTTGATTTCCTATTCAACGGTAAACTATTGAGATCACTAGATGATGAGAATTTAAAAAAAAAAGTTATCTTAACCGTGGACTTTCATTAACACATAGTAGTTATTCTGATATTGATGGTTTGAATTTATTTTTTGAATTAAAAGTGTTAAGAGAAATAATACAAGTAGAAGATAATGATTTAATAAAAATATTCAATCAAATAAAAAGACTTGATTATTTTTCAAATACACATATTGCTTATAGAATAATGTTAATAGTTCCTGTAACCGTTGCCTCGACTGAAAGAAGTTTTTTGAAACTAAAATTATAAATCTTATTCAAGATCAACAATGTTTCAAGAAAGATTGAATGGATTAACTGTACTATCAATTGAAAATTAATTGTTAAAACAAATCAATTATAAAACAGTAATTAATGACTTACATCTAAAAAAGCTAGAAAAGTAGATTTTAAATAAAAGTATATATGATGAAAAAAAAAAAAATATATTAGGAAAGTAGCCAATCCAATCTTGTCTTGAGTCTTTTTTCACACTTTTTTTAGCTTTAGAAAATGAAAACTATTTTGAAAGGGATTCGAGAGATGTTCTGCTATTAATCAATCTGATGCATGTGTTGAAACTCTTTGTATTAAAAAACATAGTTAAGTAGTAAAAGAAATATAGTAATATGATCATATGTGCTATTTACCCTAAATTAATACATATTATAAAAAGAAAATCATAGTTAATATAATTATCATTCTAAGAAGGTAAGTGCAAGAGGACATCAATAATCTTTTTAAAATCAAGTCGTACACATTATCTCACTATTTTACTGTTTTATTTTTCTTACGATATTGGATTTTATTTCTTGATAAAATAATTAAAGGCATTAAAAAATAAAAATGGTGGGGGGGCATGGGTTCCAGTATCTACCTATCAAGGCAAATCTATCTTTCTGACCAAACTACCTCTAGTCAGTACATTAACTATATCCAAGTAAGTGTTACTTCCTCTGTCCATAATTATTCACTTTTAAATTGACACACTTATTAAAAAATTAATTAATAACATAGTGAATTACCCCTCTAAATTATAAAGTGGATAAAAAGTTCTGTATTTTTTAAAGTAATTGGTCATTTAATTGAGGATATAATAGGTAAAAAAAAATTGTCCTTTCTTAATTTGTCAAAATGAGCAAGTAATTAGGGACAACTATAAAAGAAAAAATGGACAAGTAATTAAGAACAGATGGAGTATTTTATTGGACTAAAGTTTAAGCTAACGTTTAATCATAGATTTTTTAAATAAATTTTGATTTATTTTGATTTTTACGAAGTTAGAGTTTAAGATTTAATTGAAAAACGTTTCTTCTCCTTTAAGTTTACAAAGCTTGAGCATAAATTAAATAATTAAAACTAAACAGAAATGGACCAAATAATTGACTTAACAAATAAACCACACGTGACTTGCACATGAGAAACTCTTTCCACACATTAGAAAACAAATATTTTTGAATTTGACCTCAATGAAGAGTAAGATTCCATCAACTTAGATCTATAATTTAATAATTGTGCCATCTGAATATTTTACATAACTTTAAAGGATCGTTTGGTTGGGAACAAATTATCTCATGTTTAGTTATTTTGGGGTTAGTTATCCTGGAATAACTTATCCCACCATGCATATGGGATAACTTATACCATCACTATGATATAAATTGTGGGATAAGTAATCCCAAACATGACAACCAAACAAGATACAAAACTTTTATCCCATCACTATTTTCTTATTACATCACTATTTATTTTTATCCCTCACACCAAACAATCCCTAAGTATAAAGACAAGGATAATTTGGGGATTCACTTAATTTTATTTCAATTAATTATCAATGCAGTTCAGATTCAATTTTTCATAAAAATAGAAATATCAAAAGATTTATCGTTCTTTGTCTTGACTTTGAAAGTTAAAGCTATTGATGGAAACAGAGACGGAGTTAGGTAGAGTTTATGAATTCAGACGAACCCATTAGCTTTTTCGTAAATTTTATATTTGTATTAGAAAATTAATTTTTTTATGTATATTAATTTGTGAATCCCCAAATAAATTGATTTAGAACCCCCAAACTTCTAAACTTGATTAAGCTTCTAAATGAAAAGTAATAAGAATTCGGTGAGAAAATTGAAGTGTGGTAAGTATATTATTCGATATTTGTACTAATAAAAGATTAGATATGTATAAGTTCCGATCAAGTAGTTAATCTGTAATTTATTATTATTTGTTTAAATCTTGATGGTCAAAACTATATATTGACGGAGCATAACGCATATTCAATGAAATAATTAAATATTAATTAATAAAATTACTTCATACTTGTATCGATAAAATATTAGGCTAGTGAAATATCAGATAAATTAGTTAAAGTACACTTTAAATTTAGGGAAAAAAATCACTTAATTGATCTGAGAAACCGGCCTTCTAATAAGGTCGGTTTCGCTTAAAAATCGACCTCAAGTAGAGGTCGACGAACATTAACTTATTTATAATTTCTTAATATATGTGTCAAAAGGAAAATGATTAACTAATATGAAACGTAGAATAACCTCAAATGGAGATCGATATAGATTATTTTGTTTATAATTTTATTATTATATATATATATATATATACAGCCTTCTAATAAGGTCGGTTTCGCTTAAAAATCGACCTCAAGTAGAGGTCGACGAACATTAACTTATTTATAATTTCTTAATATATGTGTCAAAAGGAAAATGATTAACTAATATGAAATGTAGAGTAACCTCAAATGGAGATCGATATAAATTATTTTGTTTATAATTTTATTATATATATATATATATTAACTAATATAAAACGAAGAAATATGGAAGTACGAATTTGAATTCGAATTAAATAACGTAAAACGTTGCTGAATAGCGTGTGCAGACAAAAGCTTACGTAGAAAAAGATTCCATTAGTGGTCGGCAGTTGGATAGTGCACAGACCACCGCCCTTTTACTAATGTACTACAAAAAATTTACGTATTCAAATTTCGAAAGTTAAATAATTTAAATTTTAAAAATTTTGATATAATATTTTTATTTGTTAACATAAAAATTATATATTTATAAATTATGCAGAAAAAGAATATTATAATCAGTAATTTAAATTATTTAAAAGATATATAAAGATATTACGGTCAATAAAAAATGTGTTTGAATTTTAAAAATTAAAAAGTATTGCATAAATTTAAATAGAGGGAATAATAAATCTCAAATGACGTTAATTGAATAATCAATTCATTTAAAATAAATTGAATTGAATGAATAACCGTAAAATTTACCTACTTTCACTCATGTCTTGCATATGTATACTAACATATTCTTTAATTGAGTATGAGTAAGTAAAAATATAGAATTAATAAATCATATGAATTGTGGTTTAATTCCAAAATCAAATTCATAAAATTCAAATCACGAATCCACTTATATTTTAATAAAATCTTCTAATATTTGGGCCGCTAGCCCAATACAAGTGATAAGAGATGCTGAAGTTATTTGGGCCGGTGTGTTTGAATAGCCCAATAGACATGTAGGAAAAGTTTCATGGGCCTTCATATAGCCCATGAGGGTGTGTGTCCATTTGTGTTAAGAGTACTCTTCTCGGAATGATTTACAAGAATGACTTTCGAGGTAGATATTTTTGAACTTTTGATCTCGTTTGCTCTACAAGTAAAATTCAGGTCAAACGTATATTGCAGTTGGACCTTGAAAGTTTGCCTACGAGCAAACAGAAGTCAAAGATTCAAGATCACTCATTTTCAAAGTTATTAATGTAATTTCCTGCTCTTCTTGACTCAAAAATATGCAGTATAAAATGATTATGTGAAACCTAACATGTTATTTATAGCAAAAAAATTATTATTTTTAAAATAATAATGTTGTGTGAATCAACTTATGCGAGCTTTAGCTAATTTTATAAGATATGTGTTACCTTATATATATCAAAATAAATACTAAATAGCTCTGTCATCAAAGCTTGAACAGATGAAAATATATCATATAGTAGTTTTTGTTTTCTAATTTGAACTTGAAAGCTTATGATCCTTAGATGCTTGTTATCAACTTTTATACCACGTCCAGGAATTCCAATAAGTCATATTAGTGCTTACAATTAAAACTCTAAAATTTAAATAGTTTTCCAATATAAATATATTTTTTTAACAAACTAAAAAAAGAAGAAAGTTACATAAAATTGAACAGACAAAGAACAAAACAACAACAACAATATAGCTTATATTTTATTTTTATGAAACATCTTCATTTTTTTTTATTTTGTATTGTTTATTTGAATACCTACTAAATTTTAAATACAATTGTTCAGAGATTCTTTAAGCTTAATTTCAACGCCTTTTGAATTAAATTTTGATTAATACAGAATAGAGTAGATTACTATATATTAATTATATGTGGACTACCTAACCAGTAGCCAAAAATCCAAAACAATTATTAGTTCTTTAACTTTGTATTTTAATTATTAAATTAGACAAACAAAGACCTTATGATTATTCGTGGCAATTAAGCACCTTCACTAGTCAACGTAATTATCACATAAAAAGTTATTAGTAATGCATGTTTAGCCACAATATGTGGGCATGAATGATAATTAATCTTGAGTTTTTAACTTTTATTCAATATAATAATGTACTCCTATAATATAATTGTGGTCCTCTGATTGTTGATTAGAAAAAAGTTTTTTTTTTAATATATATTTATATATATAAATAATATTATGTTTGGTAATTTTAAAATTGTTTTATATGAAATTCAACATGTAAAATATGATGTTTTATTATTATAGAAGTATGTTAGTCATTTTTGGTTTAAATAAGGCATCATCCATCAAATGATCAATACTTTATATTTCTGATATTTACAATTGAAGTAAAAGATTCTAAAAGAGCATTTCTCTCTTCAGACTTGGTACAAGACTTTTGTTTCGCATAGAATTTAGAGTTAGTCGATCGATGGTTAAAAAAGTTTGTCCTTTAAAGCAATGCCAATTGAACCTTATGTATTTTGTAAATAAGACTTTCATAATCAATAGCATGCTCACACACACACACCCTTATAAATCAACTCGCTCTCTTTGATACGATAACCTCTTGAGGTTCTCTAAATGTGGTTATTGAAATCTTCTTAAAAATTTATTTAAATGTGAGTGATTTTTACTTATTCTACTACATTTAGTGGTGGTACTTGTCATATTCAAAACAATATTATTTGTCTCATTTTGTGTAATAATATTCAACTAAATATAGTAAAAAGGACGATTTTTTTTTTCTTTTAGTAAAACTACGTCTAAATATTAAAAAATGATATAATTTTTTTCGAACAAGTTAAAAATGGAGAATATGATACATATAGTAGGACAAATGCAATAATATAGGGCTATTCTAAAGTTTTACTAGCCATTAAAAGCAATCCATTTATTTATAAATATCTAACTAATACGTAGACAATTTTTAAAGTTATATGAGTAAATTTTATAGACATTAAAATTATTGCTTGCTTTAATTGAATATATATGATGAGACATTTGTATTACCAACTTTAATTAAAATTTTGATTTTTTTTGTGTGTTTACTTAAAATATGTCTTCTTTTTTTCGCTATGCACATTAGTTTTAATAAGTTATAAAACCTCAATCATGTTCCAATTAAGTATGATTTGTATACCTAAAACAATATATTCAAGTGATTAATTTATCCATGTAATAAGCATTTGAGATTATGCACAAAAACAACTTTTAAAATTTGAACTGAAAAAGTCTTACTATATATCCATTTGAAATTTTCGAACCAATTCAAGGAGTCTTGTACTCAAACATTTATATGACTTATTTTAGATCATAAATTTTAAAAATTTCTTGTATGCTTTCTTAAACTCTATATCAAATTAAACTAATTTATATAAATTCGATCGGAGAAAATATGTACTAAGCAAATATCTTAGTTTGAAAACAAACATGCAAATCAAAGTGGTTAAATAATGACAAAAATTCCTTAAAATATTAAAGTTAGTAGTGTGATAGAAATCATAATCAAAACAGCACAAGTGTCCAAAAATGGAAATAAAAAAAATAATTGATGAAGAAGCATCAAAACAGTACGAGAATTTGCAGAAAAAAAGGCCCCCACATTCACACAAAACAGAATTTCAATTTTTAAAATCAAAATTTTATCCAAAGATCATAACGTATACTTACACACAAAAAAAACAGCTCTATTTTATCTAACAACACATGTGGTGAAATAGTAAGATCATTCAAAATTTCAAAATCGAGTTCTGATTAATTAGGAAAAAATATTTTATCAAAGACTGGTTTTTCTTTAAATAGTTTTATTAAATGGTATAAATTTAGATTAGTTGGATTTCTAGAACATCAAATAGAAACAAAATAAAAAATTGTCGTTTACCTATATAATTAAAGTAAAAATAACTGGTGAATATTTATGTTTGACTATTCGTGTAATGAGTGTATTTATAAATATTTACTAAAAAAAGTAAACAATAAATATGTTTGACTATTCGTGTAAAGATTTTTTTTTTAAACTTCTTATATATCATATTTCAACATACTATTCATACTTTCGCAAGATAGATAAGATTGTATATACATCGTCTTCTTTGAACCCTACTTGTGAATTATATTTATTGGTGTATTTTATTTTCAATATATTCAACCTCTTTACTTTCTCAAAATAAATAAGATTGTATATACACGGTCTTCTTTGAACCTCGCTTGTGATTTGTGAAATATGTTATTGGTGTATCTTATTTTTGAAATATTCTGCCTCTTTATGTTTGCAAGATAGATATGACTCTATACACTTCCGCCTTCTTTGAACTCCATTTGTGAAATATCTTATTGGTGTATCTTATTTTCAGCATATTTAACCTATTTATTTTTGTAAGACGATAAGACTGCATACACTTCGTCTTTTTGAACCCCACTTGTGAAATGTATTATTAGTGTATCTTAATTTCAATATATAGAGTCTCTTTACTTTCGCAAGATAGATAAGATTGTATATATACCGTCTTCTCTAAACTCCACTTGTGAAATATGTTATTGTTGTATCTTATTTTCAACATATCTAGATTTCTATTATCGCAAGATAGATATGACTATATATACATCACCATTCTTTGGACTCCACTTATGGATAATATATGTTATTGATGTATCTTATTCTAATATATCCGATCTCTCTACAGATTGATAAGATTATATACACATCGTCTTTTCTAAATTCCACTTATGAAATATGTTATTGGTGTAGCTTGTTTTCAATCTATCTTACCTCTCTAAGTTTGCAAGATAGATAAGATTGCATACACACCGTCTTCTTTAAACTCCAGTGTGAAATATATTATTGATGTGTTTTATTTTCAACATATTCAACCTCTCTATGTTTGGTAGATAGATAAAACTAAACACACACCGCATTCGTCTAGACCTATCTTACACATGTGTTTGTTATTGTATCTTATTTTCAATATATCCAACCTCTCTATATTAACAAGATAGATAAGACTGTATACACATCGTATTTTTGTGGAACCCACTTGTAAAACATTTTGTATCTTAATTTCAAAAGTTAGCAAGAAAAGTTTGAGCATATATCTCTACACTCTCTTTTGTAGTCCACATTACACAGCTAAGAGCCAAACAAATAGAGAGAAAGAAGCTAAAGTCAGAAAAAGATTAGGTACTTCATCAACCAGAGCAGGTGACCTTGAATACTGTGCCATAAACACTAGTACTACTACTTTTTTTTTCTTCTAATTCTTGTTTCTGTAATGAATGAATGGTGGAAAATTTAAATGTTCCAAATTCTAACACCCTTTTTGTATCTTTTCTTGGTAAGACCAAAACCCCAATTACACATTTTCTCTTTTTTCACTTTTTTTTTTTTCTTCTTTTATGGTTTTTTCTTTTGTGGGGTTTTGAAAAGTTTCATACTTTTGATTTTGTATATGATGGAGTACTACAATGTCATGATGACAACTTTTTTTGAACTTTTTGGAATGTAGCATTATGGTTTTTTAAAACATTTTTTTGGTTTAGAAGAAAGATTCAACAGTGTTTTGTCTATGTTTTGAGCTTGATGTCTCACTAAAGTTCTCAGCTTTACAGTTTGCAGGGGGGTTTAGCTTAAAAGTAAATAAAAATAGAATCTTGATAAGTTTCAAGAACTCTTTCTGCTTGTCTTTTTAAGCTTTTTTTTGAGTGTCATGTGTGTTTATTCCTTTATTAAAAAAACTTGAATTGCATTGTTTGTTGTTTGTTTTTGAGACATTTTCTTCTTCCTCTTCTGTTTTTCATTTTATTATTTCAGTTTTGAAGCATTCATGTTAAGTTTATCTGGATCTGTCTGACTTTAAAGATTTTGCAGAGAAGCAAGGTGGGGTTTTTTTTTTGAGCACTATTTTTCAGTAATTTTGTTTTTTCTTCATATTTAGCTCCTGTTTGACCATAGATTTTGAAGAACTTGAAAAATTGAGTTTTTGTGTTGTGATTTTTGGAATTTAAAGTTGTGTTTGGATGTGTATATTAGTTGGAAAAAAATTAAAGTTATGGTCAAATGCTAGCTTAGTTTGTTTCAAGAATCTATATTTGAAGATGATGATAGTTAGTATACTGTAGCCTGTAGGTGCCCCTTCATTAGGCTAAAATGGAGGATAATTTATGTCTAGTTGAAGACTGCCTTAAATTGAGGAGTATATGTTTTTACCCTTTGGCCCTACTGTCCATTGCCTCATTAAAATAGTCCTATATTTTGAATAGTTTGTGATCTATGAAGGGTAAAAAATCTTATGCAACTTATCCTATGTACTGTTCACTGTATGGTCCTTGTGACTGCAATTAAAATTTGTACCAAACTCATCTTATTTTTGTTGAACATTCAATGTGGCTAAGTGAACCAAGACCCCCTTTTCTTTCTTTAAGTTATTTCCCGTGTTACTATGACAAATTTCTGTTCATCTATATTTGGAGGGTCAATTTTCTTGCCTTGACATAACTCGTAAAGTTGTTGTCACGTGATTAGGAGGTCACGGGTTCGACCCTTCTCTGCACTCACGTATCGCGAAGGAGTCTTAGTGCATTTATTGTTTACTTACATTGGATTCCCTTAATTTCATTCTACTATATGAGTGGTCATTAGCTTGAGTATAATGTTTATGTAATCTTGCAGTGTTAGTGGGGCAGAGGGCATTGAACAGGAAAAATCTTCTTACCACCAAGATTTTACTTTTGTGGGCCTAAAGGTTGTTGAGATATGCAGACCCCAAAAGCAAGGTAACTTCAGTTGGCATTTATGATTATTTAGTAAATCAAAAAATGGACTTATCCTGGCTGGAATTCATGGAGTTGTTCTTGTAATGGTAATGAACTGGGGCCCCTTTTGAAGCTATAAGTTTTAATGGTGACATATAAACTTTTATAACTACTTGTAATTCATAGGGGAAAAATGACAGCTTTTGATTTTTGATATTTTCTTGTAAAGTTTATCTTAAGGGTGTGTTGAAGGTTAAGAATGGCAGGGTGAGTTTATGATTATAAATCTTGAATGTTGTGACTGAAAAAAAGGATGTGCTTTAAATGTGTTCATATCATTAAAGAATTCTTGAAACTGATATCTTTTTGCCATTAAATATAGATAAGAATGATATAATGATTTTTCTATTTGTGGTTAAGTGATTTATGATAGTAGTAAATGTTGTGCAAAAATTTTGTACTATTTGAACATTGCAAAGTAGTCTAACCAATATTCTTGTTTTATTTCAGTAGTTGTGTTCTGAACTTTTCTTTTATTTTTTCATTTGGATAACAGAAACAGTTCCTCTGAAGTGCCACCGAAGAAATCTCCGCGAGGCAATTCGTCAGAAGTGCCTCTAAAGATTTCTCCTCGAGCTGTGAGATCTCGAGAAGTGCTTCAAAAGGTATCTCCTCGAGGTGTTCCTCAAGATGTGCCTCATAAAATTTCTCCGAGAGTTGTGCGCCGCCTGAAGACGGGGGCATCGGATTCTGAATCTGCATCTTCTCCTCATGTTAATGGTAGGACACCAAAAGAGAGAAGGGCTAAAGTCACCGAGCAGAAATCGCCGAAAAATTTGGAGTCAGAGGTAAAATTCTACAAATTGACTTGGCTTAAACTGAAACTTTTTGGAATTGCATCTTTATAATTTAGAGAATAGAATGGAAAGATGTTGAAAAGAAATGATTGTTTATGTTTGAATAATTTTTAGAGTGACAAAAAGGGTAATTGAGAGAAGGGGGAGGGGGCTTAATCTCTACTGTGGTGACGAAGTTTTCATTGTGCCAAAATTGCCCTTGCTATTAAGAATGATGGATTATACATTTCTTTCATTTGGTGCACTTGAGTTGGCGGTCTTTCGGAAACAGTCTCTCTACCTCCACGAGGTAGTAGTAAGGTATGCGTACATTTTACCCTCTCCAGGTCCCACTTGTGGGATTTCACGGGGTATGTTGTTGTTGATGCACTTGAGTTTAGGGTTTTTCGGAAACAGCCTCTCTACCTACATGTGGTAGGGGTAAGGTCTATGTACACTCTACCCCTACACTGGGTATGTTGTTGTTGTTAGTGCCAATAATCTTCTTCTATTTATGATATAAAGATTTAGAATTGACAATACTGATGTGCAACTCCTACCATTTTGTTTCCTCTAGATGCTGTAGTTTCTTTTGTCTGTGTTTTATCTTTCTTTTATTAAAAAATCATGACAAAGAAGTTTGAAAATGCATTTCTAGTTGTGTTTGAATTGCCAGAACACAAGTATTGAGTCATTGACCATCAACTTTGTGCTCCAGGGCTGTGTCCATTTGATAAGATAAATTTAGAATCTTAATTCTCATTTGCCTCAGGGTCACCGATACCTTTTTTGTGCCCTTATTAGGCTTTTCGATATCTTTAATACTTCACAGTTAATATTAAGCGAGATTGCTTCAGTGTAATAGCCTAAAATTGATCCTTGATGGCCATCAAACTGAGTAAAACTATTACATGTCATCTTTTCTTTATCCTTTTATTACAGATATCATATACTATTGCTGCTCTAGACCATGCTCACCAGTTCACAATTCTGGATTTCTTTGAGTGGTATCGAATCTTTTGTATGCTGCAACTTTTTCTTGATGTTGCTGCCCGCATTTGATTTTGAAGGTTCAATTTTTGAATGTATTTACTTGTGGTTGTCTGGTTGACAATGAAGGTTTAGCAGAAGTAATTTGTCACTACTCGATATAAAAATCGTTAAGATTTGTTCTCTCTTCTGCTGATAATGTGCTGCAAGTGTGACCATGTTCAACAATATGGTTTCATATAGTCGGATTGGCATTAACATTAATCACATTTTATCAAGTTTGTTTTATTCGATCCTGTGTTGTTTTATAGTTTTTTTTACCTATATGTGCATCTATATCCTAAATCATTTTCTTTGTTATTTAAAGAAGAAGGGCTCAAGCAAGGTTACTGAATTGGAGTCCCAAATCACTCAGCTCAAAAATGATCTCAAAGACAAGCTAAACTCCTCAGAAGCATGCAAAAAGCAAACTGAGGTAGAGGCAAAGGAGTCAAAGGAACAGTGTGCAGTATTGTCCTCCAAACCAGACCAGTCCCCGAAACAGCTTGTGAATCAGCCTTCTTCTCAGAGTACATGTCCGACTGACCACCAAAAGTCTTCCGAGGATCTGACATTGCGTTCAGAACTAGAGACAATCCAGAAACAGCATTCAGCTGACTCAGCTTCATTAGCTTCTGCCTTGAATGAGATAAAGGAACTAAAGACTCAGCTGGAAACTGTTGCTATATCTGAGGCTACCAAAATCAAGGACGCGGAAGCAGCCCAAGCGGAACTCCAAAGCTTGAAACAGAACTTGTCGGATACACTTTTGCTTCTGGAAGACATGAAAAAACAACTAAAGGATAGCAAAGATTCCGAAGCTCAGGCTCAAGCACTTGTTACTGAAACTCTGTTGCAACTGGAATCAGCAAAGAAGATTGTGGAGAGCCTAAAGTCTGATGGTAATAAAGTTGTGGAAGCATACAATGCTTTATCTTCCGAGTTGGATCAGTCGAAAGCACGTGCAAGTTCACTGGAAGACCTTGTTTGCAAACTCCAATCAGCTACTGGTAATGTTGGTGAAAGTGAAATTGTCGAAATTGATGAAAGTAAGGAAACAATTGAGGCAGAACTGTCTTCTCTGAAATCTGAAGTTCAATGTCTGAGGGCTGATCTGAAAGCAGCTGACATCAAATACAACGAAGAGAAAAATCGAAGCACACTTGAAATAAGAAGTGCCTATGAGTTAGTGGAGCAAATCAAGTCAATGTCGAAGCGTAGGGAAGATGAACTCCAGGGAGAATTACAAAACTTCAAAACACAAATAGAGGAGTTGAAGGCGAATTTGATGGACAAAGAAACTGAATTGCAAGGTATTTGTGAGGAGAATGAGAATCTTATCATGAAACTAGAGAACGCGCGATCTGGAAAAGGAGAAAATGTACTCGAAAAGGAGCTTCAAAGATCAAGACTTGATATCGAAACTCTGAAGGCAAATCTGATGGATAAGGAAACCGAACTACAGAATATTTTAGAGGAAAATGAGATCCTGAAGTCGGAAACTGACAAAAAAGAAAGCAATAGAGGAAAAGTGAAGGATGAAGTTGCTGCTGAACTAGAGGCTGCAAACACTGCAGAACGAGAAGCTCTCATGAAGCTCGGGTACATGAATGAGGAGGTTGATAAAAGTAACCGACGGGTGGCTAGAGTAACCGAGCAATTGGATGCAGCTCAAGCTTCTAATGCAGAAATGGAAGCTGAACTAAGAAAGTTAAAGATTCAGTCAGACCAATGGAGGAAGGCTGCAGAAGTAGCAACCGCGATGCTATCAAATGGCAATAATGGGAAGCTCATGGAAAGAACCGGATCAATGGATAGTCCTTTCAGTCCTTGCAAGATTAGCTCACCTTACTTTGAGGACATGGATGAAGATCTAATGAAGAGGAAAAATCCAAATATGCTTAAAAGGATCGGCGAGTTGTGGAAGAAGCCACTGAAATAGGAAAAAGTACGCGGAAAAGGTACTTATGTGATGATCCTTGAACTTAACCTCTTAGTTTATGTATTTGAAACAAAATCAACTGAACTTCTTACTTATTGTAATCATATAGAAGCTCTGCTCAGCCTAGAACTGAGTCTAATGATTGTTCAATTCTGTTGCTCTTTCTTTCATGTTTTCTTGAGTATCTATCTAATGCAGTTTGTTAATATTATTTCTAAATGATCTTTAATGATTTTGAGCTACTGTGATTCATGCTGAATGGTTAGTCATTTTTTAGCATAATACATCGATAGACATCTTAACTTTTGCCCTTTACAACTGAACACTTCAATTTTGAGAATGCACGTCTAGACATCTCAACTTGTCCCACGATGTGTTTCATGGACATCCGGTGCCGATGGGGCATAAATTTTGGTGGTGTCTAGAAGATCAATATGTAAGTTGGAGGGTTTAACTGACATAGTGGAAACAAGTTGAGGTGTCTAGATGTGCATTTTCAAATTGGGAGTGCTTAGTTGTCAGTTGAGGCCAAGTTAAGGTACTTCATCGATTGCAATATTGCATCTTGCTATACAACATTGAAATGAAGTATCTTCACTTCTATGTTAAATTGCACTTGTAGCGCCCTATAAACTACAACGTATGAGTAGTATTGGATTTAACTTATATACCCCTAGAGTGCAAATAATTTTTACACTTGATCCAATTGTATTTTCAAGTTATTAATTAATTCCATTTATTATGAACGCTTAGCTCAAATTATTTTTCAAGGGATTTTTGTAAAACATTTTTTAAAAGATTTTTTTGTATGAAAGTTGAAGTAGTTAGGAACTTGTAGTCCAAATACCAAAAGCAACAAGTAGAGTATAACGAAACTAGATCTTACTTGTGGGATTACATTGGATATGTTGTCGTTGGTTAAGTTTCTCTCGTGTTCTATCTTTGTTTCCTTGACATGCAAGTGTATGGATTAAACAAAACTTTGAGCTAAAAGCACACTTCATGTTTAGCCTAAAATTCGTTTATTAGAAAATCCAATTGAATTTATTTGGAAGATAATGTTATATACGGGAAAACTATCTTATTAGACATGTATCTATACTTTCAAATAATTACACTAATTAAGAGTTTTCTACCATATATTGAGTAAGATACATTTAGATACATGTATTTTTGCTATCAAATTCACTAAAATAGGGAGAGAGGTGGGCGAGATGGTCATATATCTCAGATATATTCAAATCATACTAGATACATGTATTTGTATGCATATGATATGATTTTCATATGCATTTGGGATATCAGATAGATAGGAGAGTGGTGAGAGAAATAGAAGAGAGGTGAGGAGATTTGTCTTTATATCTCAGATACATGCGAATCTACTTTGATACAATGTATCTAGAACAAATCACACCTAGTTTTGACCCAATATATACCGAGATACATGCATCTAGACGTATCTGGACACACTAATCTGTGGTAAAATTAAAAATATTACAAACTAAAGTGTATTGAAACTCGTAGGATTTCTGTAAGTTTTCCTTGCGGCGAAACACTAAATAATTTACAAGTGTTTGAACACAACTTAAATAGCGGTCCTAAATTGGGCTACGTGATGACATTTCTACCATTTTAATGTCATACAGAAGCCCGTAAATTGGGGGCCCAAGAACAGAAGCCCAAAAGTTTCTCTTACTTTTAGGATTCAAGGGTTCTTTAATGTTTATTTGTAAAAAAATAATAATTATGGACGCTTTATTTTGATCGCCTCATTTAATTAATATTCGCAGTGTGATATTTTGCATAAATATTAAAATTTTAGATCATTTTAGGTAAAAATTTATTATTACTTTTTTTTGCTTCTACTTCGCATTTATATATACATAATTAAAATTTTAGTCAATTTTAAATATGTGTTTCAGTTATGTATGATGAAACAAATATATACATGAAAAAAATAAAATAAAATACTAAATGAATTTGTTAGAATATCAACCTTTAAAAATTAAATTTCAGAAACAAAACTCAAAATTCAAGGTTCAAGGCATAATACAAGAATTTTTGTTTAAGTTTTTATTTTATTGTTTTAATTATTTTTTTTAATAGAAAACAAGTTAGAATTTGCAATTGAGGTACTTTTGAAATGCGTGACAAAAATCTGAATTAACTAATTGGGTCAATAAATTTGAAATACCAAATAATTCAAAGTTAAAAAGTAATTATCTTCTTATTTCTAAAATAGACCTTATCTTTCGACAAAAATGACGTTCATTAAGAAATCAATAAATATAATATGTAATTTACTAAACTATTCTTATTTAATAAATATTTCTTGACAATTTTGCGCCAGTAAAAAGATGAAGTATATGCCTATAAAGATAGAGTTGAAAAGGACTCGATATATAATTAATGTATCATTTAACTTAGCTTTACTAATATTTATGTCCTCTAATTTAAACAAGTATACACACGCATAACACAATCTATCAACATAATACGTGTAAAATACCACGTAAAACACAAATTATCATATAAAATATTCAATTTATTATTTTTTATCTTAAATATTCAGAATACCACTTATTTTGAAACGAAAACAATATACGTATTACAAAAACACAAATAAGAAAGCACTCTTGTCTTTCTCAGAACATTCTTTGGAATGTAGTAGTGTTATTGCTAACGGCTCATTTGTATGTACGTATTTATTAATTGAGTTTGTTTCATCAAACTGACCATGACATAAAAACATGTGGCACGTGACTAAACCAGCTTTTGTCACGTGTATATCTATTTTTACGTAAAATATGGAGGTCGAGAATTATGATAGAAGTCTAATAGATAATTGTGTGTTTGTATTTCGATATTAGGAGTAATAGTAATAGTATTTTTAATATCTTATTATTTTCGGCATTCTTATGTTTAGTTTTCTGTTTCTACTATTTGTTGTTTCTTGTGCTTCAATTATTTTATTATCTTATTGTTTTTACGCAGTTGGAGGTCTATTTATAATAACATCTCTACCTACACAAGATAGAGTTCAAAATCTACATATATGTTATTCTCCTTAAATTTTACTTGTGAAATTTTATTACGTATATTATAATTGTTGTTGTTGTGTATGTTTTCGAACGACCATCGCCCGTCACATTTTATGTTGTCCACGCTCTATTTGATGGATCCGACTTTGGGAGTGTTGAGGTTGTCACACATCAATTGTGAGAAGGAATTTAATCTTCTTACGAGATTTTGAAAGATTTTCACCTCATGAATTAATTGAAATTGAGTTCAACCTCATTTGTTTGCATTTAGTGAACATTTGAATCTTAATCATTTAAATCTCAACCATTAAATCTATCTATCGTTAGGTTTGATTCTAGTTATTGAGTTCTTAATCGTTAGATGTATTTATATTTTTTTCTTGTTACAATCATTTGATGAGTCTGAATAGATATGGATAATCAAGATTTGTAATAAAGTCTTAATGTTATTAAGATGTCTATTCAAGAATTTCTACAAAGATGATAGTTCTTCAATTCAATTTATTCGCCAATCACCACTATTACCATCACCTATCATTGCGAACTATCCCCCCCCCACCCCCCCACCCCCTTCCCATTGTTGTTGTTCATCGTCAACTACCTCCAACTCCAACCCCAATCCAAACCACAATTACTATCTTCAGCTATAACGATCATATATTTGTCAATTCTTACAATCTATTGTTACAATCACTGGCCATAATATACAATCATCACTATTGATTATTATTATTAATCATCACTATATAAGACTAATCACTGTTATCATTCATCGTCATCAATCACTATTGTTGATCGTTACTGTCATTTACCATTACTTTTAGCTACTATCCATAACATCTATACTATCCAAGACTACCCTAAACAATGCCCATAATTATCACCAGTATTAGACATCAACACTATCAACTGTCATATACTCTATCAGTCTATCTGTCCTGTTTATATGACTTATTTTCTTTTTTAGTCAGTCACAAAAAGTATTATTTTGTAATAATTAGAAACAATTTAACTTTAAAGTTCCTCTTTTATCCTTGATAAAATGATTTATAACCACACAAATATCTAAGAATTTTTTTAAGCCACAAATTTCAAAAGTCTTCCTTTTTTCTTAAACACAGTGTCAAGAATAATGGTCTCACTTAAAATGAGACGGAGGGAATAACAATTTAACTTTAGAATACTTGTTTTACCCTTAATGAAATAATTAATTTATAGCAACACAAATATCTATCACTTATTGTAGACCACAAGTTCTTAAAGTCTTTCTTTTTTTGTTAAACTCCATACCAAATCAAACTAACTCATATAAAATGAAACAATTTCGATTCATTTAAATTCAATTCGACCCGCTCATTTCACACTACTTATATGTGGTGGGGCCCTTGTTGAAATGGGGAATTATACCTTACTTGAAGAAGGAGAATTAAGGTAGGGCCAAAAATCCACTAAGAGAATGATATTTCATCAGCTAGCCGCATTTTATATGCCACGTGTCTAATACTCCAAAAACACGTAGGGTCCACATTTGCCGACCACCCACTAACGTATGTTTCACTTTTAATTTTTTTTATTTAGTTTAATGTTCGATATTCATATTAAAACACAATAAAATTTAAATTCATGTAGATTATTTAAAAAAAAATTCAATGTCTCAAATTCGAAATAAATGATTAAAGTGTGTTTAGTAGTAAGAAAAATATTTTCTTAAATAAGTCAATTGGTTTGATATTTTCTTGTATTTGTTATGAGAAAAAAATATTATTCTTAAAATATTTATATATAATTGAGATAAATAATATGAGTGAAGGGGTTGGGGTAGGGGATGTAGGGCGGTGGAGATAGACTTATATGGGGGGGAGGTTTTATGAAATGTGTTGTAGAATATAAAAGACAAAATAAATGTATTTTTCTCATTTTAAAAATAAAATTTTCTAGAAAAATATTTTAATTTTTTTTTTTATTAATCAAATATAAAGAACAGAAAACATTTTTAAGAAATATTTTCCTCCGTATAAAATACACTCTTAAAGAATTAATAATTTTTATTTATCCCATCATAACTCGTATTGACTTGTTTCGTTGGCCCATAAGTAATTTTCCTCGGCTCGTATTAGTAAGGAGTTGAAGATAAATTGATTACTACAAAAATATTTTGAAAATTAAGATATTGTATTTAATTAAACAAACCTTATAAGTAAAACTTATAAGAGTTACATGTATTAAATAAGTATTATTAATGATATTTTGAAATTTTAAATTTAAGTACTATTATTTTATATAGTTGTTTAATATTAAAAGTAGTAAGAAAAAAATTACTTTATTTAATAAAATAAAATATCTATTTTTATAAATAGTATAACTATAAGAGTCAAAAAGATATGAAACGAATAGAGTATCTTGAATAGTGTAGAACTCTTTTATTATTGTAACTTATCGTTAACTAGGAAACTTGACCGCGCTATGCGCGGTATAAGAAAATATTGAATTTATAATTTTTTTTTGTTTTATAAAATTATAATATAATTAATATTTTTAACGATTTTTTCAATATTCAAATCCAAATAAATTATATTACAAATTCTAACACTTATAATTGTAATTTTGACTTAGATTCATTAGACATTGATTTTATCAAAAATAAAAAAATCCTTAATTAGCACAATCTAATACTTATTCTTTAATGTTAGAGTTGTTATAATTTAAAATTATGAATTTAGTATTCATTTGAGCGCGTTCTTTTACATAATTATAACATGGTAATAAAAATAAAAATAATAGATTTAACAGAAAAATGAAGGAATATATACATATTTAAGACATTTGTGCAAGGATTAGTTTAAAGTTTGCTTCCACTAAAAAATATGTTATTTCTAATATAAATGCATAAAATGTAGAACTAACATGCACATTAATTAGCATATAGTAGATCTATGAAGGAAAAAAAGAAATAATTTCATAGACCTTCTTCGAATTTAACTTTTCTGAAATGGTTCGAATTTAAATTTATAGAAATCACCTTTTAAAATTTATGATATTACACTTACTTTTATTATTTTAATTTTATTGTAACACTTCTTTTAACCTATTAAATATAAATTATTATTCTCAATTATATGTTTAGACTTATTTGTCCCTCAAAAGAAACTCAATAACCTTGTTAAAAGTAGCATTACATATATGGATGGAATTTTCATCTAGTTTCTTAAATATTAAATGAAATATATATGTAAGTATCACATCATTTTATATATATATATACTCAAAGAAAAAAAGCCACACTTTTGAGAGAGATTAGACAATACAAAAAAGCCAAAATTAAAAAAATACTCACACACAAAAATAAAAATTCTGCTAAAGAGAAAAGTCATGTTATCTTTCTATGTTTCAAAAGTATAGAATTAAATGTTAAAAAAGATCAATATTATTCCTACTTAATATTAATAGTTAGCAATCAAAAATGAAAGTGTAACAAATTTTATTGGCAAAAATTGATAATAAAAGAGATTGATGAAAATATGTATGTTAAAATGTAAGGCAAATCAAAGAAAAAAAAAAGAACATTGGAAATTTTCACCCTCGTAACTTCGCACTTAGTCGATAACATGATCGTGATAATTTGAATCTTTAGCAAGTTTTTGTCTTTGAATATTTCCTATCCTTTTTCCTTTCCATTCTGTCTCACCCATCAATTTTTCAAAATCTGCAACGTTTGGCAACATTTACTTCTTTTTTTGACATCTTCCTTCCCTTTAAACTTAATATGACAACGTTTTACTTCTTCATTTTTTCACCAACGTGTATCTTGCTTTAATATAAAAAATAAAAATAAATCAACAATCTAAAGAAAAAGGAAAATTTTCTCCTCCATGTAATTCAAATTAATCCTTATTAACTGTCCACAAAGAAATATCTCTATTAGACTCCAGTAGATATTTCCATTGCTTTTGTGATTTTTGATCGATGGCTAATCAGAAGCATGCAGGGAAAAAATTATCTAAATTTTGCAGATAGCTTAGTGGATGATATGCCATAGTTGGGATCCCTACTATTATTTATACCATAATTGGACATAAATGAAATTAATAGGATGTCGTTTGGACTTCCTTTAGAAAGGGTGTATTAATTGACAGTTATGAGCGGTTAAAGATTTAATTTAAATGTATATATTGATATAAAACAGTTACTTCATCTGGGAAGGGTGAGGGGCTGTGTTAATTGACAATTACTTTTTTTCTTTAATGGTTGTATGGGATGTTAAAGATTTAATTTGAAATAAATTAAATATAATTGAAAAAATTAGAGGAAAAAAGTCCAAAAAAACAACAAAAAAGATAAATGTGATTTCTGGCCTATGAAGGGTGCCACATCAGCGGGCTTATGTTCCTGCTTTATATTAATATATAGATTGTATTTGTAATAAATTTTAAACGGATGAAATAGAGATTTTATTGATGAATATTTTTTAGTATAATATTATATACGTTTTTTATTATATTTTCCTAAATTTAATCTGTAATTTAAAATTGTTGTTTGCATTATTTTCAAACGTAGGTTGATGCATATCTACTTATGAGCTCAAGCAACACTTTAATATTTCGAATTGATTTCGATCATTTCGATTTTTAAAAAAAGTGTAATATTTTTTAACACCATATGTGCCACAAATCAAAACAGCACTGATTAGAAAAACATAATAACATATGATTAGCTCAAAAATACTACACCAATTATATTATAGTATTACCTTGAAACTTTAGAATTAAGTGATGAGACCATAGACAGACAATTTCACTAACCACTAATTATTAGTCAAACACATGTCAAGGAATTGCCTAACATAGTTTTCTCAAATGTTCATTGTTTGACAAAAAAGCAACCAACATGATAGTGATATTCAGATTTGATTTCTTATTTGGTTTCCGATATCGCTTTTAAGTACCATTAAAGTCGAATTTGTCAGAAAATCTCACATTAAAGAGTAATACAATTTCAAAAAGAAAAAAGCAACGGCATATATACTCATCGGTCAATAAAATTCGAATTCGAAACCTCTAATTAAGAATAAAGAAATATTATTATTCCACTACAACTCTTAATTGATAGATACCTTATAAATTTGGGATAATTTCAGAGACCTCCCTCGACGTTTTGATGTACAACACAAAACAAAGGAGATAGACGTAATATCGTAAACCAAAAAAGAGGTGAGTGTTATAGAGCGAAACCTGAAAGGAATTTTTTGGAATTATTTCTATAAATTACTATTTTTTAATTAATTAGGACAAAAAAGAGGATCATGGTTTAATTTCCTAGTCAGACACTTGATTTGTACTATGATTATCCCATGGATGTGTTGTTATTAATTAGTGCATTACCTAACGTGTGGACAAACTATGATTACATTTTGCCTTTTAACATAAATTTAGTCATACATGTGATTTGTGAAATCATAAATATGATTAATTGGAATATATATATAGTTTACTAATTAATCTTAGACACATGCAACATTAGGTTACTTTCTTGTGATGTGAACACAAATAGTATTAATTAATTAAAGATGATATGATGATTTTGTTTGAAAAAAAGGGGTAAAATTTTCAATGCATCCAATTAGATCAATCAATTACAAATGAAGCTTGTCAAATAAGGTTGGAATATTTATATAATAGAATACTTTGTGTTGAAACAACCTACCATGATTTGCTCCTTCAACAAACTATATATATTGAATAGAAATGACTACTGATAGGATCGAAATGGGGCGGAGCGAAATTTATCTTATGTAGAATGAGTTAAAAATCCTAAAAAATGTTATACGGGACAGAACAAAACAGGTCATGGTGGAGCAGGGCAATTTTACTTTTTTAGGGTAAGCTCAACTCGCCCTGTACCTGCCAATGGCCACCCTAACTAGGAAGAGAACTATATATATATATATATATATATATATATATATATATATATATATATATATATATATATTGAATAGAAATGTTTAAGAAAAAAAATCATCTTAGCCACACATTTAATACCTATGAACGATCATATTTCCCAATATATGAATTGAGCTTTGATATGTATATCATATTAAAATTATTGAAATATTCTAATATTCAATACACTTCAAATAATTCGTATATTCTAAATATTTCTAAAAAAAATTATGAGTATTTAATTGAAGATCAACTATCCTTTAAGAATACAAACCACAAACATGGAAACCTAGGGGACCATAGGGAGTTTGTCATAACACCCCAACCAAATTCTTTTTTGTTCTTGAGCGCTATAACAACCTCGGCGATCATGGTACGTGATGGAAAAACTTGTTGAACTTAGAAGAGTTCACTTAATATATATGTCGTACGCGTTTGGATGCTAATCTCGGATCTCCCCCACCCCAATTTAGGGGCATCGTGACAAATCCACTCTTGGAATTTGAGAGTTGATCATTCCTCTCTCATATAGCGGATTATATCATTACATTCAAGATAAATCAAAACGTCATGACCAACCAAATATTAAAAATGAAAGTAGACAAAAATAAAAAAAATTAATTAAAACATTCTCAAAGGCCAATAAGCTCAAAGCACAAAGCAAATCCTTTATTTGATTTTCTTATAATGTTTGATTAGAACCTTCTGCCTAATCTGAACATGACATTTTTATTTTTTTTACACTATAGTCTTTACTAATTTTTATGTGTTTTATCAAAAGAGGAAAATAGGAATGCAAATCCTTGCCAGATTCTTTTCTTTGTTAGTACTCCCCTTCTATTATTTAATTTAATTTTATATTTGCAAATTTGAGGCTCAATTTCCTAAACATTCCCACAAGCAGTCCCCACATTTTACTCTTTTTTGTCAGTATTAATGTTTTATTTTGACTGATGGCAAAATATTTGACCAGTCAACTTATTATAAACTTGACTAATCCCTATGGTATAGTGACTTCATCATCCACTATTTGTCTCACTTTAATTTGTTTTCTATATATGTCCATCACTAAAAGTGGAGGGCTGTTAATTATAAAAAATAAAATATCACCAAGATTAATTTTTGAATTTTTCCTAAGATATTATGGAAATATTCTCAATTAATTTATTGAAATGAGTTAATAATTTGTCAATTGTCAAGTGATTATCATGAGGGAGACTTACGCCTTGTTTGGATGGTTGTTATGATGTGTATTGTATTATATTGTATTGTATTGTTAGTCTTAAATATAATGTTTGACTTGATTGTTACTTAAGTTTTATTGTATTGTATTGTTTAAATTCATCATTAGGTAACGACGAAAAGAACAATTTCTATAACAATCGATTTGATGTGCTCGCATCGTTACTTTAATATTTTCTTTTCATTTTATCTTTCATTATTATTTAATAATTTGATTTATCATTTACCATACATTTTCATAGTACGTAGCTCTACCCCGTACACCACAATTTCTTATAACTTTGTCATTTCAATTATGAATATGTAATATTATGTAATAATGCAGGACGATATACAATCTAAACATTGTATCATTAAATTAATACAATACATTATGAAATAAGAAACAAAGTGTTAGGATATGTCTAATACGGACTAAAAAATATTTTTCCAATTGTTTTGAAAGAAACATCCTTTATTAAAGAATTTTCATATCGTGAATTTAAAATCGAAACCTAAAGAAAAATAACATCACATCATTTGGTAGTTGAATCATGTAACAACTGATAAATAGTGAGTCATGCATTTTCAGCGTGTTAGTCTTCATATTTTCTTAAATTCAAAGTTTGAGTTCTCATGCACCTTTAGAATACTTTTTCTACACAGTTTCCCATATTTATTTTTTCCTAGTTGTTTTTTTATTATTAGTCCTAAAATAGAGTAGGAACAAAAATATTTAGCCATTTGCATAGGATCCAAAGATAATCAAAGAAAGTGGTGGGATCAATAATTGATTGATCTTTTGATGAAATGATGAATTGTATCGTTATGTTATTTGAGAGATAATGACTGGTTAGAATATTTTTTTTGGTTGTTGTAGTTAGGTAACAAATATTACTTCCTCCGTCTCAAATTATTTATCATAAAATATTTATGATTAATTAGTTATTTTTTCACTTCATTTGTAATAGTAATAGTTCTTGAAGACTGTCAACACTTCAATAGAATAAATATTTAGCGAAGAGAGACTACTTTTTCCATTCAATTTTACTTTTTTTTCTATACTAAAAATAGATCATTGTCTACTTTTACTTGTCTAGTTTAAAAAATCAAGAAACGATTTACCATTTTATTTTTATTTTCTAACAAGTGAGATGATTTATAATAATTAGGGGTGACATAGTAAAATAATTATTTCATTTATTATTTCTAAGATGGATATGTCAAGTTAAACATGGATCAAGGGAGTATATATATCTTAAGACATAAATAAATATAAAATAGTCAGAGTCCCCCCCCCCCCCCCCCCTTTTTTTTTTATAAAAAAAAACATTTTTTTAAAAGGAAAAAAAATTCAAATATATCATCGAACTTTGAGAAAAAACTTTGTTTGGCTCATCTATATTCGATCCATTTGAGAAAAGACTCATCCGTGTAATTATTTGTTAACTGTAATAACATATATGAGCCAAACTTTTAACGGATGACATATATAAGTCTTTTCTCATACAAAAATGACATAGATGAGCCAAAATTTTAATGAATGACATAAATGAGCCTTTTTGGTTCATTCTCACAATTCAATAACATGTCTGAGTCTTTTTTCCTAAGAAAATATCATAAATAATTTGAGACGGAGAAAATACTACCGGCTATTGATGACATTGATTTCCCACCACTCCAAGAATCTAGGTTCTAAATTAGGTAATATTGGAAAAAGAGAGGAAAAGGAAAGTTAATTTGGCTAAGTACTAGTCCTCTCTTTATTTGCTTTTAATTGGTTAATTATTCCCTTCTTGTATATTAGTGGATTGCATGCGCTCTTCCTTTGCTATCTTAATGGATAAGAAAGTCATTAAAAGTAATTCATTTTATAAAGTTCCCTTCAACAACCACCATTAACATTTTCATTAAGCTTAATTAATTGCCATGTAAATCCTCTTCTTAGATTTATATATATTAGCATAATTAATTCAACTGATTGTGCAAAAGAAAATTCTTCTTATTTTGCACTCCATTTTTTTTGTTTCTCATTTGATGGTTAATATCTATATTGAAGTTGACTAATCTGAATTTATATTTAATAAGGTCCATTAAAGATATTAAGATCGACTAATTTGGATATGTGTTTAGTAAGCCCCGTTAAAGAAAAAGGCTTTTTTAATCACATTTTTCATTCCACGATTCAAATTAAAGATATCTAATTAATTACGCAGAAATCTTATCCATTCAATCATAATTGCATTTCATAATTTTTTTAATATTCAAACTATATCACATAAATTAAAAATAAACCGTATTTTCGATTGATGTAGTACTAAATTACCAAAAATATTCACATTAAAAAAAGGTAATAAAAGAAAACTTTGAGAATAAGAAATGTCCATATGAGATAAGGTACCATAATTTGATGATGAAGCAGTGCTTCAAACAGAAGTAGGACAGTAAATAATTAATTGTCCAGAGATAAGGTGGCATAATTTGATTACGTCTTCTGTCTCAAAATAAGTGTTATTTTCATAAAATATATGTTTATTAAAAAATTAATAAATATAATATATATAAAAAGATGAAATATAAGGGTATACTTGAAAAAATATACGACTAGTTTTTAGCTTGAATTCTTAAAATTACATTTATTTTGACAGAAAAAAATAACGAAATACTTAGTTTGAGACTAAGGAAAATATTCATATAATTTTGTGTCATTTCGTTTTCTTCAAGCACAAACTTGTATAATGCAACGTGGCATTAAATAGAGAGTAAACTTTGTTTGTAAACAATGAGTGGGCAAACATAATAGAACAAATGAATTATGTATGTAGTGTTACAATGACAACACCTTATACCATAAAAAATATTCTAGTGGAATTTAAGTACTCAATTCATTTTTAGTCGTAGATTTCGAATTTAAATTTTATAAAGACAGCTATAATATAATGATATTAAATTCATCAAAATTTAGTATTTTTAATATGGATGATTAGGTGTAAAATATTTATTAAAATTATAATAAATAAATCTAAAATTTTAAAATTACAGTGAATTCAGTGATAAGAACTTAGAGATTGCTCCTGAAAGTGAGACTTCTCTGCTTAGTTTAACTTCAGATTAATTAGATTTCAAAATAGATATTGTTCAAAATATAAAGTCATTTTTAGCATAAAGTATTTTATTCTTTAAAATTATCTTTTCGTTGTAAATTCAAAATTAGTCATTCTACAAATTGCATATAGATATTAAGTGGGAAAAATATAAAATAAAATATCTTATCATGACATAATTTTTTAATTTATCCAATAGATGGTCGTGTATAATCATTTGGAATTGCACATCATTCTTGTACTCGAATTTTCTATGGCTGAGAGGTTACCTACCAATTATAATTAAAAGTTTGAGTAGCATTTAATTAGTGAATTGTTTGAATATTTGTTTTAATTTTGGTGGGAAGTGTTTTTCTCTCTAAATTAGTCGATATTTTAAAATTAGAAGCGAAGCTAAAGATTGACATGGGTTTGGCCAAATCTAGTAATATTGGCTCAAACTTTATATTTATATTTAATTACGACTTTAATAACTACCACTTAATATCAATATTTAAAATTTAAAATTTATAAAGTAATTCTAATTCCCGTCTATATAGAATGTGAGTTGCCTGGCCAAATGTGGCCAACTTTGCCTATTTTCATGATCATCATTTGTCCCTTTCATTTACCAATCTTCAAGTACAAACATTATTAACATTCTATTGTTTTCCATGGATCCCATTATTTAGTCAACAATTTTTTCTTTTTCTAACTTTTTTTTAGTACCGTTATGATAAGACTTAAGTTACCGATTCAAATTTAATCATAGTTTTGATGATTTTAGAGTTTTTACCCTAGAAAATAAACACAAATTGAAATTCATTTCAAGGTAAAAAATAATTAATTTATTTTTATATTATTTGAAATTGGACTAATTTTATCATTCATTGAACTACTAATTCAAAATTATCAAGATTTTTTCCAATAATTTTTATCAAAATTTCAATCTGAGGGCAATTTTAAATCATATAGACAAAAGTTGAAGGAAATATCCAGACTTTTTTTTTCTTTTGAAGCGACATGTGGAATATGTCTATTTAACATCGAAATTAAAAAGGATAAATACAAAATAATTTTATTTATTTTTAAATTAACAACCCCAAAAAATAGATTTCTTGGCTTTTTAATTCTTTTCACCTTTTGGGTGAATTTTTAAATTAACAACACCAAAAAATAGAATTCTTTGCTTTTAATTCTTTTTACCTTTTGGGTGATCAATTATTTAGAGCCAAAATGTTGTTCCATCTTTCTGAGAAAAAATATTATTTTCTTTAATTACTTTTTAACTAGAAAAGGAATTCTTGATTGTTAGGTCTTTTTAAACTTTATGATCATCATATCATTTAAATGATAAAATATACTTTCCTTCCTTTGGTAAATAATTGATTAGAAATACTAAATTAAAGTCTTTGGACTGAGAGATTTAATCATATAATAAGTGTACTTAAATGTAATTCTAAAAATTGTAGTAGGATGATAAGTGTCATTTAAAAAAGTATTGGGGTTTGAAATATGAAACAATAGATTGCATGTCATCTTGATTTGCAATAACTTATAATATAAACTTCAGATAGTGGTTAAACATTTTTTCATGACTTTCGATTTTACTCAAAAGAAATCTTTAGATTATAATCTAAGAAATCTTTTAAAATAAATAAAATAATAACATTTACTATTTAATTATCTCAAAAAGGGATAAATGATAAAAAAAAATCACAATAAATATTATCGAGCCCAAAGACTGGTGCGCGTCAAGCTATAAAGGGTATCATGATACAACCTGAAGCAGAGGAAAAAAAGATAAAGTACGTTATTGTTTAGTCTAATTTTTATGAAAGCTTTAATAATATATGGACTGATTATAGTATGAGTATTTTTATTTATAAATTCATTTATTTAATCTTAGCATAGAAATATATAAAAAAAAATGCATTTATCATATTCTATTTTCTTCGATTTGCCGTTTGCTTTTCAAATTCTATAACTAAATATTGAATACTGAATAAAAAAAGGAGAAAAATGCATAATAATCCAAAACTATATACAACCAAAATTTGTATGATATATATATAGAGAAGTAGAGTGCAAGAAAGCTTTGGTAGTTAGCATGCAAATTAAATTTTGCTGTTAAAATTATTCTTAGCCTAACAGAAAAATGACATGAGCAAACATAAGGTCATGGCTCATGACCTTTCAAACAGGGCAAAAGAATCACTAAATAATTAACGAAATCGTGATGCGATGATTGAAATTTCTCTACTTTAAATTAAAAGTTTCAAAATTAAATAAACCATTAGTCATGCATTTTTCTTTTATTAAGAGTGTCACTCCGAACTTGACATATAAAATTCAAATTTAATCGAATCTCAATTCAAAAGTGCGAAACTGATGTATGGAAGGGATATTTATAGTGTTTAAGTGGGGACCAAAGAATTGGACAAATATATAGAGGGCCCCACTATATGTATAGTTGCATTTTCACACATGAATGGGTCCCACAAACAGATGGAAATCATTCTCCTAGTTGAATGAATAGTAACGGAAAATATATGCGGACATCTCGAGTTTAAGTCTTGGATATAAAAAGATTTTTGATAGGGAGCGCTTTCCTCTGAATGAGGCCCTACGTAATATAAATTCAAATATAATCGGACTTCAATATAAATATCATACACTGAATAAAAGAAACAAGAATAATGTAAAAAGTATTTATACAATTACATATTACATAGTAGTAAATAGTAGCAAATCTATCATTACATACAAATTAAACTATAGTATCATGTAAAAAATAATAATCTATTCTAGCTTCTTCTTATTTTGGTTAAAGTGTTGCCATCATTATTTCATAAATTGAAATTTTTTTCTTTAAATATTAGGAAAAAGGATAAATATACTCCCAAGCTTATATAAATGGTTTGGAGATACCCTTCGTCATATTTTTGGGACATTGGTGTCTCTACCGTTGAAAAACTAGAGCATATATGTCCTTCACTCTAACAGAAGACTAGGGACATGTGATGCAATCTTATCCATCGATCCGATATTTAATAAATGTCGAGTCAGTAGATAAGATTACGACACGAGTATGTCCGTTAGTATAAAGGGTATATATGCTTTAGTATTTAGACGGCAGAGGCATCAAAGTTTCAAAAGTATGACGAAGGGAATTTGCATATCATTTACAATAGTTTGGGATATATTTGTCCTTTTTCCCTTAAATATATGTTTGATTCTGAAATTTGATCGGATTTCTAGTTTCAAAAACTGTCTCAGATCAATTTAGTGTTTTTAGGACTTCAACTCATAAAACTTTGTTAGGAGTGTCACTCCCCACTTCCCTCTTAAATTTAGTAAGTATTATACACAAATTTAAATTTAATTAAGCTTTAATATGATTACTCCGCGCTTTGAATAAGAAACCAAACGAAAATTCTTGTTACTATGCACTAGAAATTTCCATTCATCTTTTTTCTGTGTGTATTACTATTAGCTTTGTTTGCGTGCTAAAATGCCTTGATAGATGCACACATTTCTCATACACCCTTTTGTAATCATTACACCATTCATTTTTCTCACTCCTGCACCGCAATCCATACTATTATCGACTAATGGATACTATACACAACCCCACCCCCCACTCACCTTCTTTCCATCCTTTAATTTTCTTCTATATATACACTTGAACTTAGAGAGAGAGGGCTATAAGTTTTTTTTCTTTTCTTAAAGCTTTTGTATTACTAAAATTCTTCTCTCTATTCATATCATCCAATCTCTTCTACTTTTCTTCAACTTTTATACATTAATTTTGGTTTCAAAATATATCCAGAAACTGAAAATAAAAATAAAAATTGAGTTGCTAGCTACACACAGCTGATTAATGTGCATAATGGATCATCAGCAGCAGGTAAATATATTAGTAAAAGTGTTTGTTATCTTTTGGTTATTTTTATTGGGGTTTTCTGTGTTTTTCGTAAGTAAATTGCTCGTGGTTGTTCAATCATTTGATTTATAGTTATAGAAAAAAAAGAAGAGATGTAATAAAGTAGTTTTGTTGTTTTGGGGATCTTCTAACCTTTGATTTTTCTTTTTTCTAACTCTTTTGTGTGTTCATGTTTTTTTTTTTTTTGTTTTCACAATTTTTCATTTTTTTCCCTTTTGCACAAAAAACTATTTGACTGATGTTTTGCTTAAAATACAAGAGAAAAAAAAAGAGAAAGGAAATCTAGAGAGTGTACTATTTAGGTTTAGCAAATTTGGTACATAAATAACATTTAGGTTTAGCAAATTTTGTCAATGATTTTAAGCAACATTGTTTAGGTACTTTGAATTTTATTTACTCTACTCAATGATACTATGAATTAGTACGCTGTATTGTGAAAATTCATCATAAATTGAATAGTTTTACTGTTCTTTAATTATCTGGACTCGAAATCAATAATGTGAGCGGTTGGGTTAAGTTCTAATCTAAAAGAACAACTCAGAGCATCATACATCCCACGTGTTCCCACTAGGTTCTAAGAAGCCCGCACCACAATGGATGTGATGCATTAGTATTGTTTTCATAACTCGAATTTTGTGTTTGCTCCCACATTTAAAGTTCTAAATCTCACGTTTTCTTAATTTGTACCCTCCAGGAAATATCTTCACAAACACTAGAAAGCATGTTGGTTTGCACAAAACCAGATCAAGATCAAAAGAAGCCAAGGCCAGCAGAACAACAACCTCAGAAATGTCCAAGATGTGACTCTGCCAACACAAAATTCTGTTACTACAACAATTACAGCCTCACTCAGCCCAGATACTTCTGCAAATCTTGCAGAAGGTACTGGACTAAAGGAGGTACGCTCAGAAACGTTCCAGTTGGTGGTGGTTGTAGAAAAAACAAAAAATTATCATCAACAACATCAGCAAAGCGATCAAGTCATGATAACATTAGCCCAAACATCAGTAATTCAATACCTTCCTATGATTCCTCAACTGATTTGAGCCTGGCATTCCAGAAACAGACAAATGCACATTTGGAGATCGATCAAGAACATGACAACAACAACAACAACATGTCAATGATGTACAATACTGGCAACAACTGTACTAGTACTGCCTTTCTTGATGCACTAAGAGGTGGATTTCTCGAAAATGCCCCAAATCATCATGGATTGTTTCATCACAACATGTATAATTACGCGAACATGGGGCAATTAGTAGAGAATGGAGAAATGGGGATGAGTTATGACCAAGATCAAATGAGTATTGGTACAAGTACTACAATGATGACAACGATAGTGAAGCAAGAGATGTGCAACATGGCACGATCAACAGAAGGTCATGACCTGAATAACAGTAATAACAACAACAACAAAGTCTTGTGGGGATTTCCATGGCAACAAATGAATGGAGATCATCATGTTAACAACATGAATACGAATGATTTTGAATATTCAACGAACAAACAAAGTTGGAATGGATTCGGAGGTTCTTCTAATTGGCATGGACTTATTAATAGCCCGTTAATGTAGATGTTTAATTAGAAGAAGAAAAAAAACAGGTAGTATTTTGATTATTAATTCTTAGATTAGACTGTTTTAATTTTTAAATTAAATATCTAAGAATTTTGTGTTTAGATGTTTTGATTCATCTGAATTATTAATCCCTATGTTGTTTTTGCTTTTTTTGGTTTCATGGGCTGTGTATCTTTTTAGTTTGTTTGTCTAATATTGATTGACAAATTAATGAAACTTATTTTTTGTTTTCTTATATTCTATTGCAATTTATTTTTTTACCCTTTCTAAATGACAATATTTCATTTTTAGTTTTTGTTTAAGAAAAAAAAAATACCTTTTAACTTTAAACTTTCCATTTTAGGCTTATTGGAATAATAAGTTTAGGGGTTAATCTGTTATACAATTTGAGATTAACTTTATTTTGTGTTTTAGATAATTCTGATTATAATTGTAGAATAACATGATTTTGAATCGAACAATCGCTTATAGTCATATATAGAGATGTCAAAATATATTTAAGATCACAAATTTTAGAATACTTTAAGTATATAACAAAAGTGTGTTACTATTTTTTTAAAAATATTTTTAATTAAACACTACAATATAAAATGAAATAGAATGGTATAACTAACACTCAGTTATCTAAGCGATAAATATAATTTTTTTTGTATTTCATGTTTGATGTTTAACATCCACATTAAAATTTGACTAAATTGAATTCATATGTTACATGACTTATTTTTTTGAAGACGATGCTACTAAAAAGATTTTTTTAATTTTCAGGATTCGGATTCGAAATCTCCGAACCCATATCAAATTGATGATTCAGAGTTGGATTTATGATTTATGAACACTATGTTTCACATACAAATTGGTACTATTGTACTTTGTCTGCAAATAAAATATAAATATTAAAATGAATAGTAGCTTGTTTTCAAGATATTCTATCATGATTATTTATTATTTTAAGGTAAGATCCGATGATTATTTATAACTGAAAGGGAATATTATGGAGGAATAATTAAATAATAATTAAAGACACAATTTTCGTAATAGATTTTCCTCTATTTGCCAGACCAAATCTTACTTCAAGATTTGGGCGTGACAGGTTTTATAATATTTTATTTTATACTATATGTTATATTGTACTAATTTTTCTTATGTATGTCTGATATTGACAATTGGGAGTTTGCTTTTGGACAACTTGACATATTTTTTTAATGCCAAATATATCCTTCCATCTTATCGTTTTCCGCACCTTACCCCCCTCTCCCTTATCGACGGATGGGAGGGAGGAGGGAGAAAATTCTTTAGTCGGAAAATCATATATATATATATATGGATGGATAGATTGAATATTTTTGGGTAAATTAGATGGCCGAATGATATATATGATAAGTTTGTCTAGATTGTGGTAGTTCCTTTTGTCTAATTTAGTTTCAAATTTCTTATTATAGCAAAATATGACAAGTTTTCTCTAGATTGTGGTATTCTTGTAACTCTGTTTTATGTATGATATATAGTCTGATTTAATATAAATTAATATGATTTCACATTATCGTGTTGGTGCATTTGGTTCCTACGTAATGATAATGGAGAAGTTATATATATATATATATATATATATTGCACATGATTTAAAATTTATCCTGTTCATTTGATTGGTTTATATTACAATAATTAGAAGCTCCCCTGCTGAGCTATATATGGTGGCTTATTTTCAAAGATTATTTTTTTCGAAAATGTTAAAAGTTTGATTTTCAAAAGAAATTTATTGCAATGTCCTGCTTAAGATAATAAGTCTCACATCAATAAAAACACAGGAGATATGTTGAATATATAAGTAAGCATGTCTTGTCAATTAGTGACATGTTTTAAAATCATATGAGCATATCACTAGCGGGCTGAACCATTACAATTTATACCGTTTCGAGGCATATATTTTGGGTTGGTTGAAATATTATTTGTTAGTAGGAGGTAAGTTAAGATACTTTGGTATTGGCAAGGAAAGAAATCTATACCTCGTTTCTTTAATTTTTTTTGGGAGCTTGATTAGAAATCCTATTTTTCCTAACCTGTGTTTGAATATATAAAATGAAGTCATAATTTTTAAATCAACGTTTGAACACACAATTTGAATAGCATTTCATGTAAACTTTGTTCATGATCCAAAGGGAGTATATAAATATGTGACTATTTATGAAATTTCTATATTAATATTGTTGATATTCAGACTTTAAATTTGTTACATTGATGTTTTTTAGCTTGAGCATACTCCTTGAGGAATTATTCTATCTCTAGAAAAACAAAAAGTGTTTTTACCAACTTATCCTTAATAAGTACCTTTAAAAAAAATAAAAAATCTTTAGTAGTTTCTTGGTTATGTGAAATTCTCTTTTGTTTATTATTGAATGATAAAACTGAAAGAAATTATTAATATCTTCTTGATTATTTAAAGGTCACTTATTTAGAAAAAAAAATTAAAACATCACTTATTGTATATGAAAAGAAGAAATGGGTTGGTCTAATTTTAAGTTCAATGTTTCTATCTGAATATTTTTTGTTCCCATAAGCACAATAAAAGCTCACTAGGTAATTAAGATTGAGTTGATAAAAAAGTCATATACCTCGAAATTTGTTAGAAGTTGAAACACTCCCTCTATATAAATATATATTAGAAAGTAATGGCCCGTGCCAGCACATGCCCAATATTATTATGTAATATTCCTTTTATTTTTGTTAAATTTGTTTTTATGTGAAATTGGAGAAAAAAATTTGATGAATCTATCGGTGTGTTCTGTAAAATGTTAATTTTTTATATTTGATGAGCTAAAATTTTTGCAACATATTTCCTCTAGAAAATAAGTTTTTTTTTTTGAAATGAGGAAATGATTTCTATAATAAATATCATAACTTGATATCAATTAAAAGTTGGCTTACAAGTATGTAGCGTAAGATAACCTTGCATATTAATCGTTTGTTGATATTTTAAGGAACTAGGTTTTACAAGATAGTTATGTACACTTATTTTACATAATAACAAAATGTGATACATTGTATAGACAATTAGTTGAGATGCAGATTGAGTTATTTTGATCTTTGATCAAAAGATTAAGACCTGATACATATGAGAGAAGAAGAAAAAATATTATTCATAAATTACAAGATTGAAAAAAGAATCAAATCACAGTTGCTTGAAATAGGAGGTATGTACATACATGAAAGCAAGTGTACCATTACTTCAATATAATGACTTAAGAACCAAGTGCAAGGCTGATAAGGCTAGGTAGATAGCTATTGTTTCCGAGGTCGGCCAAAGCAGAGACAAATTGATAAACACAAATACAAGAAAAGTTGTCGATCAAGTTTATTCTTTAAGTTCACAAAGAAAACACAAGCACAAATCTTCTTGTGGTTATCTAGGAAAATGACCGCAGACTGGCACTACTTTGACTTGAAGTTCCTTCACCATTCAGCTCTTTATTGGTAAACTAAGAAGTGATTGATTGTACATAGAACTATCTCCAAACTACCTCCAATGCATCGATTAATAAATGAAAAGGACAAACATAGTTGTTTTACACAATTCAAGTAGCTCATATATCATAATACTCTGAAAAATGATATGAGCTCTAAAGCAGTATATTGATCACAATAATCAAACTACTTTCACTGCTAGTAATATAAGTAAATGCAACAAACTATCAACCACAACTACACAAAGGCCAAGATATATATATATATATATATATATATATATATATATATATATATATATAAATATGGTCCCAGCAAAATCTATAATGGAAGATTTTTTGTACTATAATGGAATAGTCTAGTTTTGTGACTTTAATTGTGGCTTAAGATTTATAGTCTTTTATCATAGTTTTGTACTCTTTTAACCGAAGACCTTTTGAGGAATAAATTATAATGTCCAAAGTAAAGACACCCTGCACATTTCGAGAATCACTTCAAATGATACATTCAAGAGTTCAAAAAAAAAACTTGCATTGAACCGCTGTTGAACTATGTCTTAAAAGTGCTAAACACTTTAGCCTATTTTACCTCTTCTCAAATCTAACTCGAACAACGGAAAAAAGTTGTGTGGGACATCACAAGAGCTTAGAATCAATAAGTTTAAAGGAATGATATTGCTACTTATACGCAAGTACACCAATATATGATAGGCTTATTGTATTGATTAGACTAACTAATAGTGTATATGCCATCACTTACGGTGCTCACTTGTTTTTGTTAAAAATCAACGGCAACATCAAAGACAAATTTGAGGCGAAACAGAGAAGAAAGAGCATCTCAAATTTCTGAATTCAACAAAGACGCAATTCTTATAGTCCAACCGGTAACCCTACAGAACTAAAATAGAAGAATCGAATTGGGTCTTGGGTCTTGATTTTCATTAAAATTTATGAAAGATGGAGAGAAATTTCAAAATCACAACCCAAAAATATAACCAAAAAGCAGAAAAAGATAACAAAAAACTGCACATTTCTTAATAACACAATATAATCATTTACCTATACAACAACACATGTAGGAAAACCAGACAGAAAAACTTGATTTTTTTTGCTTTGCAAAATAAAGAAGAAAAGAGACAAAGCATCAACTCTCATAGAATGTCCTAAATGCACATCAGTTTGGCAGCATTACTACGTGTCTCTTCCAAAGAAATATTAAGACACGTATGCAACCTTTATTGATGAGTTTGGTAGTGTAAATGACCAAAAGACCCTTATTCTTTTATAAAGATGGCAAAAATCAGTCATCTTGCTGTCTCTTCTATATAAGTAAGTAAAAGTAAAGTATAATAAAAAGAAATAATTTAAATTAATTTGACGTTTTTTTTAATAAATTATTTATTAGGAGTTTATTTAATTTTTTTTTATTAATTATACTTTAAAAATATAAATATGACTATTGATAATCTTATATAGTTATTTAATGATATATATAATATTAAAAAATAATTTGTTTTGAATATAAAAGCTAAATAATAAAATTTTATTAAATTATTTAACTATATTAAATTTAAACAATTTAATATGTAGAAAATAAAAATGAAAATATATAGAAACTCAATAAAGTTATCATTGTATAGGTGTCAATTGTAAAATTAAATGGATCCCACTATACTCAATGATAGAAGGCATAATATGTAATTTAGTAGAAAAGTGTAGGGTTTTTTTCTAAAAATTTTAAGAAGGTTCAAATAATAAGGCTCATAGTACAATTTTTTCTATGCAACACTTATCACTTTGAGAAGTTGGAATGACAAAAATATCCCCACTTGCCAATTGAATGATCAATAAGCAGCTTTTGAAACTCTCTCTTCTATATATATATATATATATATATATATATATATATATATATATATATATATATATATATATATATATATATACACACTTGGTATTCATTTTTAAAAAAAAAAGTTTTTGTACAAACAAAAAATGAATATGAATATAACGAAGATTGGGCCAATTGGAAATCAAAAGGGCATTAATTGGAATGAAGAAGGAAGAAGTGAAATAGCAAAGATTTTTGTTTTTCACATTGAAGACAAGATTTGTTCACTTCAATTCCTCTTCTTTGAGAATCAAGACTTTGTTTTGTCTAACATACATGGTGACACTAATGATTTTTGTTGCAACAAAAACTTCGATATAGTAAGTATCCTCTTCTTTACATATATAATTTGGAACATTACGTAGAGTCTATTTGAATTTGCTGATTGTAGATAACAAATAAGTTTAAATGCTGAAATAAGTGTTGAAATTGATTTTATAAATAAGAAGTTGGTAAAAATATATTATTAATTTGTTCTTTTATTAAAATGACTGAAATATCCTAATTCTTCTTTTTTTCAAGAAAATATTAATTCGAATAGTATTTGTGTAAACGAAAGGAGGGATGATAGATATAGAGTGAGGAGGAAGTTAGAAATTTTGTTTTGAAAAAATATTTTGAGAGTAACTTATCAATATTTTTATTGATTTTGGGGATAATCGATTTTTTTGGTTGATCTTTGCTTATAATCACTTTGTTGTTAACCAAACATATAGATAAGTTAATGGTTCTTAAGTCAGTTTGATCAATTTATAGTGAGACATCCTCTTGATTAATTTTGTTGATTGTAATCTATATATATTATATTGAAGGTTGCATTGGATTATCCATCGAAGTTTCTTACTGGTATAAAAGGTTCCTTTGGCGGAGTGTGTTTGAGCTCTCAATAAAATGATCGTTCGTTTGGTGGATTTATGGCACCAAATATGGTAATTTCATAGAGTATTGGACTCTATGTAAAGACCATCACACCCTCCAATCTCCATGATCAAATTTAAAAATTCTCAAGTGAAGGTTAAAAAGGAAGAAGAAAAATGATTCAAGATGTCAATTAAATTTTCTTAATTCATCGTTAAATTGCTAGTAGATGATAATTTCTTTTTGATATTCTATCGCTAATCGTAATAGAGGGAATTAGAAGGAATGTTTATTCTTCATTTTGTAATGCGATGGAATTGAAAGTTTCAGAATATGCTTCTTGATATATTATGGTGGATTTTTTTGATTTTTTTAACTTTAATTTGATATTTTTTTTTTATTGAAATCTAAATATCAATATAAATATATAGGTATATATCCATATAATTAGCGGTGTACCTATTGAATCAAGGATAATCACTCAAATATTCATAGATTGCAAAATCATAATGCGCGTATAAAATATAATATTATGTATATTAATAAAAAATAACTTATTAAAGATATATATTAAAGTTTTAAAATATATTCGATAAAATTCCTAGCTAGTTTCGTCATCGCATATAATCAAGTGGTATTGAGCTTGAAATTGTCGAGCCAATCGCATAATTAATTGCCAAATTGTTGAATGGTGAGCTTACTCAACATATTTCAAAATTAGGCAACTCGATGATGAGGAAATTTTTGCAAGTGAGTGATGCAAGTATTAAATTATGTATAAGTAATATGAAGTATCATGTTTGATATATGTTAGAAGGTAAGTTATTTATGTATATAATCAATATGATATTTGGTTTGTCGTACAAATACATAATTAATATTTGCATAAAATAATACATAAATTCTATCATAACTAATTGTTATATTATTTATATTTACATAACTCTAACTAGCTACCAAACACTTGGACCCTAATTGTGTGATGTGTTGTATTGTATTGTTTTAACGTCATGCTTATGATTATTTTTTTATGCATCCATGTAGCACTATAAATATAGGTCTTAAAGATTGTGTTGTACACACTTGAAGATTTGGAAAACATCTCCTTCAAGAAAAGATCATAAGAAAAGCATAGATAAATGATATCCAACTTGAATGATCGAATTTTTAGTTTAGAGTTTCATACTCAGAAAGATCACTAGTCAATTAATTCGGGTTAATTTAAATTGCATAATGAACAATCTAAGTAAAAAAACTAGCTCCAGAAAGGTAGTTTATTGACCTAGTTCGATGAGACCTAACTTAGCTCTTTGAAACACATGTTTAAGTTTCAAAATGCTCTTACTCGAGCAAATTGAAATTTGATAAATATTGAATGGACATAAAAGACTAAACTATTTAGAGAATATTTTGAAAGAATTGTTTTTGTCATTTTGTCTTCATTTTTATGAACAAAACTCAAATAAATTTGTATTTTTCTCATTGGATAAAGAATCACCGGCAGAGGTTATTTTCCCCATTTTCTTCTTTTCACTGATAAACTGAGAAGGCATTTTCCGGCGAAGCAATTTGAACTGATAAAAAAATGGCAAACGGAGAAGGTGAAGTAGTGTGTGTTACCGGAGGCAGCGGTTTTATTGGTTCATGGCTTGTTAGTTCTCTACTTGAACGTGGCTACACTGTTCACGCTACTGTTAAAGATCTCAGTGAGTTATCTCTTCGTTTGATCAATTTCTGGTTCGGATTAAGTTTTTTTTTTCCTAATTTTGTTGATTTTTGTTTGTTTTTTTTAGATGATGAGAAGGAGACGAAGCATTTACTTGCTTTAGAAGGAGCTGAATCTCGTCTTCGTCTTTATCAGATTGATTTGCTTGATTACGATTCAATTGTTTCTGCGATTACTGGTGCTGTTGGTGTTTTTCATCTTGCTTCTCCTTGCATTATTGATGAAGTTAAAGATCCTGAGGTGGGTTCGAGAACCCCTCTTTATTTTTTATTTTTTTACTACTATTACTATTGGTCCTATGTGAAGCCAGAATTTGACTTTATTTGTTCTAAATTCTAGGATAGCGATATCGAGTTATGTGTTTGGTTAAAAAATGTCCATTGTCATTGTATTTTTGGCTCAAAAATACTAAAATGGCTAAAAAGTATCAATTCTAGGGATTGCTCCAGAACAAGAAAAAATGGTTCAATTTTGCTCTTGAACTATTCAAATTGTCCAATTTTGAGTAATTAAAGGTCAAGATTGAACCATTTTTCTTTGTTTTGGAGCAATGTTAAAAAAAAAGATATTTTTGAAGCATTTTGCTAGTTGGAGGATGTTCTTGAGCCAAAAATGTAACATAAGGTATTTTTGAGCCAAATAACAGTACGGAGAGTAAAACTGATCCATTTTGAATGGTTGAGGTATATTTGACTCATTTTTAATACAAATATGGTGTTTGAACTAAAGCTACACCGAACCGGTGGACTTTTAGTCTGGCCTCTGCAATTGCTCATTTACTTGTTCTTCAGATTGATTTGTAGTTTTGGTATTAATTTGCTATTCTGTCTGTTATCTACATGGGGTTGTGGTCGTGTGAGTTATAGAATGATCTTCTGTCACCAGCAATCAAAGGCACTAGTAATGTACTTACAGCATCAAAGGAGCTCGGTGTTAAGCGTGTGGTAGTGACTTCATCTGTATCGTCCATCACCCCAAATCCTAATTGGCCAGCTGATCGTATCATGAATGAGGATTGCTGGACTGATATTGAGTACTGCAAACAGAATGGGGTACATACATTTCCCTTTTTCTGTTTGAGATTGGCTTTGTCTTGCCTTTGTATCTTAACATTTCGTATAAGTATCCGTCTTTTTGTTTCTGTGAGAAAAAAATAAGACAACGAGAGAAGATTGAGTGAAAACTTAGCTTGAATATTCCCTCGAACTGTTGGGTTTAAATACTAATGTGAATTAAGTTAGGAAGAATCAACTTGATTAATCCTAAATGATACTCACTAGTTTTTACAATATTTTTAACAGTTTCTGTGGCTTTGGATTAGAAAATGGCATGATTTTAATATTGGTTTGGTTTTCATATAACATAATGTGATTTTGAACTTAGTTTGAAAGAATAGATTTTGTGAACATGGTAAGACAAGTCTAGTGTCATGTTATCATATTTGGGCACCATGGCGTTAGTGTGTAAGAGTGCTGCCGCACCGACTTCTATCATCGTAAATTATCTCCAATTGTCGGGAGAAAGAAAAGATAGAAGAATCAGCTCCATTAGCCACTCATCTTATCACAAGTTCTTTTTTCTCTTTTTCTTTTTAAGTTTGTATAGAAATGAAATGGCCCAAATATCCTAGTATTTAGTTTGGTATGAGGTGTAGTTGACTGATTAATTGATTTGTTATAAAGGAACGTAGTTTTCGTTGGTTTTCTTCTCTTGGATTTTGGAGTAAATTATGTACTTGGGTGTGAAATTGAGCCATGCTTGTTCGATCGTACGTAGAGATTTTAGTGATTCCAAGGTTTTGGTTCAAAAGTAAGGACTCAGCTGCTTACAAGAGGTCTGATAATTAATTGAGGTAGAGAACAGAGGCAGGTCCATATTTTCTCGAGTTTTGAACCATGGGTCAACTAGGTTTGGCTGGCTACCTCACAGGAAATTTCTCGGCTTTAACTAGAATTCGTACTATGAGATTTGAGTTTCATATTTGTTTTTATGAATGCCTATGTTATACATAGTGTCTCCATCCATGTATTGTGTGAAGTTGCTTAAAATGAGGTTATGTTTAGTTGTACTTGAGCAAAAAGAAATTAACAAGAAATCAAATTAGAGAAGTTGGTTGATTCATGAATATCAAGTTATTGTTAAGGTATGCCATAATTTTGATTAAGCTACCCGACAGGAACATTAAGAGGCTTTGTTTGCTACAAATAAGAGAATTCCTTAAGCCCTAAAGCATCTCAGAGTAAAATGAGAATCTACTCTTGAGAATATTCAGGGCTAGGATGATACCATGGATTGTCAAAGATGTGAAGCTTGGTAGTTTAGAAAGAAGAGACAGAGAAAACTCCTTTGGTGCTCATATGGACAATATGGAGGAGTGGAACTAAGTGCTTTTGAAGAGTGAAAATAACCTTGTAGAAATAAATGGAACTTAATGGTTCCTTTGCACTTTGAAGCTGATGATATGTTCCAATCTGTGTCTACGAATAGGCGTTTAGTGGAGAATAATGCTTGTGTAAAATGCTCTACTCTGGTTTATGTCTTGTATGTGGGATATCCTCATCAAATCAATGAACTATTAGCTTCATAGACAGAAAATATTGGTATGCATACCATTGATTAACCTGCTTTAACCCTTTGACTTTACTATAAAACTAAGTAGACACAACAGCACTGTGAAAGCCATGGAAGATGAAGAAAAAATTACCTTTGTATGCCTTATGGTTAATAGCTTATTTGGTACTGATTAAATTAACTCAAGTCTTTAATCGGTTACCTGTTCAAAAAAAAAAAAATTAACTCAAGTCTTTAATTCTTAATCAGTAAGTTAGGCAAAAATATCAAAAAGAAAATAGAAGCAAAAGCTTGACTAAGTCTGGGCTTGCTTGGCTTTTGCATAGACAACAGGCATTTCGTGAAAAAGACGCCTACTCCCTTCTTTTGATTGATGCTAAATTTCTTGTACATTTAGCATTTCTCATCAGCTCCCTTCAAATGACATTTCTGTCAATCTTATGATTTAGGTATGGTATCCTTTGTCAAAAACACTTGCTGAAAAAGATGCTTGGAAATTTGCCAAGGAAAAAGATTTGGATATTGTTGTGGTGAATCCGGGAACTGTAATGGGCCCTATTATCCCACCAAGCCTTAATGCTAGCATGCAAATGATTCTTCGTCTTCTTCAAGGTAACATTGAGTAATGAGTTCCATTTTCCTTGTGTCTGCAAGGAAAGTCCTAGGATGGGGGTAGATTGTTGTTCCTATTTTTCTTCTGTTCAATTTGAATTCTTGTTGAAAGAATCAGTTCATTAAGTTATATTGCCACCTACTGATCTCTGCTGAACCTTTTTCTCAGAATCATATTTTCTAAAGCTTTTAAATATCTTTGATGGATATTAGTTATGAAACTTTGTTGCTGGTGTCCTCAACATGCCTTGTCACTTTGTTTATACTCAGGCTGCACCGATACATATCAAGATTTCTTTATGGGATTAGTCCATGTCAAGGATGTGGCATTGGCTCATATTCTTGTTTATGAAAACAAATCAGCAAAAGGAAGACACATGTGTGTTGAAGCCATAACTCACTATGGGGACTTCGCGGCTAAGGTTGCAGAGCTCTACCCTGAATATAACGTTCCTAGGTAATACTCTTTTAATCTGACTTTTTTATGCGTAGTATACTTAAGGAGTGAGTATTTGTATTATCCTAGAGGTGCACTGTTCGGGGTTGTTTGGTAGAGTGTATTAGCAAAAATAATGCATGCATTTGCTCTGTGTATTAGTAGTCCCTTGTTTGGTACATTTTTTCATGCTATGTATAACTAATATTACTTAGGCACTCTATTGTGTATTGAGGAATGCATTACTAATACCATGGATTTCTAGGAATTAGGAATGCAAAGGGATTTAATACATGCATTAGCATGGTTAAAGACCCAATTACCCCTCAAAAACACTTTTACATCTTTTCCACCATAATTGTGGAGGATATTTTTGTAAAATAAATATTATACAATGCATACTATTTTTAATACACTATACCAAACAATGCATACGAAATAATCTATGCATTACTAATATAAGCATAACTAATACAAACATTATTAATGCAAGCATTACTGATACACACTATTGAGCATTATTTTTATACACTCAACCAAACAACCAGTATTACCAAGCATTCCTTATCCCTCTTCATTACCTTGGCTGTCTCCACCCTCCACAAAAAGAAATTTCTGAAACCTCTTCGGTAAGTAGTCCGTTTTGTTTTCAAATGATCAATCTAAATGCTTTAATAATTGAATGACTTTCTGAATCTAAATTTGTTCATCTTTCCCACTCGACGTGTTTGTTTCTTTGATGTTCTTCTCATCAAGACTATTATTATCTGGGGATTTCTCTCAAATGAGCTTCCGTCTTCTTGAAGCCACTTTGATCTTATTAGAGTTTGAATACCGCCATGACTTGCATAACTTACTGCTTATTGACAACTTAGAGATGTTAAGTAAATAAGTAATTTCTTCAGTAGCTGTACTTCTTAGTCCTGCTTCTTCTCTTTCACCTTGTTATTTTTTTCTACATGACGACTACAATTATTGCAGATACTCTTTTATCAGTTCGAGTTTCTTGTTTAAAGTATACTATGTAGTATTCATTCTCTCTGTTGTGTTTTACTCATTCGGATCAGGTTGCCAAAAGATACTCAACCTGGACTATTAAGAGCCAAGGATGGAGCTAAGAAGTTGATGGATTTGGGACTGGAGTTTATTGAAATGGAGCAAATAATTAGGGACGCCGTTGAGAGTTTGAAGATCAAGGGATATATTTCTTAGATGTCCATAGTTGCTGTGTAGATAAACTATGTTATCGATCCTTTCAGCGCCTTATTATGTGAAACAGACACACTTCAGGTTCAACTTGATAAGAACTTTTCTAATAGAATTATGTTTCTCTCTCTCTGGTTTCTTGTTTTCACAGTTTCCTGTAAGCATAGCATCTAACTGATGGACAATTTTCAATACCATCAGAAGTTGTAACAACGATCTACTAATGAATGACTATGTTGAAGTTTCAAATGTAGAGTTCGATACTTTCCATTTCATGATTGTATTTCAGGCTGAACACAACATCTGTTGGAAAAATATTTTTAATATCTCAAAAATAAAGTTACGTCTTTGAGATATTCCTACATTTGATTAGCATTTATGGCTTTCATTATAAGAAGTTGACAGTTACCAAAACTTTGATATTTTTCCTTCTTAAATAATATTATTTAACTATTTTCTAAGTTCCTTTCCAATTTTAACAAAGCATATATTTGTGTATTATTCCTATTCATTAACAATGATTTTTCTTAGTTAGGTAAAATAGTTCTTTGGCTGTTGAAGTTTTTTAGAAAAAAGGTTTTTCCTTTTAGGTAAAGATACAAAATGTACATCAATCTATTCTTCTCTTGTTGGTTTTTTAAATCTTTGGTTTGATTTTAACTCCTGATTTTATATAAGAAAAAATGGTTGAATTTTTGGAATATATCTATATTAGTTGCAACAACAACAACATACCCAGTGAAATTTCACTAGGTGGGGTCTGGGGAGGGTAGAGTGTACGCAGATCTTACCACTACCTCATGGAAATATCTATATTAGTTGAAATATCTTAAAGAATAATGTCAGAACCTACGAGAATTTCTGTTATTTTCAATATTTTAATATCTTTATGCACCAATTTCATATCTTATCTTTAGCTTCAATTAGTTAAATTAAAAAGAAAACGGTAAAGAATCACAAAATAAAAATAAAACGACTTGAATCAATCCTAAGTATATGAAGGTAAAAATCAACGAACTCTTTTTATTTTTTTCTATATCATCCTCCATATAGTTAAATCAAAAGAAATTGATAGAAGTCATAACAATGAAATAAATCAATTAGAATCGAACCAAAACATGTATCATGACATAGAAGAATTCTACTATTAGACCACTTATACTATTTCACCTAATATTTTTTTTTTCTAAAATTTATGTGAAACTAATCGAGAGACATCTTCTAGTTTTTGTAAAAAAAAAAAGATAAATTTTCGTTATTTTTTTATTTATACGAAATTAACCTAGAATGCATTTTAAAATTTTTCTCTTGGTATATACATAATTTTTTTCAAAATTTTATACTAGTAAGAATTCCTGTTAATAGGTAATCTCTCAAATGAATGTCTAACATATTCGAAACCTCTTGTATACCTCCTCATCAATCTATATAAAGTTTGGTTAATGTCATTTTCGTTATGACGGACTATTATACTGAAACAAGATTTATTGTATTCGAAATAAAAAGAGAGAAGGTTTATAACTTACCTCTTTAATCGCTTACAATTGTGGTAAATTCTACACCAACAAAACAGTGACACCAGAGCTAACACCATCTCTCTCTCTCTCACATGCAAAACACACACAGAAAAGAGTAACAAGTGAACAACCACAACCACAACCATGGCGGCCACCATTGTTAGGTCACCGAAGCTCTCCGTCTCCCTTCCTCCACCTGAATCAACCACCTCAAATCTACCATCTCTAAACCAGAGCTTCTTCACTCCGTTACCTAAACGACGTCGTTGTATCTCGATCTACGCATGCACCGCTGGTAATCAAAGCAACAGTGCATTTGGAGGTGAAATTAAGAAAGGACAAGCGATTGAGCTTAACAAAGTTAATGATGAGAATCCTTATGAATTTAATGCTAAGGATTCACCTAATCCCTTGCCTAGTAAGTTGCGGTTTTTTATAAAATGGATTAATTTAGGGATTTTTTGTGATAATGTGATTGTATTGATTGGTATGTGTTGAAAATTGAAAATGGTGAATTTCAGGGCCATTAACTTCGGCTGATTTGAGCAATATGGCTTCTGAAGGTTCTCGTCTTCGGGTTGCTTATCAGGTATGAGTGGGTTTGTGCGTGCATTTCATTTTATTGTTTGTACTAGTTGATTAACGGAGGTAGTGGTGGATGTAGAGTTCAGTCATCTGAATCAGTAGTTCTGATCCGGAGCATTAATTTATATGTAAAAAATATAAGTAGTAGGTCTGAAAACTTGATTTCGAAAGTACAATGGGTTCAATGCTAAGGACTTAAGTATTGAACCCGTAAAGTTTAATCTTTAATCCACCCATAAACAGAGGCAGATCCAGAATTGATGGAGTGGGCGTTTTGGGCTCGGATTATTTATTTTTGCTCTCACTAGTTTCAAAATTTGTATGTGTCTCTGCTAATGAGGTTGCTCGTTTTCCTCTTGTTGAGGTTTCTGATTGGTTGATTTTATTGTGTTTTCAGGGTGTGCGTGGTGCTTATAGTGAATCAGCTGCAGAGAAAGCATACCCCAACTGTGAAGCAGTTCCGTGCGAACAATTTGATACTGCTTTTGACGTGAGTTCTCCTTTGTATTCTAGAATGTCCTGGATTTGTTTGTCTTGATGAAGTATGCATATTTTTAAATCCGTGTAGGAGTGGATGACAGTTAAATCATGAACAACCATACCTTTCAAAAGAAAAAGTAAAAAGTTAACACTATCTATATAATAGGACAGGTGAAGTGGAGGAGTGCTATAAGGCTATAAGCAATAGGAAGTTCTAACAAAATGGCAGGTTTTGTGAACGGATGTGAGACAAGCAATGTTATATGAGAGTGAAAATTGGATCTCTAGACCCTACATGTTATATAATTGAAATATAATGTTGCAATAGATGTGTCACTGGGTATGCTGTTGTTGTTGTATTAGAAATGATCAGACCTTATAGATGGTGCAAGTAGCAGGCAAAAAGGAAAAAATAAATCAAGGTTGAATGCGATGATTTGTCCATGTCATATGTAGACCCCATATATACCTGGTTTGTAGGTGTGTCAATATGATTATATAATGTGTTGAAGGGGAAGAATTTCTTATCCAAAAAAAGAAGAAAAAGAAATGGATAAGTAGACATAAAATAACACGAGGCATCTGTCTAAAAAGATCTATAATCTCATGGAATCATGTGGATTAAGTTAAGAATAGAATGAAATGGAAGCAAAAAGACTCTATTGTTATAGCACTTACTTTGGTTCTTCTGGTTGTCAAACGTCTCTTCTTCTTTTCTTCAGGCTGGTGACATGTATGTTCGTGTGGGAATAACTTTGACATTTGGAAAATGCATCCTTTTAGAGATCTTCTAATTTCTTATAAGATAAAGTATTTAGTAAACTGTATGTTCTAGCCATGCTGGGTTGCATTACTCTAAACCTGTGCTTGTAGGCGGTCACATACCGCGTGGTGGATTAGTTGAGGAGAGGGCAAGTTTGTTAGTACCACATTGTCAGGAAAAGGGGACTGATTGCTTAGTGTTGAAATGAAATTGACCTGAATAGAGAGGGATAGATGCAAAGTTTGATACAAAGGATTCATAAGTCTGACATCAACTAATTTGGATTGAGATATAGTTAGTTGATTGAAAGATAGTTTCGGAAGTGTAAGTATATCGAGCTCATATGTGGCGTTAATTATGAGCTACACACTCAATGTTCTAATTTTAGTTAATAGCAAGGAGTAGTATGTACCTTGCAAAATCGTTGTTAAATATCCTTAAATTAAAAGAAGAGCTTAAAAGATTGTCTTTTATAGGTAAGATCTTAAGAAATAGCTACTGTTAAATTACTATATTATCTTTAATAGTGCATTCCTTTACGACGAGTTTCAAATCCTGTACTTGTGTTGACATTTATTCCAATCAGAGGCAAAGGTTCATACTTTTTAACCTCTTGAAGGTACTCAATGACTGATCCGTTCCTTGCATAAGACATTGTTATTATGTCCATGTGACCAAAAAGGTTAAGAGTACTTATCACAAATAAAAGGTTTAGAGTATCATACCATTTTTTAAACTGTTGACCGACTTTTGTCCTGAAGCAATTTCACTTTAACTATAACTTGCTAGATTCCTAATATATGTCTTAGTCATAGATTATGGACTCTTTTTCTTTTTTCCTTTAATAAATAAATAAATAAATACTGGTGGTCAACAGTTCAATTATAAGCTAATAAATGATTTATGCATTATTGTCAATATGGATATGAACAGATCAGTTAGTTAAACATAGAATGTACCTGTGTAAGAAATTTCTGATATTCAAGAACAAGCTGCCCAAGCTGGGAAAATGCTTATTGCCTTGGAATGTTATGTGAAAAGTGCTGTTATACTCCTCCTGTAGTTTTCTTTTGTTCACCTATAGACTTCATCAGACGCCACCCCCCTATGTTCATAATACATCTCTATAATTGAGTTCGTCCATTCGACCATTCCTATCTCTACCTTTCTTATGCTTTCTGAATGCCTATATTTTGGGGCTTGGCTTAGACCATGAACCCGATATTGGTTTCTTATTGTATATATCTAGAGGCAGTCAAGTGGTGTTGATGAAAGATATATACTTTTGAAACTAGGAGAGGAAAATACTCTCAGCCATTTATCAGTTTATTATAATATTTGCTTGGCATATCTATCTTGGGTTGGAAATTGGTTGGTTGTAGTGTGCAGGAATAGAAATACTAGTGCATGGGCAGAATATCTGGTAGTAGTCCCAACATTTTGTGGATTGAATACCTTATTTGTTTCTAAAATCTAACACAATGATTTGCGACCTATAGCAACAGAAATTATCTGATCACAAGTACCATTCGCTCACTGATCGGAAGAATGGTACCAATTCCCCTTTAGCTTGTGACTGGCCCAGGCAGCTTTATCTGATCTCTTTAATGTACCAAATCCCAAAATTTATACTGCCTGTTTAGCATTTCTCAAATTGTTTCAGTCATTCTTGGTGAATTAATTTGGTGAGGCGAGACATAATAGCTCGGGCCACAATGATTCTTGAACTAAAATATTGTGTGATTTAATGTTTCTTGAAGGCTAAGGACACTAAAGATTCTTTTTCTTCATCAAGTAGGTCACTAAAGATTTTTTTTTTTTTTTGATCAAGTAGGTCACTAAAGATATTTTTTTTTTAATCGAGTAGGTAACTATAGATTCTTAGCAGTAAGTTTTAATTGTAGCAGGAAGTTAGTTTCAATGTCCTTTGCACTTATGTATATAAAAATGGATCATGATTTCACTTTCATTTCTTGTTTGATAGGCTGTTGAAAGGTGGCTTGTTGATAGAGCAGTTTTACCAATAGAAAACTCTTTAGGGGGGAGTATTCACAGGAATTATGACCTTTTGCTGAGATATCGTTTACATATAGTTGGAGAAGTCAAACTAGCAATTCGACACTGTTTGCTGGCTAACAATGGCGTCAAAATTGAAGACCTGAAAAGAGTTCTTAGCCATCCGCAGGCATGCTTCTTTTGCTTTCTAATTATTTATATGGTTTGAAACACATTTACACAAAACCTGGTTATACATCAGGCTCTTGCTCAGTGTGAGAACACATTAACGAAGTTGGGATTGGTCAGAGAAGCCGTAGATGATACTGCTGGTGCAGCCAAGGTTAGACGAGATATTCTGACTCTTCCACTTTTGTGATTTAGAAAATTCCACTATTTGTGTGGTAGATTAAAATAGATTCAACAAATTATCTTTAGACTTTTAAATCATTATATGTTTTTGTTTGACTATTTCTGCAGTATATTGCTTTCAGCAAACTCAAAGATGCAGGAGCAGTTGCAAGTTTAGCTGCATCTAGGATCTATGGTTTGAATGTGCTTGCACAAGATATTCAGGTTTACAAAAATCTGATGTAACAAGCTAGTTGTCTGTCATTATTTAAATCATTCTTCAGTTTCTCATATGTATGTATATTTCAGGATGATTCTGATAACGTCACCCGCTTCCTTATGCTGGCTAGGGAGCCCATTATTCCTCGTACTGATAAACCATTCAAGGTTAGTCCTGCATTTAGATACTTTTCGGCAGTACAGCAAAACTGTAACTGAATTGGTATATGTTTTTCTTGGATGTCTTCAAAGTTATTCTCACCTAATTCTGTGGTTTGTGCTTATCTATTGATCATGACAGACAAGTGTAGTCTTTTCACTTGATGAAGGTCCGGGAGTGCTTTTCAAGGCACTAGCCGTTTTTGCCATGCGAAGTATTAACCTTACCAAGGTTAGTTCGACTTTGCTGAAAATTTGCTGGTTATTTCTCACGTCACACATTAGATATGCAAACTAAACCTTTTGATTTCAACTCCAAATCTTGGCTCAGATTGAGAGTCGTCCACTGCAAAAGCAGGCTTTGCGGGTGCTTGAGGATAGTGTAGATGGATTTCCAAAGTATGTACCATACAACTCTTCTCTTTGCATTTGCAATTTCAGAATAGAATTAATACATACTCCTGATAATATGTAACCCAAGGGTGTGAATTAGTGGTGAGAACCATGAGGTAGGTTCAAATCAGCTGAAGCAAAATCACTAGGTGATTTCTTCCTATCTATCTAAGCCTTTGGTCTATAGAATTACTCGGTACTTGTACTGGTCGGAGGGTAATAGATACCCCATTAGTCGAGGTGATATATACACACACACACACAACAATAGCATATCCAATATATTTCCACAAGTGGGGTCTGGGAACTGGGAAGGTGGGGTGTATGCAGATCTTACCCCTTACTTTTTTTTTTTTTTTTTGATTTGCACCGGGTGTCCGAATCTCTTTGAGCCCCGCCTAATCCCGGGGGTGCACAGGCCCTCGGCAAGGAGTTTCCCGCAAGTGCACCACGGTTAATTTAGGTTTTACCCAGTCCGATGGCCCTCAGAAATTGTTTGCACCCGGTGGGTTTCGATCTTGAGACCTTGAAAGGGAGCAAACCCCAAGGCTCAAGTCTATTACCACCAGGCCAACCCCTGAGGGTTGATCTTACCCCTTACTTTTGTGGGGTATAAAGGCTGTTTCTGAAAGACCCTCAGCTCAAGAATTTTGTTTTTAGAAAATCGTTTGAAATAAATGTAAGAGTGAAGCACCCAAACCCAAAGGTGTGGCCTGGTGGTCAATGAAGTGGGTTGAACATCATTTTTGAGGTCTCAAGTTCAATTCCCAGCAGAGACAATATTAGGTGATTTCTTCCCATTTGTTGTAGCCTTGGTTGACAGAGTTTGGTACCTTTTGTTGGTGGGAGGTGCAGGTATCCCGTCGAATTAGTCGAGGTGCACGCAAGCTGGTCCTGATGGCTGAAATAAAAAATGCAAGAGTAAATAAGTATGATGAAAGTATTGAAGAAAGAAAAGTACTGACAATAATAAATATTTAAGATAACCAAAGTAAAGGAAACAACAGTAGTAATAAAATTGAAGCATAAGATAATGCTAGCATAGTAGTAATAGTGCAGTAAGGGAACAAATAGATGCTCCAGATTAGAACCCTGCTCTACCGTTGTGAATTGGGAAAATGCTCTACTGCCTACTTATTGTCTACCCTAATCCTCAATCTCCACCCTCTCCTATTTAATGTTATTTCCTCGATAAGCTAAAGCCTAAGAATGAACCATGCCCGCTCTATTCGCCTCTCCCCAATTCTTCCTCGGTCTTTTCTTAACCTCTCCAAACCCATCATCGCCAACCTCCTGCACCTCTTCATTGGGGCATCTGTGTGTTCCTCCTCTTCACATGCCTAAACTATTTCAACCTTGCTTCACGCATCCTGTCTACCACGACAGTTATTCCCACCTTCCTCCATATATCTTCGTTCCCAAATTTTGTCTTTTCTAGTATGTCCGCACATCCATCTAAACATTCTCATTTCTGCTACCTTCATCTGTTGAACATACGAGTTCTGAACTGACAACACTCCACCTGGTACAACATAGGCTGTCTAATAATCACTCTATAACATTATCTTTAAATCTCAGTGACACATTCTTATCACATAGGACACCGTATGCGAGCCTCTATTTCATCCGCTTTACTCCAATACGATGTGCAACATCCTTGTCGTTCTCCCATTTTCTTGGATTATAGACCCAAGATACTTGAAACTTCCTTTTTCGGGGATGAGTTGTGTATCAATCCTCACTTTCCTATTTGCCTTCTCGGATGCGACACTGAACTTGCACTCCATATACTCTGTTTTAGTCTTGCTTAACGTGAGGCCTTTAGAATCTAGGGTCGATCTCCATATCTCCTGTCTATCGTTAACTCCACCACGTGTTTCGTTGATCAATACTATGTCGTCTGCGAATAACATAAACCATATACATATACCACAAATTATGTATAAGTGCATCAGTCTTACCAAGTATCATCTTATACTCAGAAAAATAGTTTGTCATAATGTCATCCGTGTGCAGGTACTTCCCTTACCTTTTCTATGTTGATTTCGAAGCATCAATGGCAGATCAAAGAGCTCAAAATGCTCTGGGACATCTAAAGGTACTTTTAGACATTTGATGTTTTAGTATTTTATCGGTCTTTCATACAGGGAGGAGCAAAGTAAAACCACTCATAAGGGTTGTCATAGTGGTATAGTTGCTCACAGAATGAGAATTGTTTTGTCCTTGCAGGAATTTGCTACCTTTTTGCGAGTTTTAGGAAGTTACCCTTCAGATAGCGGAATAGCTTGACATTACAAGGTATCACTTGTATATTTAAGAGTTTTTCTCAGAGATCCCTTATAGATTTTCCTTGCTCTTCTTAGCAAAATAAATAAATATTTGTTTGCTCAAGGGTCTTATTTGCCTGTTGCCTGAGGTATGAATGTTACTGTCTTTTTCCCTTTTTGTGTGGAAGTAAATTACTGTCAATATGGAAAAGAGGAGAACGGGACTCGAGGATAGAGAATCCTCAAATTAAGGATAACTGAAAGAGGGTATTCTAGAAAGTAGCAGACTTTTTGTCTCTTAGTTGAGACTGAGCCATTCAATGATAAGAGCACGAATCAGACAACTTGCAAGGGATTTTTACCCGACTCCATAAAATCATAAATTAAGCAGTCTCTTTTCTATGCGACACTGAACTTGTACTCCATGAACTTCACAACATGCTGTAGGGTTGATAACCATTTTTTTTTTCTGTTAAAATGACTTAAATGCCCTTACAATTATTTACAAACAAAGTTGAATTAAAAAGTACTTTCTCAAAGAAAAGGAAACAACCTCTCTACCTCCGAAGTGTAGGGCTAAGTTCAGTGTACACTCTACCTCTCCAGATACCACTTTGTGGGACTACACTTGGTATGCTGTTGTTTCTCAAAGAAAAAGGAATAATGTCAGAAATGGAGGTAGAAGTTTTGTTTTGGGAAGGGTAGTTAGGGATACAATAGTAAAATGTTTGGTCAAACTAGAGGTGCTTTATAAGCCGAAAAGTCATAATTTGGCAGGGACCTACTTGTGGCTTTTAAGCTCATTTTGGCTTATTAACACTTTTAGTGTTTACCAAAAACGTAGATAGTCTTAAGTGCCAAGCTTTGTGCCATACACCTTGTAAGTAGTGATCAGAGATGTTTAGCAATGAAAATCTCAGAAATGGTTTTGAGATGTTTTAATTCATTCTAGTATCCTCCTCCTCATCTGAATGGATGTAGGACTGGTTGTTGCTTTGCGAAGCTCTCGTATAGGTGAATTTCTTAATAAAATAACTTAGGATTTTGATCAAGCTGTATTTAGTATCTCCAGGCACAAAACTATATGGTTTCTGTGACTTCCAGAAAAATCGTCCTCCTCTTTGTGAGCTTTATTCCCCTCTCCTCTCCTCTTGTATGTTTTTCCCGGACCTCCCCCTCACCCAACAACCCAATAAAACTTAACGCTGCTAAGGGTTAATTGCTATTGCAGGCAAGCACCTGGAGACGCTCTTATGAAAGATGCACGATGGTGAAATTGGTGGTTCCACTCTCCGATGACTGAAATTCCATTATAGATACCATGCAACACTACGATTTGATACGTGTAATTACTAAGTTCATCTTCTTTTCTTGTGTTCTTTATTTTCTATCCCAGATTTGTTCTCCTGGGTTCACTGGTCCTGGAGCATATTGGTACTGAAGGAGTGAAATGTAGATGATCAGGGTGATACATGTTCTGTAGAATCTTTTGCCTTTTAATTGTTTATTTATGAAGAACAGTGATGATTCTTTATTGCATATGGCAACTTTGCGATAAATTTAAATTTTAGATCCGTCTCCTTAAAGCATAGCTTACGCCCAATGGGTTAATGGAAAAAAAATATTGAGATTTCATTGAATTTGAATTTGTGCATTGCATGACCCATTTTTGTTAGCGACGCTCTTAACAAGGATTTTTTTTTCATTCCCAAAAAGTCATACTCGAGATTTCTAATTAAGAATATATCGTTATTCTACAATTTGTACATATCTATGAACTGTGCGATTCCACATTTGATCCAACAAAAACTAGTCAGCATAAAATAACGTGCAAGATAACACTAGGGGTTGCGTTTCCTTTTTAAGTCCAAAATGCACTCACCTTTGAATTATTTTTTTTTAAAAAAAGTTAAACATCACTACTTTCGAATTTCCACTACACTTATGCTTCGTATAAAACAAGAAAGAGACTCGATAAAGAAAAAAAAAGACTAATCATCATGATCAAATCCTAGGTACGAATCATTCGTTAACGTACGAACATAAACTGCAAGTTATTTAACATAGCTAATGATTAAAAATATATTATTTCAAGAATATTTATATATAATCTAATAAAATATAGTCTGAGTGAAATAGAATGGTCAAAGAAGTTATTAATATCACTTATAAAACTTATTTTCCATTATAAAAAATTTAAAAATATTTTTTTTTCCATATCGAATAGATCATTAATTAACTTTTGACTATTTGATAATGACAAGAAGGTAGCTTATATTACACTTTAATGTCTATTTTCCCCCCCTATTTTTACCATTTCATCCCCTTCTTCTTCTCCATACTAAAAAATAATTAATTAAAGCCAAAACAGAATTTCATGGCAGTTACCCGTTCTCTTCAGTGATGGTTCTACACAGAAAAAAAATTCAATAAATTACAAATGAACTAAAATACCAAAATCGGTGCCGCCATTAATACTAAACAAAAAAATATAATTGCCAGAAAAAAAAGTTGTGTATTTTTGTGTGATTAGATCTGAAGAGATTTGAATTTTGTTTTTCGGTGTATAGAAAATGGAGTACATAGACAACTTGCCTCCAATGGATCTGATGCGTTCGGAGAAGATGACTTTTGTTCAGCTTATTATTCCTGTTGAATCTGCTCATCCTGCTATTACTTACCTTGGACAACTTGGCCTTCTTCAGTTTCGCGATGTACAGATCTATCCCTTTCTCCTTGTTTATTATTTGCTCAATAAGTTTTTTTTTATGGTGTTGTGATTCACTGAGATTCAGCACTTTGTTGCTTAGAAATATATTCTAATGAGTGATGTTGTAGCAATTTTTGGTAGTGTTAAGCGAGAGTGATTGATTTGTTTTGTGTCGGTTGAGAGGGGACTTGTGATGTCGGTGCAATTTAGTGATAGAAAAATGATCTTTATTTATTTTGAGCTTAAGTGTTGTGATCGCAGAGGAAAATGTGTTGAGTTTGAATTAGTGTTGATCACATTTTGATTTGCAATGGATAAATCACTAGCTAATAGATCTGGTTCATTTTGTGTTTGATAATCTTTTCATATTTTTCACTGCTAAGTTGCTGGTCTCTCCAAAAATGTTGCCGCATCCGTGTCGAATCCTTCAAATATGCACTACTGTTGAAGGGTGCGACACGCAGCCGATGACATTTTTGAAGACTCTGAGCAACATAGTTTTTTAGAGTTGTTTTCTTTACTACAACTTCAGATTTATTTTAGATGACAATTTTCAGTGGACAGTTTTAGATAGTTTGATAGAGAAACTTGAATGGCTTAATTAATTTGAATTCTTGAAAGCAATGAAAGTTCTATAGAAATGAAATGGTGTCATATAAATTAGGATGGAGGAAGGGAGTAGTGTGAAGAAATGAACCTCCGACCTAACTCAACCACCAAATCTAGCTCACGAGGGGAGGATTGCCCAATATCATATGAGGAGACCATAAACCATTCCTGAGACCAATGTGGAACTTAACCCTCCTTTCCTCCATGCTCAAAATTGGACAACTGGAGTGTTGATAACATAACATGGGGGGCCAAAATTTAGAAACACAACAACATGATCAATAGGCCAGGCTCTAACACCATGTGAAAAAATGGATCTTTGGTCTAACTCAACCGTAAAAGCTAGCTCTTAAGGGTAAGATTTCTCAAACCATATAAGGAGACCACAACCATTCCCTCAACCAATGTGGGACTTAATAAATGTGGAACTTAACAAGACTGATGATACGGAGCAGATCTGTCGAGAGTTTTGTCTTTAGTCTTTTGAGGCTGGTACAGTTCTTTAAGTTTACATCCTCCACCACCCACCAATAACCAGATTGTGATGCTCTCAAAGCCCTAAAATGCTACAAGGCCTCTTCACCATTGTCATCCTTTCAATCTGCACAAAAACTTTTAATCTTAATAAACATATGACTAATGTTATGATGTTCAAAGTCAGCTAGATGGAAACAGTTGTAAATGGTAAAATAAGGTAGTTCTATCTACCGTGTGCGCTCATTAAAGTTGAGTGATGGCTGATGATAGCATGTTAGAACCTAAACAGATTTTGTTAGAGCACTTCTTTTTCTCTCGCTGCGTACACATGATCATGCTTCCTAAGTGAGGACAGATTGTTAATTCCCAATGTCTTATCTGGGTTCATGAGAAGTTGTCAGCATTCATTTTCCTTTGTTTTATGAATTTGGTTTGAAGAAGTAGCTACTTAAAGCTTATGAACCTTCAAGTTATGATGATTTCTATAATTCAATAGTCACATCTGGAACAGTGACTATTGATTGGAACGTCTTTTGATAACTAAGCTTGACGAAACTCATATCCTACTTACAGCCTTTAAAAAATAAATCATTCTGATTACCGTAAACACATCTCAAAGGAGATAAATGAGTTCTAAATTTTTGGGGGTTTTGCTTCTTATTATGCTAATGAAAAGTGATACATGGAATTAATACGTGTTTTCTATCTGACAACTCATTTATAGATATTAGATGCTCTATTTGTACATTTCTAGGATAAAATGTGTGATCAATCCCCTATAAAAGAGCCACTTAGCAGCTGAATGATCTGTATGAGAAAAAGAGTTGAAGAAATCTGGAGAGCCATTCTAGCATGTGTTTTATGGACAATTTGGAAAGGAAGGAACCAGAGATGCTTAGAACGGAAGGCACCATGAATACATATTCTAAATTATAGATGCTTATGTAGTCTATAGGCAGGCTTCTTTTTTCTTATGCTTATGAATACATGAATTGGCGATGCTTATGTTGTTGGTAGAAGGCAGGCTCCTTTTTTCTTTTGTAGTAGTATTTGAAAGATAGATTCCACTTTAAATCTGGGTGTCCTAGTGAAACAGAGTCCAATTTACTTCTATCGAGATGGTTTGTTGTTAAGAAATTGCTGACCAAGAAAAGTATATGATAGTAGTTTGATCTTGAAGGACCAAAATGAAGCGTGTTCGAATAAAAAACAACACCTATGCCTCAATCCCAAACAAGTGTATTTAAATAAAGTAGACTTTAATGTCATTGTACTGATTTGTCTTGGTGCAGCTTTTGTACTGATATTTTTGAGAATGAAACCTTTTGTACTGATTGTATTGATGTTTTAAAGGAAAGATTTTTGTTGTGGCCAATTGATGGCCTTACTTAAGGTGAATGTTTTGTATATAATACAGATGTTTGTAATTATTTTCTGCTTCACCTTCTTTGATAGTGTTAGGTGGGAATGTACTCACTATCTAACTTTTTCTTTTGACAGTTAAATGCTGATAAAAGTCCTTTCCAAAGAACATTTGTAAACCAGGTATACACTAATAGTATATACAACTTCTTTATTTTGAGGATTCTAGATGTGATTACCTCACTGAAATGTGTTTCTTTCATTAACTTAATTTGTTGAATTGTTAATCACTTTTAGCTTGTGTTTTTGACCAATCATAATCATTATTAACTTTTTTTTCTGGAAACTGTCCCTTGAGAGTTGATGGAAGTCCATTCCTTTAGTCAAGATAAGAAGTAATTTTGTCCAATTTCAGCTTGTAATGGTAATGTGAAGTTACTCGAGGTTAGTAATGGTACTTGTTGAAGTGTGTGAGTAAAAGCTTAAACTATCAAAAGGATCACACTTTTAATTACTTAATTATATTATGTCTAAACCTGCCCCTCACATGCGGATCTGATTCCTTTTCATTGGTCTCGCACACGTAAATTTTTCCCATTTTTTATAATGGCTGGTAGTGAGGAGATTGATTACACTAGGTATGTTGTTGTTGGGTGGTAGTGAGATTTGAATTCAGGATTTCTGCCTACTGTGATACTATCTTGAAATATGTAACCATCTCATCTACAAACTGAAAATATCAAAAAGAGATTACTTTTAATTACTAATTATATTGTGTCTCAACATTACCATACAGTGATATAGAGATTTATTATAATATATTGGAAGTGTTTGCAGTAAATAACTTTTCTGCTGTTATTTATCTTCTGATTGATCTGATTTAAATGATAGCATTCCATATATTCCTTGGTTGATGCTAGTGTGGTGATTGGTAATTCATATTTAAAGCAACCTTAGTTTACATGAAACATCTGATTGCTAAACACCATATGCGCTTTCATCTTTTTGGTTGCATGCTAAACATTTGGTGGCCAGTGGTGTATATTTATCTTTTCATTGTAATCGTGGATGATTTTTCATAGGTAAAAAGATGTGCAGAGATGTCAAGAAAACTACGATTTTTCAAAGATCAGATACAAAAAGCTGGGATGCTGCCTTCTCCGCGTCCTGCTTCACAACCTGATATTGAACTTGAAGAACTGGAGGTGTCTTTATAGTATTTTTCTTCTTGCTGACAGATGAATTCCCTACTATGTTGTCCAAATCGGGTTTATGCATATTTGTTTTCTTGTATACTTCTCGCTCTGAGTAAAAGCTCATGCAAACTTATTCTGAATTTCAGATACAACTTGCAGAGCACGAACACGAGTTAATTGAAATGAATGGTAATAGCGAGAAGCTAAGGCAATCATACAATGAGCTGCTTGAGTTTAAGATGGTATTGCAGAAGGTACAGTTTGACTTCTCTTTTTTACTATATCATTAATGAGCACTGGTTCACATTTGAGAAATTGGTCCATGCCAGACTTGTACTGTTGTCTGAATATTTCATCAATATGCTTACGTTTGTTATGCATTTGCTTCTCATATGTATATGTGCATGGTATTGGCATTCATTAATATCCATCTATTATGTTTCTTCTGTCCTTGCACTAAACCATTTTAGTCGTGATTACTGGGTAATGCTTTTACAGTAACAAAATCATGTATGTGTCAACCATTACTTGGTTTTCTTGGATGCGAACATAAAGATATCGAATAAATTGAAGGTATACTAAAGACGTGAAAACTACCTTGGAGCACTCAAAGGGAGAACTTATGAGTGAATTCTTATGTTATTCTTCCATAGTGGGTGTCTTTTATTTCGGAATGCTTTATCTCTGATCAATTCATTTATGCGCAAAGCTTTTAATGGCTTCTCAGATGACAGAGTTGGTTGAGAAATTGATTTCTTAGTACTTGATCTGTTGTTATTAATCCTGACATTGGTGGTTGCCAATTAATATTCCTCCATGCATTTGAGACTTCAGACTAACTCAATGGACTTTATCGGTCATATTTTTTCTAGTAAATTGTAGCTGTTGGACCAAAGTCATCCTTTTTTTTGGTCAAGAAATACTTTCCCTTTCAGATCTATTTTTCTCATTTCTGCTAACTGTAACTCTGGAAACTTTAGGCTAGTGACTTCCTTGTCTCAAGTAGAAGTCATACAACAGCTCAGGAGACAGAATTAAGTGAAAACGTGTACTCCAATGATAACTATACAGATACAGCATCGTTACTTGAGCAGGTAATTTATTCTTCTTGCTATTAGACTGATACTGTGCAAGATAATTATTGTTTGTATCTGCCATGCATCTGAGATAAGGTTTTTTCCAATCTTCAGGAGATGCAACCAGAACTTTCAAATCAGTCTGGAGTAAGATTTATTAGTGGCATTATCTGCAAGTCCAAAGTTCTACAATTTGAGAGAATGCTATTTCGTGCAACGAGGGGCAATATGCTTTTCCACCAGGGAGTTGCTGATGAGGAAATCTTGGATCCTTCTTCAAATGAAATGGTTACATTCTTTCTTCTAAATTGCTCTTCCATGAATTTCAGTAAATAGTTTTCTACACTGTTGCACTAAGAATTATTTTCCTAATTAAGGAAAGTCTCCATGAATTATATTCCTATTTATGCTGTATGATTTCTTCAATACTCTAATGCGCATGCATATTTTTATTTATTTTCTCCTTGCTTACAAAATGGCTTAGTTGATAGTTTAGTATGTGATTAACACCCAATTTTTGCTTCTGCAGGTTGAGAAAATAGTCTTCGTAGTATTCTTTTCAGGTGAGCAGGCAAGATCGAAAATACTGAAAATTTGTGAGGCGTTTGGTGCCAATTGCTATCCTGTTCCTGAAGACATGACCAAGAGGAGGCAAATAACTCGAGAAGTATGTCAAATTATTAATGCAATTTTTTCTGATTACTGGAAAGGGAGTTTCATAGACATCATTGTTGAACAAGCTTGTTTTACTGCACATCAGTTAGTGCACTTTGAAATATACTGCTAGCCGGTCATGGAAACAATTTCTTTTTCTTCTTTCTGTCTAGTATGGTTTGTGTTAATTTATATATGAGGTCATGTTATGCTTGGAAAAAAGTAATCATGGAAAGAGGGCCAGTATATTGGTTTTTCAATCTCTTGCAAGAGCTCCGTGTGATGTAGCTTTCACATTGCGCCAGTTCGTTGAGTCTAACCGTAAACTCTTTTGTATACTGTTCGTATGTATATTAGCTAGATTGTAATCATTTTCAGTTGCCTGGCCATAAAGTATAAGACTGACCATTGAGATGAACATCTTGACTGCAGGTTTTGTTGAGGCTATCTGAATTAGAGACCACTCTGGATGTTGGATTACGTCATCGAGATAAAGCTTTGACGTCTATTGGATTTCACCTCACAAAATGGATGAACATGGTAAGAGTGAAGACAAGAGTATAAACTGACATTCTTATAATGCAGTTAAATTAGTGGCTTGTCAGAGCAAGTCTTCCAGTGAGCCTGAACTACAAGTTGAATTCAAACTCTTTTTTCTAGGTTAGAAGGGAAAAGGCTGTATATGACACATTAAACATGCTGAATTTTGATGTCACAAAGAAGTGTCTAGTTGGAGAGGGCTGGTGTCCAATATTTGCAAAGATTAAGGTACTCTTGTTTGATGTTATTTATTTTAGCGGTTACTTATTCACTGTTTCCATATCCATTTTTTATAATAGTATCGCCATGTACTTGCTTTTGACACCTTAGATACAAGAGGTTTTGCAACGTGCGACAATGGATAGCAACTCACAAGTGGGAATTATATTTCATGCCATGGATGCTGTAGACTCACCTCCAACATATTTCAGGACAAACTGTTTCACAAATGCATATCAAGAAATTGTAGATGCTTATGGGTAAGTGAATGTGTAGTTGCATTTAGTAATCTAAGAAACTGATCTACAATGTAATGAGTTAGGTAATGCTGTTAGGTCATGGGGATAGAGTGTATGCTGATGATATTATTCTTTCCATGAGTCCTTATCAAAGCTAGTTGCAGCAACTGCCTTAATTTGATTTATGTTTGTCTAGATGAATCATGATTCAGTCATCATGGGTCACCTCATCTTCTTTAAAGTGTCATTGATTTTCATGATAAAGAGTATGTGTGCTTCGTGGAGTCTTTGTTCCTTGTTTTCCTTTAGTTCATATAGAGACTTTGTTTGCAGTATGGTGTTTATTATTCCTGTAGTTTTCTATAGGCAAAATGTGATCTACTTAAAATGTTAAACCTGATAGTCCAGCTTTCTTCCTTTTTATTGTTTTTTTTACGTGTAATGCTGTCAAATTGGGATGCTTCAGCTCTTCAAATAAATTTTCCATTTACATACTATGAAAAGTATGTAAAGTTATATACTATGAAAAGTCAATATCCATCTCTGATACTACTTTTCTTTCCCTTTTGGCTAAGATCAAGTGTAGAATCTATATTTATTTTTATCAAATTGAAATATCCATGACTTCTGTTGCTTCGGCAAAACAAAGTACTTACTACTGTCTACATTGACAGTGTTGCTAAATACCAGGAGGTAAATCCTGCTGTCTACACCATTGTTACATTCCCTTTCCTTTTCGCGGTGATGTTTGGAGATTGGGGTCATGGAATTTGCTTGTTGTTGGGAGCATTAGTTCTTATTTCTAAGGAAAGCAAGCTCAGCTCTCAGGTATGTTGTCCTCCCGTTATTTCAGCCTCTCACTCAAAGTACTTAACATCAGGAATTATGCAATTTTATAATCCTTTTGTAATCAAATGAAATTTTCTGACAGAAATTGGGCAGCTTTATGGAGATGCTTTTTGGCGGTCGCTATGTACTCCTGTTAATGTCAATATTTTCAATTTACTGTGGCTTGATATATAATGAATTCTTCTCTGTTCCATTTCACATTTTTGGTGGCTCTGCATACAAATGCCGAGATGCTTCATGCAGGTATGGAATTATAACCTTGTTAAATTTCCATATAGAATTACTTAGATTTGTAATTTGTCAAAGTAATGATAATGTAATCTCTTATGTGCTTCTGATCTAGATTGTGGTTTGCATTTTTAAGCTCTCTCTCCCTGGCCTGGCCTGGCCTTTAGAATTCAAAACCAAACTAAATCAAATATCGGGTTTTTTGATAGTTTTGGTTTGTTTTTTCAACAAACCATGAACACCCCTAATTATGTACTAATGGTGAAGATTGGCCATTTCAACATGATTTCCTTTGCTTTCCTGTCAAGTATAGGAAGCTGTAGTAATGCAATCAAACAGTCACTATCCTCTCCATATTTCTTGGACATAATCAGATACTGCTCTTCAAAATAATGGTCTTGATGGTTCTCTTGACATTCATCTACATTGGCACCTGACTCTTGCCTCCCAATTATTGAATGCACGTAGAGCTTGAGTTAGTATTTAATGCACAATTTCCGGACAGCCTTTTTTTGTTTGGATTTTTAACTGGAATTTGATGTTTTTTTTTTTGCAGTGATGCGCAAACAGTGGGGTTAATAAAATACAGTGATCCTTATCCTTTTGGTGTGGATCCAAGCTGGAGAGGTAGCCGTTCGGAGCTTCCGTTCTTGAACTCTCTTAAGATGAAGATGTCTATTTTGTTGGGTGTGGTACAGATGAACCTTGGAATCATATTAAGTTACTTCAATGCACGTTTCTTCAACAGCTCACTTGATATTAAGTGCGTATTCCTTTTTCTTCTGTGTCGTTGATGGTTTTCTTGTTGAGGGTATTTATTTTGTTATTGATTTGTTATCAGGTATCAGTTTGTGCCACAAGTGATCTTTCTCAACAGCCTGTTTGGATACCTGTCTCTCCTCGTTGTTGTTAAATGGTGCACTGGATCTCAGGCAGATCTCTACCATGTTATGATTTATATGTTCCTAAGTCCTTTCGAGCCTCTTGGTGAAAACCAGTTGTTTTGGGGCCAGAGTGTGCTTCAGGTATGTGACATTGCATCTCTTTCTGTATGTATCTTATAAGGTAAAACTGTGATACCACTAGATTACACGGTAGGATATGATGTAAATAAATGGACTGTGGATAAGATTGTATACACTTGTATCCCATGTTTGGTACTGGGATTTTAGATCTATGTGATAAAAATGTCCTTGGCCTAAATGCATTAAATAACTAATGAAGAATAAGGACTAATTTGAAATGAAGAATCAGTAGAGGAGAGGCTTGGAGCATTCCACCGTAGAATTTTTTTCTTTCTACTTTATTTCATCATTCTTCCTTGTATTATTCATGAATCTTGTATTCATGCTAGAATCATGAGTGGCTAAACTCATTAGTTCTAGGGCTTAGAAGGAATACAAAAAACAGAAAATAAAGAAAGGTTGGTGGCAGTGTATGTGTGGAAGGGGGGGAAATGATCTATGGAGTAAAAACACCCTTTAATCCCTATCTGGTAACGTTGTCGCTTCTCCCCTAGCAGATAAGTTTATCCAGGATGGGAGGTGGGGTTTTTCATAATTCTGTCCTTTATTGAACTCTACCAGACAGCCAAACAATGGATCATCTTTGTATCTCTAATCCCCCATCCCATAGGCCATATATGGACAAACCCTTAAATTATCTTTGTTTCCTTGTTCTAACGATTATTATTGCAATTTGCAGGTAGTATTGCTGCTTTTGGCACTTGTTGCTGTTCCATGGATGCTATTCCCAAAACCTTTTATTTTGAAGAGACTTCACACTGAGGTAGTACATTTGTTTGCCTTTTTCCTTTTCTCATCCTTTACAATGAATGGAATACTATAATATCTTTATGATTCAGAGAAAAGCATAAAGGAATGGATAATCAAATTTAAAGGAAAGGGGAGCACAAAGACTGGAGAGAACTCTTATGTAGAGAGGTTGGGAATTTTTGGGTATTAAAACAAGTGAGTCAATAAACTGGTCATGTTACTGTCCTCCTAAAATTTACTTGTGCAAGACTGGTTTGGTTAATTTTGGCTAAATAATAATTTGTTTAATCATCAATGTCAGTACTATTTGTTTTTCTTTTATAGAGAAAGAGAGGGTGGTGAGAATGAGAGGGTGAACAAGTATAAAGAGGAATGAACTAACCATACAAAACAAATTTAGTTCTATGTTTGACAGTTTTTTATGGTTATTTGGGCTACCTTATTGTGATTCTTAGAGATTTCAAGGCGGAACTTATGGCCTTCTTGGAACCTCCGAGGTGGATATTTACGAGGAACCGGACTCTGCCAGGCAACACCACCATGAGGAATTTAACTTTAGTGAGGTTTTTGTGCATCAAATGATACATTCTATTGAGTTTGTTTTGGGTGCTGTCTCTAACACTGCATCATACCTTCGTCTGTGGGCTTTGAGGTGAATCCTTCATTTTACTTGCTTATTCATAATCAACAGCAAACTTGTTTTGTGTTTCAAAAAATTTGACTTGTCTTTGATGTTGATGCAGTTTGGCTCATTCTGAACTGTCTACTGTCTTCTACGAGAAAGTTCTCCTCCTTGCTTGGGGGTAAGATTTCATGACTTTTATCTGTCTTGCTGTTCAGATTTTTCTTGTTTTGACATTGCTCAGTGTCTTCACATGGGTGTTCATAGTAGTGAACTTCAAATCTTATTCCTTTTGAAATGTCTGTTGAATTCATTTGGTTCCCGATTTTTTTCTAGCAATGGTAAGTATTTTGAGTTGGAACAAGTATTCCCTCGAAACCAGCCCAGTTTTCTTCTGCAGCTCTGATTTGTTTAGCAACATTTCATCCAAATTGTTTCTGGTCTTATGCTCAAGTATTTTGCGAAGATTGTATGCTCTACTGTATTCATTGAAGAAAGGCACAGATGACAGGTCAAATTGACATTAAGACTATGCCGAAAAGTGGAAGCATGAAAATTGAACAGTGTGTCATTTGTACCATTAGTAAAGCTAGTGAAATCACCATGGTTTCTGCTCAAGATCTAAATTCATGTGTTCCCATGTTCCATTACAGATCATAGGGTTTAACTTGTAAAACTGCTCCGGTCTCACTAAACTCCACTCTCCAACTTTAACCCGTTATGTCCTTGATATATCTCCTTCAATTTTGCCTTTTAAAAACTCTTTAAAATATTATTCCACTCGGAATTATAGCCAATATACATATGTCAATTACAAAGATTATCTTAGACAATATGCACCCTCCTACATTGTGCCATGATTTCTGGTGCTTATAAATTATTATGTTGCACGATGCCTGGACTGATGTCTTAAGGTTCTTTATGGGGCAGGGATTACACCATGTCTTGGTCAAGGACAATTGATTGCGTCATTTTAACATTTTGCCCTTGACAACATCATAGCTATCAATTTATCCGAAATGCTAATTACTTAATAATTGCAGGTATGATAGCCTGGTCATACGGCTCATTGGCCTGTCAGTTTTTGCCTTTGCAACAACCTTTATACTACTCATGATGGAGACTCTTAGTGCATTCCTTCATGCATTGCGTCTTCATTGGGTAGAATTTCAAAACAAGTTCTACCATGGCGATGGCTATAAGTTCAACCCATTTTCTTTTGCTTCATTAGCAGACGACGATGATTAGTACATAACCCTTTTCTTTTCCTTCTTTCTGGGGAATTCTGTAGAGAAGAAGAGTTACCATATAACAGGAAAAAAAATCCTGTCACAGAGATTTTGAAAAAGGACACAATTTTGGCTGACTACTATTGCTCACTTTCTTTTGATGAAGCAGCTGGTTTTAGCTTAGAGTTGTAAAGTTGTGGCACACATAATATTTCAGTTATAGTTGGCTGTTAAAGAAGAGATTTGTAAATTTTTTCTTCATAGATTATTTTACATATTTTCCCAGACACAAATGAGTCAATTATTTGTAAAGAGGGAAAGAAATCATTATAGTAGCATTTATCTAAAGTGTGTCATTCTTTTGTGGAGGCAAATTTACACAATCAGCAAATAGATGATTCCTTGTATACATTTTGTGGGTTGAGTCTTTTAAAGTGTATAGCTCCTCATCCTTAATCTCATTGGAATCACCAAACTTTTGAATTTTGAAATAGTACTCTTACTGTCTCAAATTTATGTGACACATTTCGCTTTTCGAGAGCCAAATAATTTAAGCTTGGTCGAGATTTGACAAATTTCAAAATTTGAAATGTGTCACATAAATTGAGACAGAGGGAGTAATATCTATGGCCAAAAGATGATAAATACGTACTACTTGGTTTCATCTATAATCATAATAAAGCCCCCACTAAAATTAGTAAAAATTAGTGAGTATCAACGATGCAAGATAAGGCCAAAAACTTGACTTTACTAAACAAGCGAGAAAGGCCCTTTCTATCTTATTAGTCAAGCGCGCTATTGCCCTTCGAAGAAATTTAAACTAGTTTTTCCATGAAAGTATTGAAATGTGAAAGAGAGGGTTTTCATTTTATTCTTTGTTCGAAGAGTGTAAATGATTAAACTCCTTAGTTTTTTTTTGTCGTTTGATTAGTATATAAATAAAATTAATAAAATTTTAATTTGTTTTCGTAAAGTATGAGTATGTTATTGTAAATTGGATCATGACAGAAACGTCATTTTAATCATTTCCCCTTTAATACATAAAATTATATATTTACCAGCTATTTTATAAACTGTAATTATCTATTAGTAAATATTAAAATGGTAAAACCAAGGCAAAAGCCATGTAAATTCCACTAGGAGTCCCACGAAGCAAGTGGATAGGAGGTGTAGATAGTCCACTTTCGATATTTCATCTTAACTCTCGTTTGGTATCAAAGATAAAGAATAATTATTTTATATTTTTTTTTTAAGATAAAGTTGTTACGAGATTAGAAGATGGACAAGTTAAGACGAATAGACCTCTTTCCAACTCAGCACATAGCAAGAGTTTAATCTACTATCAATAATATATTCTTATCCGTTTCTTCCCGACTCTATGCATAGCGAGAATTTAATGCATTAAATCGTCTTTTTTTATTTATATATTTTTTATTCACCTATTGGTGAAATAAAAAAGAGAGGTAACAACTCAACTATTATCAAATTGTGTGAGGCATAAAATAATGTAAAAAAATTTGGTAACAAAAATCTTGGTGTCTCTTATAGCTGTGAAGTGTCAATCAACCAGGCGCTTCCCATACTGTTACACCCTTTGCTGTTTCACAAAATTGTCATCATGCTTTTACTTTACTCTCTGCTAAATCCCACTACTTCAATTTCTATAGTTCATCAAGATTGATTAAGGAGTTGTAGCAAATGGAGAAGCTGTACAAGGGTGATTTGATGGAGTTTTATAAAAGAGAAATTGGGTTTTCTAAGCCCAGAAATTTCTCTAGAAGAATTTCTGCTTCTGAGGTTTGAATTCTTTTTTTTTTTTTTTACCTAATTTCTTGTAGCTAAATACATATTTCTTTGGATTTGTGATTTTGGGTCTGATTTTCCCTTTTTGGGTTTGAACTTGTTGTGGGGTGTGAAAAAGTATGAATTTTGATTAGTTTGGAGCTATGTTGTGATAAATTGTTAATGGTCTTGTAATGAATGGATAGAGTTTGATTAAATTTGTGGTCAAGGATCACTTGAACTGTACTGATGTACTACTCTACAGCAACAACATACATAGTATAATCTCACAAGTGGGTTTTGGGGAGAGTAGAGCGTACGCTAACCTTACCACTATTTTGAAACTTGGGAGGCAGAGAGGTTGTTTCCGACTCGGTTAATGATGTATTACTCTCTCCTTCCCAATTTATGTGATGTGTTTGATTGGGTATGAAGTTAAGAATGAAAGTAAAATGGTGGTTTTTGAAACTCGTGGATTAAAATAAGCCATAGATATTTGTGGGGTTATAATCTCAAGAGGGTAAAGTAAGAAGTTTGGAATTAGAAAGGAAGGGAAAGAATGTCACATGCGTTGAGGAAATAAAAGTTATACATAGGATTATCGTAGCTGTCTCAACTAGCTCGGATTGAGGCTAACTGATATAATCGTGTATCAATTTACTCAAGAAGCTCTTAAAAACACAAGCACAGAGTTATTGTACCTGGTTAGGTCTGGTCATTTGTGGATGCTTAAAGTCTAACAATCATGATTGAAGGGCACTATCAGCGTGAATACAAAGTAGTCGTAAATAATAACAAGAAAATGACGTAGGAAAGCGTAAAGGGTCGTATTGATTGACAGTGATAAGCTTCATTAAGTATTAAGCCTTGAGACTTAATACAATAGTATACTGCTACCCTCTCCGTTTCAATTTATGTGAACCTATTTGATTGGGCATGGAGTTCAAGAAAGAAATGAAGACTTATGAAACTTGTGGTACTAAACAAGTCAATTCTTTTGAAACTTGTAGTCTAAACCTACCATACTATTTGTGTGGCTCTAAAAGCTTCTCATTTGGGAAGGATCATTTTTGTGGGTAAAGACTGAAAAGGAAGTAGGTTCAAGCAAAATGGAACGGAAGGAGTAGTAATAAGTCTGAGAAGTAGTAAACAGATAGCGTGCAATGAAGTTAAGTATTAGCTGGATGTGAGTGAATCCGATTCATTGTCTTGATAGTTGGCAACTACTCTTTGATACGTAGGAAATGGTTGCTAGAATCTTAGAGTTTGTTGTGGGATGCAGTGTCGTTGCCGTTGCCGTTATACTTGAGCTGATCCAAAATGGATTATGCAAAAGATATACGATGATCGTAAGTGAGGTACATCCGCTGAGTGATAGTTACGGGCTTGCGGAAGGGGTATCAGTCTACGGATGGAATTAAGTTCCGTTAGTTTAGTGGCACATATCATATGCCAAGATTAATAAATAATGATGCCTTTTGCACCCACGGATGTGGTCTAGTAATCAATGGAATAGATTGAGAATCACGAGGTCTCAGATTCAAATCCCAGTAGTGGCAAAAACACTAGGTGATTTTTTCCAATCTGTCCAACCTTTGGTGGAAAGAGTCACCCAATACATGTGCTGGTGGGAGGTAGCATGTACCTCATGGAATTAGTCGAGCTGTGTGCAAGTTGGTACAGACATGATTATTAAAATAATAATTAAGTTAAATAAATAATTACGAATTTCACATTGTGTAATGGTCAAGTTTCTTTGCTACTTAATTTTCTTTCTAAGTCACACTTTAGTGTGCACAATTTCATTTAAAGTAAAGGTAGTTCAATCTATGTTGGAAATTTGTTCGGTAAATAATGATACTATTTATCTTCAAATAATGTGATATTTTTTTTTCAAAATGTATGAAGATAAATAAATAATGATGTCTTTCATATTTTGTGATGGTTAATAGTATCTGTTGCTACTTATTTTCATTAGTCATACTTTAGTATGCAGATGTTTCCACACAAGGTGTGACGGTAATTAAAAATCTATGTGGAGTTCTATTTTTCTATATCTAAGATGTTTGACAATTCATGTACCCTAGAATTGTAGAAGCTGATATATTATGAGCCACTGAAAGCATTCCTTTTGTGATCTTGTGGGGCAGGCTATGGTCAAGCGTCTTGATTTATATGGCAAGTTAACCGGTCATGAAGGATGTGTAAACACAATAGACTTCAATGCCACTGGTGATGTTCTTGTCTCAGGCTCTGATGACAGAAGAGTAATACTATGGGATTGGGCAACGGCAACCTCAAAATTTTCTTATCCATCAGGTCACATGGACAATATTTTCCAGACCAAGTTCATGCCCTTCACGGATGATCGTAAAATAATAACTGCATCTGCTGATGGCCAGGTGATGTTCTCCTGTCCTATGCGCTATAATATATGAGATATAGGAGACAAAAGATGTAGAACAAATGTTTTATTGAAGAGATCTACTGTCTGTTGCTGTTATGATTTCTACCTAATGGGGGAGTTCTCTTGTTGATAATATAACCAAATTCATGGTCTTAATAACAAAGAACTCGTGGCGAGTGTCAATAAATTGGGGACTTAGATAAAAAAGGAGGGGTCCTTTCATACTGTGGAAGGTGTCATGCATTCTAAAGATATTCAATAGTTACCTACTGGCTACATTACGGCATCTTCTGTGCTTCTATTGGCTATCCTCTCAACTACATAACCGTGATTTGTGCACTCTGTTCCGGACACTTGGTTGTTTATAATTTTCTTCCATTAATATCAGTATTAGTTGATCTACTCCCTAAACATAGTAACTTCCTTGAATAGTTCTGGCGTTAGTCTTTATGTGACATTTTCTTTTGTCCTCGTATTAATTTATACCCATATTTTATCTGCATATATAAGTGTACATCCATCTGTAGTTTCTGTATTATTAATCAATAGCTTAGCCCTGCTGATTTGGTAGTTGAGAGTTGTCTAACTTATTCTTCCATAATAGTAGTAGTTGTAGTATTATTCTTGTAGTTGTTTGTTCTTTGATTTCTGGTACTATCTATTGTTTCTTTTACTTTGATTTCTGGTACTATCTATTGTTTCTTTTACTTCGATTTCTCTTACTATTTGTTGTTTCTTGTACTTCGATTATAGTATTATTATGTTGAAGTAATTGTTCCTTTTTTCAGAATGCTTTGTCATGCTATCTTTAGTATTTTGTTGTGGCTTCTTCACTTCTGTAATTTATTTTCCCGAACTGCTTTGATATACTTATCCTTGAGTTGAGGGTCAATCAGAAACAGCCCCTCTACCTCTCAAGATAGGGGTAAGGTCTGCGTACACACTACCCTCCCCACTCCCCAAACCCCACTTGTGTGATTGCACTGGGTGTGTTGTTGTAGTTTAGACCTGCTGAATTTGCCTCTTCATATTCCTAATTCGTCAAAGGTCAAAGAAGATGATTGTGGCTCTGACTCGTATGTGCTTATTTTTGATGTATTGCAAATACTGCTGCAGGTGAGACTTGGTTTAGTGCTGGAGAATGGTCGGGTAGAAACAAAAAAAGTAGGTAAGCACCAAGGTCGTGTACATAAGCTTGCTGTGGAACCAGGAAGTCCCTACATACTTTATAGCTGCGGTGAAGATGGTTTTGTTCAACACGTAGGTTGCCACGTGCGGTACCTTGTTACATTGTTCTCTTTTCCCATGTTAATTTTCCATGACTTGCATTATTTTGCAGTATGATCTGCGAAGTAATTCTTCCTCAAAGCTTTTACGTTGCTCTTCATTCACGGAAAACAATAAGCAGTCGGGCAGCATAAGGTTGAATGCCATAGTGATAGACCCAAGAAATCCTAATTATTTTGCTGTAGGAGGTTCCGATGAATATGCCCGTGTATATGACATCAGAATGTACCAGCTGGATGCAAGAACCAGTTCCGATAGGCCAATCAACACATTTTGTCCCCATCACCTGATTAAGACACATGATGTTCACATTACAGCACTGGCTTACTCAAACACAAGTGAATTGCTGGTCTCATACAACGACGAACTGATATACTTGTTTCAGAAGAACATGGGGTTGGGTCCAGTTCCTTTGTCGTTGCAAGGTGAAGATTTGAACAAGCTAGAAAAGCCACAAGTTTATTCAGGGCATAGAAATTCACAAACAGTTAAAGGAGTGAGTTTCTTTGGTCCCACCGACGAATATGTGCTAACCGGGTCTGATTGTGGGCATATATTTATCTGGAAGAAAAAGGACGCCAAGCTTGTCCGCGTGATGGTTGGTGATCGGCACATTGTAAATCAGCTGAAACCCCATCCTTGTAGCCCTGTTCTTGCTACATGTGGAATTGAAAAGACCATAAAGCTTTGGGCTCCAACATCTAAGGATGTTACTCCTTTGCCTCCTGATGTTCAAGAGGTGCAAATATTAGTACTTCTCTTAGAAATTTTCATGTTTGAATATCTATAGTTAAGGTTTGTTCATGTTTATAGGGGCGGAGCCAAGAGGGGGTTCGGAAAATTACATTGTTTATACATGATTAAATTTTCTTTTCATGTAGATGTAGATATAGTAGATGTTCAACCCCCTTTAGCGTCTTCTTTGCTTACTTCTTTGACCGACTCTTACGATTTCATTGCTTTGTCTTGATATGAGCAGATAATGGAAGCTAATAGGCGTGGTCGAGAGGACCATTCACGGGTAACACTCACCCCGGACATGATAATGCATGTTTTACGTCTGCACAGGAGGCAAGCACTGGCTTATATTGAGAGACGAGAGAATTTGGGTGATGTCGACAGTGATGATGATGATGATGATGGTGGAGGAGGCGCTTACGTGTTGGGGTTTTCAGATGGTGAGGAGGGGGAAAATTCCGAATGCAGCATTAGCTAGTCATCATACTCTTATTACCCATCAGCTCGATTTTCTTCGTTCACTTTGTGCCCCTTTGCTGAGGCCATTTTTACATGATGGTGCTTGCTTCCAATTCTCAACAAATATGGTTAATAAGGTGAGTGGTGTCATCTGTAGCCACTTACAAAATTGAATAGTTCAATATGTAAATTCTTCTATCCTGTATGCTGACATGTAAGAAGTAATGGTGTAATCTTTTTCACAATTTGTTCCCTTTTCTTTGAACTTCATTATCTGGTGTCAATTCTGAGACAAGTATCTTTGCATACATCTGAATGATTAAGATCGAATAACTCTTTGCAGTCATGTTGTTATTGTCCTTCATTGTCCATAAACGTGGATGAACACTATATTTTATACGCTTCACAAAAATATTATTCATTGTCAGCATGTCATGTAAAAATATTATTTTGTCAGCATGTCATGTAGAAAGTTTGAAATTTGAAAGTTGTCAAAAGAAAAAGGAAAGAGAGAGAAATTTGAAACAAAGGGAATATATTGTATCATCTATAAGAGAAAGAGTTAATGCTCAAAAACACATAATTATCTCGGTTTATCAAGTTTCATATAACTGAACTATCATCAACTATTTATCAAAATAATATCTCAACTATCAACTATTCACTTTTTCTAGGGATAAGGCACAAGCACCCCATAGAGTATGACCAAAATCTCAGAGACACACCTTAACTAAACTAAGGTCCTATTACCCCTTGAATCCATTTTTTTTTTGTAATTTTGTACACTTTTTTGTAATATATATTAGGAAAGATTAGATTACAGAAACAAAGAAATTTGGGACACAGTTGGAGTGACCTATGTAGTGTGAACAAGATAAGAGAAGCAAGACTGAGATGATTTAAAAATGTGAAAAGGAGATGCATCAATATTCCAACATAATAAGGAAGTGTAAGAGATTGACAGTGATGAATATAAGTAGAGGTAGAAATAGGCCAAATCAGATACATGAAATAGTCTGACCAGATACATAACAGAACCATCTCACATACACAGAATGAAATATACTACATATCATCTCATTACAAATAATTAATCAAGCCTAATTTTAAGAGATGTGTGTATCTGATAACATCTTCATTAATCTATGGTACAAAATTGAAGGAGAATAATTCTTATTAATTCCAACAAAATACATAGATAAAAATGCAACAAATCTTGCAAACTACACCTTTTTTACATTACATGTTTGTTCCCTTTAAAAAGAAAGGAATAATTAAGTAAATAGTAGACATAATCAAAGACAATATAACATACGTCTAAAACTATTAAACCCATATACCACCCAAGACACATTAAAAGAAAAACTAACCACCACACATCTTTGTCCATAAATATATTCTCAACATTAAGAGCTTGTACACAACCTAAAACTGTGAATGCTGTTGAATAATAAACAGAAATAATGATTGTACAATACTTGATTGGCAAAGCAATGTAGAAATCATCAGAATCAAATTTTGAGAGTAGTATTGATATCACAGTTCCCATTGTGAAGACTGAATCATAAAGTGCTGCACCTATGAAAAACATCAACATCCATAACTCTGGATATTGTGGTTTTGATAAGAGAATAGGTAGTCCAGATTTGTCATCAAAGCCTCCTGGGATTGTGAAAACTGCGGCGAAGTTGATTGTGCATAGAAGTGTTGATAGAATGAGAGCTGGATTTGCTAAATCTTTGATTGCTTTCTCTGCTTCTATGCATACATTTGAATGATTTTGATCAAATAGCTCTTTTGGAGTCATGTTTTTATCATCCTTCATTGTCCATAAACGTGGATGAACACAATATTTTACACGCTTCACAAAAAATATTATTCATTGTAAGCCACTATAACCATAAAGATTTAGCGATTCTGGATGTAATGACATTAATGATATTTTTGCGGCAAAGAAAAATCCATTGCCACTAAATGTAATTTCTTGTTGTAGTGAGCTAAGTGACGATGAAGGTGTAATTTGTCTGATTTTTGAATCTTATGGTTATAAACTAAATATATGTAGAATGTAATAACATGCATCTCATTTAATCGTGTGGTCTTAAATACGTCACATGGAAAGTTGGAATTAAAAAGTTGTCAAAAAAAGGTAAGACAAACAAATTGAAACGGAGAGAGTATATTTTAGGTATAATACATAAATATGTTCTTTTAACTTGGTTCTAACTAACATACATGTCCTCCAACTTTAGGTGTACACAAGTAGACACGTAAACTTGTATAAAATGGAACAAGTAAATACACACGTCCTATGTGACATAATACGTGTATGACGCCACGTATGACATAATATTGTCATGTAGGATGACATAGGGAGAATGTGTTTATTTGTTCAATTTTATACAAGTTTAAGTGTCTACTTTTGCACACTCAAAATTGGAGGGCATCTGTTGAAGTCAAGTTAAAAGACATATTTATGTATTATGCCTATATTTTATCATTCAATTATATATAAGATCAAGACTTAATAATCAGAAACACACCTAATGTATCTCGATTTAACGAATTTCATACTTGAATTATCAAGAGTGTGAGTTTTCTACTTGAACTATCACCAATTTATTATCAGAACATATCTCAATATGCAACTATCAATTGTTCACTTTTTCTACCTAAACTATGTTGATATATCATGTAGAAAAAGTAAACAATTGATAGTTAAGATGTGTTTTGATATTAATTCAGATAGAAAAGTCACAAGTATGAAACTCAAAAAATCGAACCTTCATGCTAAGAGCAAGTTAGAAAATACCTTAAACCATAGTACACCCCATGCCATGAGTATCAATGTTTTATAACCCCTTGTTGTTTTTTCAATTGGTGGTTCCTCTGTAGAAAATTTGAATGGTGATCCAACACTTGCTGCAAAATGCAATATGGTCTTTCCATGATGATCAATATCAACAAGCAACCTATCTATGTGTGATACATTTTTCATAATGTAATCAAATATGAACCTATTTTTTTGTTCTACTACAATATGTAGTATATTTTTTCCCTCTTCATCTATGGTTTCTATTGTTTGAGGGTAATTTTGTATAATTTCAATGATTAACTCATTTATACCAAGTTTTGTTGCTTGTATTAGTGGATTTTCTACACAATTATTTGCATAGAAATTCCAATCTTCTTCCTTAACCAATATTCTTGCTAATGTTAATGCAAGAATATGCTTTTGCTTTTCATCATCCATTACTCCCAACCATGCATTACCTACAAAAGCCAATGGTCAAAAACATATCTCAATATATTATTACGCAGGAATTAGTAATACAGAAATTGTAATTCGGGAATTAATAGTCCAGAAAAAACCTTCAGGACACCAGACATTTATATAGCGGCACTTATATTATAAGTAAAAAATAATTGTCACAATTTTTTTTATTTGTTGTAATGTACCATCCTTGTATGTAGTTTTCATGGAGATACCTTACCTAGTAGGAAATTAACAAATGAAGATCTTTTTCTTTTAATGAGAACATGATCAATAGTAGTAGTCTGTGGATCCTCCAAGTTGTAATTAGGTTTTGACTCTTCATACATTGCTGGTATGCCTGTTCCATTATCAAAAGAAGAAACAAATTAATTTATGTAGTTTAACTTATAGTTTGTTTGATCAAATTTTCAAAAATATATTTTTAAAAACACTTCTCAAAAGTCTCTTATTTCTTTCTCAAGTCAAATGATGTCACGTATATCGAAACGGATAGCGTAATAGTTATGAAAATATACTTATAGAAATATATAAAATAATGTCACATATATCGAGACAAATAGCGTAATAATTATGAAAAAATACTTACAGAAATATATAAGGGTTTCAAGGGTTTGCATAGGAAGAAAAGGGGCAGTCCCCATTTGTTGGAGTGCATAAATGGATCCACTCTTAAAAGACAAATGCTTTGTGGCCAATATATTTAATGCACTCCAACCCTTTTTGTCCCGTTTTCTTGCTAATTCTGGATACATTTTCAACAATTGTATTGCAAAGTCTGGTCCCATGCAAAATAAAATCATAGGTTAAAAATTATCTTTACACGATATTAGAGCTAGAGTTATGAAGTTAAACTTAAATAGTATATCACTTACAGTAACACTCGTGAGCTACGGCTGCATGAAGTACGTTGCTTCCATCGTTCCTCGTCATAGTAAATTCATCACACAAATTATTATCCGCTAGAAAAGTAAACACTTCTTTTTCTCCATGCGCAGCCGCAACATAAATTGGTGTCTCTCCCTTACTGTTCCTCTCGAATAAAATTTTGCTATCCAAACTCACCATCACCTTCACAATTTCTAATCGTCCGAACCTAGCAGCTTCGTGCAAAGCCGTATTTCCATCTTTATTTTGAATCTTTAAATCTTGACCGCTTATTGGTCGTTCCTCGATAAGTAATTTTAGCGCACTCACATTTCCATGAATGGCGATAAAATGGAGAATCGTGTCACCACGATTATCGATTGGGGAAACAACTTCTTCTTTCCAAAAATTGCGTAAAAGTTCGATCGATTTTGGATCGTTGCACTTAGTTGCAGTGTAAGCTGCAGATTCACGATGACTTATTGAATTGGTGCGATTTCTTCCCATTATAGCTAACTTGTTAGTAGTAAAATATACATATTTGGGTTAAACATAAATAAGTATTGTCATTATGGAATAAAATATTAATTATTTTAGAAGTAACATTCAGAATATTGTTTGCTTAAACTATTAATATCTTCTAATTGAAATTTGGAACAACATTAAGTGTAGTGCAAGGCGACTCCCTGCGTGTGATACACATTATGTTTCAATTTACCTGACATATATAAAATTTCAAAAGTAAATCAATTTTTTATATCTTTTAATTATTTTAAATTGTTAATTATTGTAATTATAGTGTTTTTTCTTCATTTTCAAATAATATATGTTACTATTTTTTTTTCCCAATTTGTGCGACACTAATAAAATTTTGAGAAAATCATTTTTTTTATGTCTTTTCAAATATTTTAAGTTGTTTATTATTGTGAGTTTTTGCCACAAGTTTTTTTATATTGAATGAACTAAGTCTACTTTTCAGATCAAAATAGATTTGAATTCATTTCGAGGTGTCTATTACAAAATGCACTCATCTTGTAAGGAGGTTGGTAGAGCAATATAGAGAGAGACTTACATATGATGTTCATTAACTTAGAGATACACCGAAGAAAACACACTAAATCATGACAGATAGATCATGATAGAAAGATCTCAGATACATGGTAGAAAACAACTCATATATATTTAATAAAAAATATATATACATTTAATAAATAAATCAGATACATGAAATAATCTGACCAGATACATATATGGCATCACCATCTCACATACACTAAATGAAAAATACTACATACCATCTCATTACAAAGCTTTTCTATACTCTTTTTTGTCTTTCCTCACTCTTCACAGAAAAACAATACATTAATTATTTTACAAGCAAGATTCAGAATATTATTTGCTTTAAATATTAATATCTTATCTTTGAAATTTGGAATAAATATTAAAGTATAGTGCAAGCCAACTCCCTCCGGCTGAGACATTGAGGAAAAACATTTATGATACTAACAATTTTAGGTCATTTTTAACAAATGCATGATATGGCATGCTATAATAAAAAAGAGATTGATGGAGGTTCATAAGAAATGAGCCAAAGGTACTCCATTAGAATTTAGTTAATTATGTTCTTGTATGGATGTGATGTTCCACTTTACTTGGGAGTGTTGTTGTTCGAGGCTTTTGGTCTCTTCTTTAATGTCTGATGTAGTTCTTTATAAGTTCTTGGAATTTCAAAAATTTAATTACTTTTGACACACTATTTTCCATGGATATTTGCTTACACTTCTTTTTTATACTTAAAATCTCTCTATGAATCATTTTTTTTGTATAACAAAAACGAAAATTTATAAATATTGCCTTTAAGATTTCATAGCAACGCTTTGCCTTAAGATAAAATGTTCTTTACAATGTAGTGTATGTATCAAAAATACGAATATCACCAAATGATCATATGTAATCTTAATAAAATAGTTCAATCCCGTGCGAAGTACGGGTAATTTACCTAGTTCTTATTAATTCCAACAAAATACATAGATAAAAATGTAACAAATCTTGCAAACTACACCCTTTTCACATTACATATTTGTTCCCTTTAAAAAGAAAGGAATAATTAAATAAATAGTAGACATAATCAAAGACAATATAACATACATCTAAAACTATTAAACCCATATACCACCCAAGACACATTAAAAGAAAAACTAACCACCACACATCTTTGTCCATGAATATACTCTGAACATTAAGAGCCTGTACACAACCTAAAACTGTGAATGCTGTTGAATAATAAACAGAAATAATGATTGTACAATACTTGATTGGCAAAGCAATGTAGAAATCATCAGATTCAAATTTTGAGAGTAGTACTGATATCACAGTTCCCATTGTGAAGACTGAATCATAAAGTGCTGCACCTATGAAAAACATCAACATCCATAACTCTGGATATTGTGGTTTTGATAAGAGAATAGGTATTCCAGATTTGTCATCAAAGCCTCCTGGGATTGTGAAAACCGCGGCGAAGTTGATTGTGCATAGAAGAGTTGATAGAATGAGAGCTGGATTTCCTAAATCTTTGATGGATTTCTCTGCTTCTACGCATACATTTGAATGATTTTGATCAAATAGCTCTTTTGGAGTCATGTTTTTATCATCCTTCATTGTCCATAATCGTGGATGAACACAATATTTTACACGCTTCACAAAAAATATTATTCATTGTAAGCCACTATAACTATAAAGATTTAGCGATTCTAGATGTAATGACATTATTGATAGTTTTGCGGCAAAGATAAATCTATTGCCACTAAATGTAATTTCTAGTTGTAGTGAGCTAAGTGATGATGAAGGTGTAATTTGTCTGATTTTGACTTGGCATGAGAAGTTTAAGGAAGTAGAGAAGATTTTTGAATGTTATGATTATAAACTAAACATATGTAGAATGTAATAACATGCATGTCATTTAATCGTATGGTCTTAAATATGTCACATGAAAAGTTGGAATTAAAAAGTTGTTAAAAAAGGAAAGTAAGAAAAACAAATTAGAACAACGTGAGTATATTTTAGGTATAATACATAAATATATATGTCCTTTTACCTTGACTTCAACTGATATCCATGTCCTTCAACTTTAAGTGTGTGCAGGCAGAGACTTAAACTTGTATAAAATGGAACAAGTAGATACACACGTCCTACGTAGCATAATACATGTATGACGCCACATATGACATAATATTGTCATGTAGGATGCCACGTAGGACGAATGTGTTTATTTGTTAATTTTATACAAGTTTAAGTGTCTGCTTTTGCACACTCAAAGTTGGAGGGCATAGAAGTCTGTTGAAGTCAAGTTAAAAGGCATATTTATGTATTATGTCTATATTTTGTCATACAATTATATGTAAGAGTAAGACTTAATAATCAGAAACACACCTAATGTATCTTGATTTATTGAATTTCATACTTGAACTACTACCAATTTATTATCAGAACATATCTCAATATGTAACCTTCAATTTATCACTTTTTCTACCTGAACTATGTTGATATATCATGTAGAAAAAGTAAACAATTGATAGTTAAAATGTGTTTCGATGTTAATTCAGATGGAAAACTCACAAGTATGAAACTCGAAAAATCGAACCTTCATGCTAAGAGCAAGTTAGAAAATACCTTAAACCATAATACACCCCATGCCATGAGTATCAATGTTTTATAACCCCTTGTTGTTTTTTCAATTGGTGGTTCCTCTGTAGAAAATTTGAATGGTGATCCAACACTTGCTGCAAAATGCAATATGGTCTTTCCATGATGATCAATATCAACAAGCAACCTATCTATGTGTGATACATTTTTCATAATGTAATCAAATATGAGCCTATTTTTTTGTTCTACTACAATATGTAGTATATTTTTTCCCTCTTTATCTATGGTTTCCACTGTTTGAGGGTAATTTTGTATAATTTCAATGATTAACTCATTTATACCAAGTTTTGTTGCTTGTATTAGTGGATTTTCCACACAATTATTTGCATAGAAATTCCAATCTTCTTCCTTAATCAATATTCTTGCTAATGTTAATGCACGAATATGTTTTTGCTTTTCATCATCCATTACTCCCAACCATGCATTACCTACAAAAGCCAATGGTCAAAAACATATCTCAATATATTATTACGCAGGAATTAGTAATACAAGAAATTGTAATTCGTGAATTAATAGTGAAAGATATAGAAGTTTGATTATTACTAAACTCCTTGATCTTCTTTAATACAGGGATATTCTTTGTCATATAGTTATTATTTTTTTGGTTTCCCACTTGGTGTTCGGATTCCACATTGGAGCTCTGACTAAATTCAGAGTCATATAATTAATTGTGTAAGTCATGTATTTCTAATACACGTGTATTCTTATTTCACATTCGATAATGCAAAACTTATGCATTCAAAATATATTTTTTTTTGAAAAAACTTTATGAGGACATCCGTAATAAGTTGTGGAAACATTACGTATAGTCCCATCATTTTAAAGGCATATTTTTGCATTTAGGGACCTCTAAGTTGGCCCCTAAATACAAAAATATGCCTTAAAAATATTCCCCAACTCATTATGGAGGTCCTCATAAAGTTTTTTAAAAAAAAATAACTTTTGGGCGCCATTAAGCCGCCAACATCCATGGGCTAATACACACGAAAACCCAAGAAAGTCGGATAATTCTTAAAGTTGGCCCCTAAATTCAAAAATATGCCTTAAAAATGACGAGATTATACGTAATGCTTCCCCAACTCATTACGGATGTCCTCATAAATTTTTTTAAGAAAAACCTTCCGGGCGCCAACATCCATTGCTAATTAATACACATGAAAAACCAAAAAAGTTGGGTAATTCTCAAAATTAAAGTTGGCCCCTAAATGTAAAATATGCCTTAAAATGATGGGACTAGACGTAATGCTCCCCAAGTCCAACTCATAATTGTCACAATTTTTTTTATTTGTTGTAATGTACCATCCTTGTATGTAGTTTTCATGGAGATACCTTACCTAGTAAGAAATTAACAAATGAAGATCTTTTTCTTTTAATGAGAACATGATCAATAGTAGTAGTCTGTGGATCCTCCAAGTTGTAATTAGGTTTTGACTCTTCATACATTGTTGGTATGCCTGTTCCATTCTCAAGTCAGATGATGCCACATATATTGAGATGGATAGCGTAATAGTTATGAAAAACTACTTACAGAAATAAATAAAGGTTTCAAGGGCTTGCATAGGAAGAAAAGGGGCAGTCCCCATTTGTTGGAGTGCATAAATGGATCCACTCTTAAAAGACAAATGCTTTGTGGCCAATATATTTAATGCGCTCCAACCCTTTTTGTCCTGTTTTCTTGCTAATTCTGGATACATTTTCAACAATTGTATTGCAAAGTCTGGTCCTCATGCAAAATAAAACCATAGGTTAAAAATTATGTTTGCACGGTATTAGAGTTAGATTTATGAAGTTAAACTTAAATAGTATATCAATTACCGTAGCATTCGTGAGTAACAGCTGCATGAAGTACGGTGCTTCCATCGTTCCTCGTCATAGTAAATTCATCACACAAATTATTATCCGCTAGAAAAGTAAACACTTCTTTTTCTCCATGTGCAGCCGCAACATAAATTGGTGTCTCTCCCTTACTATTCCTCTCGAATAAAATTTTGCTATCCAAACTCACCATCACCTTCACAATTTCTAATCGTCCGAACCTAGCAGCTTCGTGCAAAGCCGTATTTCCATCTTTATTTTGAATCTTTAAATCTTGACCGCTTATTGGTCGTTCCTCGATAAGTAATTTTAGCGCACTCACATTTCCATGAATGGCGATAAAATGGAGAATCGTGTCACCACGATTATCGATTGGGGAAACAACTTCTTCTCTCCAAAAATCGCGTAAAAGTTCGATCGATTTTGGATCGTTGCACTTAGTTGCAGTGTAAGCTGCAGATTCACGATGACTTATTGAATTGGTGCGATTTCTTCCCATTATAGCTAACTTGTTAGTAGTTGAATATTTTAATGAGGAAGAAAATACTATATTTGGGTTAAACATAAATAAGTATTGTCACTATGGAATAAAATATTAATTCTTTTACAAGCAAAATTCAGAATATTATTTGCTTTAAATATTAATATCTTCTAATTGAAATTTGGAACAACATTAAGTGTAGTGCAAGACTACTCCCTCCGTGTGATACGCATGATCCGCTAACTCCTATTTCAATTTACGTGACATATATAAAATTTTAAAAGTCAATCAAATTTTTATGTCTTTCAATTATTTTAAATTGTTAATTATTGTAATTATAGTATTTTTTCGTCATTTTCAAATAATATATGTTTTTTTTTCCCCCAATTTGTGCGACACTAATAAAATTTTGAGAAAATCATTTTTTTATGTCTTTTCAAATATTTTAAGTTGTTTATTATTGTGAGTTTTTGCCCAAAGTTTTTTTTATATTGAATGAATTGAGTCAATTTTTCACATCAAAATAGATTTGAATTCATTTCGAGGTGTCTATTACAAAATGCACTCATCTTGTAAGGAGGTTGGTAGAGCAATATAGAGAGAGAAAGAGACTTACATATGATGTTCATTAACTTAGATATACATGGAAGGAAATACACTAAATCATGACAGAAAGATCTCAAATACGTAGAATAACATATTCAGATACATGATAGAAAACAACTCATATATATTTAATAAAAAATACGTATACATTTAATAAATAAATCAAATACATGAAATAATCTGACCAGATACATATATGACATCATCATCTCACATACACTAAATGAAAAATACTCCATACCTATCTCATTACAAAGCTTTTCTATACTCTTTTTTGTCTTTCCTCACTCTTCACAGAAAAACAATACATTAATTATTTTACAAGCAAGATTCAGAATATTATTTGCTTTAAATATTAATATCTTATCTTTGAAATTTGGAATAAATATTAAAGTATAGTGCAAGACAACTCCCTCCGGCTGAGGTCTAGAAAAATATAAAAATTTACACAAAAACTTATTCCTATTTTATCATGTAGATCATAGAGAAACTATTTTCAATCAATTGAACCCAAAAATTATTTACTTTATATGTTGTTTGCACATAGTAAAATTATTAAAACTATAAACTGTGAAAGGAAGTAGTTGAGATGAGATTCTTGAGGAGGAGTATGTCTATTTTTGAGAATCGGTTCGAATTCATGTCAAAGTGTTCTACTATGAAAAAGCATTCATCTTGTAAGCAAACTGTGGAGGAATATAAAAGAAGAGAGACTTACACATGAAATTCATTAACTTAGAGATCGCTTATATGACAAAGTCCCAAGAAAGATTTTATTAGCATACACAAATTAAGGCAATTAATTAAAGACAAAAACGATATTGACGACAAGACCTGAATAATTTTAAAAAGTTGGATGAGACTTATAGCAATTCCAAGTAGTGGTCGGATTGGACTAGGGAGTAGGAATCAACCCTTATTCTGTTTTTATTTTTCTTGGTGATCGATGAAATGACTCAATTACGCAAAATCATATTCAACGAAAGGTGTCATGGTGCATATGTTTTTTGGGGAAGACATAGTTCTAATTGACGAAATTTATGATGGAGTTAGCGCTATATTGAAGGTGTAAATCTTAGAGTCTATATTAGGATTCAGATTGAACATGAGATAATAAGGGTATAAATAGACTTTTTTTTAATGTAACATATATTTAGTCTAAATCATATAATTTGAACCTTTTCCTTTAAATATTATTTCTGTTAGGATTCTACAAATCTTTTTGTTGAATTAGAGGTTACATATAGTATAAAATATTAGTATTTATATATTATATATATACCACGTTTGCATATGCCAATATTCTATAACAGAAAAAATTGAAATGTCGACTACTACTTGGTAGGTTCTCAAATTAAAAAAAAAAAAAAAGTTTACGCGGTAGATGACTTAATACCTAAGTTAATTTTTTTTAGGCATTAAAACTCTCAAGAAAATTGAAATTTCCACGAAAAAAAAAAAACTTTCACTGATTTAATATTTTACACAAAAATATTAAATATGAGAACAATTATACAGTAAATATAAATCGTGTTTAGTAAATATTTCCTCCATTTCAATTTATTCAACCTATTTTCTAGTCTGTTTAAACCATTTTTATAAATAATTTTTTTCATTTCAAATTTGCACATGATATATGTTCCATTACAAGATTAATGATATATTTGTCGTATATCTAATTTACGATCATAAAATTAATTATATTTAAATATTCTTAAAATTTCATACTAAATCAAAATAGGCTAAATAAATTGAGGAGGAGAAAAGTAAATCAATGTGAAGTTGACCATATTACGTTTCTAGATTCCAATATAGAAAAAATTGAAATGGCAACTACTACTTAATAAAGTTGGTGGTTGAAAATAATAATAATAATTTTTTAAAAAAAAAACTTGGTTGGTGAACGCGTAAAAAAAGCAAAAATAAAATAAAATAGAGAAAAAAAATGGGAATTTGTAAAACATCATATCCAATAAATAGCCCAGAGGATTTGGATACAAAATTGAATATAGAAATTGAAGAAATTGGAGTTTTGAAAATGTCTTGCCCAGCATTTTTGCCTGTGAAAGAGACTTTTTTCATATCACATGGATCTCCTACACTTTCCATTGATGAATCTTTGCCTGCAAGAAATTTTTTGAAAAGTTTCAAAGAAAGATTTATGATTAATCAAAAACCTAATTCAATTTTGGTGATTTCTGCTCATTGGGAGACTTCAGAACCAACTGTTAATTCTATTCGGGGACGACAGGACACTATTCATGATTTCTATGGATTCCCCAAATCCATGTATCAGGTTCGTCTTTTTTGTTCATAATTTTTAGATGATAATTGTACATACTTCGGATACAAGTATTATTTTTTTTAGGAAAACGGACAAATATACCCAAACTATCGTAAATGATATGCAGATTCAGTCAATACTTTTGGAATATTTGTGTCTAGTTTTTGAACGCAGCACATCAATGTCCCAAAAGTATGACGGAGGGTAGCTGCACACTATTTACTATAGTTTGGGGGTATATGTGATTGCGTTGTTTTACCTGTTATTAATTGATGAATGTTGAGTTTACTAAATCAGAGCTATTTTTAGAGGTGAAGTCAAAAAATTTAGGTTATGGTTTATGAACTGCAATTTTTTGTTTTGTGTGTGTATTTGGGTTTTGAACAGATGTTTACAAAATAAAAGAATAAGATTTGAGCCGAAGTTATTGGGTTTTGTTAAACTCGTAGGTCGTAACCATAACTGTGGTCCTGCCATTGGCTCTGTCCCAGTATCTGTACAATAAAATGTCAAAAATGAAATGATAGTATTTACTTATGTTGAGACACCACATTTCCAAGCATTGGAGGATATGGTGATTTTTCATTTTGATCGGTAGTATCGGAGAATATGATCATGATTTATAACATCTGAGTTATCTCTGGATCCATAAATACCTCTCTAAGTAGAGGCAGAGCCAGGATTAGGAGTTTGGGATTCTAAATTTTAGGACAGAAGATTGATAGTGGGTTTGAACCCACAACACTAGTGTGAAAGGCATTTTCACCGCCCCTTTCCTTACCACTAAGTTGTTATACATATATATTTATATAATTTTCTAATACAAATACAGAGTCTACAGAAAAGTTGATGGGTTCGGACCCCCACCTAGCTCCGCCTCTGTCTCTAAGATGTAGGGGTTAAAAAGGATTACCTAACAGATTGATTGTAGCTGAAATCATCTTTGATTTTCCAGTCTCATGCCTTGCTTCCTTGTGTCTTGATTAAGTTTTGTTGGTTAGTGGAGCTGGATGGTTTTGTGACATCTCTGTATATGTCGAAGTAAGTTTCTATAGTTAGAGTTTCGAGATCCTACGTTCTTTTATATTCATTACGGCCAGTTTGTGGTTGAGTTTACAGATTCTTGTTTCCTTTAACCTAACAGTTAAGAAATAAAATGAAGCAACTTTTTGGGTGTACTTGCTACAAAACTGTGATAGAGTGTGAGATTTATTAGTTTGTTGTATTATTTTTGTAATCGTGCAAGCAGGATATGTTTATTTTTTTGAAGCACATAACTAGGACTTACATCCCTTTTAAAAAGTTCCCTGCTTTTCTTGTAATTGTGTGATAAGCATGAAACGCGCTAACTCCATATAATCTGGTTGTGCTTACCAATTCCTTATGCAATTTCTCTCATTTTCTATCTTCAGCTCAAGTACCCTGCACCAGGATCTCCAGAATTGGCAAAAAGGGTGAAGGATGTTCTCATGGCGTCTGGGTTCCCGATAGTGCACGAGGACAAAAATCGTGGTCTGGATCATGGTGCATGGGTCCCTCTCATGCTCATGTATCCAGAAGCAGACATTCCAGTCTGCCAACTTTCGGTTCAACCCAATAGGGATGGTACTTATCATTACAACTTGGGAAAAGCATTGGCTTCCCTCAAGGATGAAGGTGTCCTCATTATTGGTTCTGGATCTGCCACTCACAACTTAAGGGCTCTCGGTCCATCCAAGAATGTTTCTTCGTGGGCTCTAGAGTTTGATAACTGGCTTAAGGACGCCCTTCTCAGCGGAAGGTACATTCTTATTATCCACTTTTTGTGTCTGATTATTTGGTGAATCGAAGACCAAGGTTTTCAAAAGCTCATTTAATTCAAGTCTGTCATAGTTCGATAAAAGTACTACGTTTAAAGAAGCACTGCAAAGGTCAGTTAAAACGATAGTGTATTTCTATATGTACTTGAATGATGTAGAATGTGAATACAAAAATGATAACCTACCTCTCACGAGGCTTGACCTTAACCCTACTTAATGTAGAATGTGAATGTTACTTTAAAATCATCTTTGGAATGCCTAACAGAAATAATCAGGTTTTATTTATCCATTGTAAAGCTTACGGAGACATGCTTTGGTTATTCTTCCTGCTTTCTTTGCTCATCTTTGTCCTTTTCTTTGTGTTCCATGATTCTTGCCTTTTTAAATTTCGTTAGTACTGTACTAATAGTACAAGTTCATGGTTGCAAGCATAAGGATTCTCAAGTAAATAAGAAGTTTCCTATTCTCCTGCTTGTACCGGAGTGATTTTATTCATTATTGCGTTAAATTATATGTTATTTTTGAGTAATATACTCTGTTATGCATATTCATTATACTTCAGAAATACGATAATGTCATAATGATAACTAGAAACAGTCTTGCTCTACATTGTTAAATGAAATGTACTATAATACAATTTTCGTTTTTCTCTTTTAATACATATTTAGTGGTTTTTTTAACACATATACAGGGTTTGAGTCAAAGCTACTAGGTTTTTCCGAACCTCAGTATTCAAGCTTACTTCCGTCCATGTAGGCATTGTAATTAGTATACAAGTAACTTTGAGAGTTTCAGCTGATGTAGTAGCTATTTCTGTGTAGGCATCAAGATGTCAATAACTATGACATGAAGGCGCCGCATGCAAAAGTTGCGCACCCATGGCCTGAGCACATCTATCCGTTACATGTAGCGCTAGGTGCTGCTGGTGAAGGCGTTAACGGAGAACTTATTCACCACAGCTGGGATCTTGGTGCACTTTCGTATGCTTCCTACAGGTTTCCTAGCCTAAATAGGTCTTCATAGATGAATGTTTGTGTGTATTTATAGTTTCTGATGGTGTTGTTATATCATATATGTTGTATAAACTTCTCAAAAGTGAATTTGTTATTTTATAGAATAAAATGTAAAGACTAAATTTGATGTGTGATCCAGAAGGAGGAGCTGAAATGTGATGAATGGTTGTTGAGTTAATTGTTACAGTTCTCTAGTTGACAGTTGTGTTTAGGAGGCGTTTGACCATGATTTTTTTTTTTGGTTTTCCACCTCGTGTCCAGAATCCACATTGGAGCTCCGACTAAATCCAGATCGCGCACTGCAAGGCCTATTTGGAGGTGGCGTCCCCAACAAGATTTTCTCCATACCCAGGGCTCGAACCTGAGACCTCTGGTTAAGGGTGAAACACTCTCACTAGTGCACAACAACCCATGTTGGTGTTTAACCATGATTTTTTCAATGAAAAATAATTTCCCTTTAACAAAACACACCCTTCAATCAAATATTATTTTCTCTACATTTTAAAATGGTAACACTAGGGGTGTACATGGACCGGATTGGTGCCATTTGTGTCGGGTTTTTTTAATTTGGTATGATTTTTGGTTCGGTTTTGTTTAACCCTAGGTAACAACACTATTAGTTTTTTCCTTATCTTAATATAAATTGTGCAAGAGACTTTGTAAATATCAACTATTAGGGCAAAAACATATTAAAGTATTTTTATCTAAACTATCACAATTATTTATCGAAATACATCTTAACTTTCCTACCTAAAGGAAACTCCTGATAGTTCAAATATAAATTCAAAACCCAAAATACAAAAAGTCAAAGTTGAACTCTTTAATGTCTTGTGCCACAATAATTCAATGGAATATATAGGCATATTGAACACTAGGTGATCTTTTTCCATCTTTTCAGTTTTAGTGAATGGAATTAACTGATATTTATTGATCGTGGAAAGTGATAGATATTTCATTGAATTAGTACTATGATGGATATACATGCTTCTTATTTCTTAAAAAATTATACACTAACAAGTAGTACATCATTTGGTTTGCTTTCCATATTTTTGTACTTGTAAAAGGATGCAACAAGAAGGAAATAAATGAAATTTAGTGATCCCAGGGTACAACAAAGCCAGAATACATTGTCCATTCTCCCATCATTGATATTATCAGGCAACCATCCTGATTCTCTTTGAACAACATCAATCAACAAATTCCCCAGATAAAACGCGATCCCAATAAACAACGAAACCATTGCAGTTGATGTGTTCTTCAAGGATGTTGGAAATTCTTGATAATAAAACGTGATATGTCCTGGAAAATGGAATCCTTCTCCAATTCCATTTAGAGCTAGTTGTGGTAGTAGCCAGAAGACAGACATTGGGACGATAGCATCTTTTTGTCCTTGGAGATGGTGTGATCTAGCTACCCTCAGTCGTCTAGACTCAACCAACGCAGACACAGCCATGCACGATATAGTTAGTGCATGGCCTATGCCAACGCGTTGAAGAGGGGTGAGAGAAAAGGTTGTGTACTTAGCTAGGAAAGGGTTTAGTATTCGGTCAATGATGGATATGGCTATACAAGTGAATAACAATATGAAGACTAACATAGAACCTGCTGGGATCTCGAAATGAGGTCCCATACGGCGATCCATTTTGAGAGCCTGAAGCGTTAACAAGCTCAACTGCATTACCAGTTGTGTCGATATTAGTAAACCACTAGCCCATAGAGGGAAAAGTTTGATCAAACTTTTCAAATCTTCTACTTGCTGCACTGTGCATAACCTCCAAGGATTACTAATCGATCCGTCTGGTTTAGTGTCTCCCTCAGTAATAAAAGCTGCACAATTCAAGAACCTGTACAACCGGATTTGTATATCAGCTAATCATTTGTGACAGAAAGCATATATAAACAGAGCAAACAGGGGAAAAGAGACGTTTAGACGTTTACTTGAAGGATTTCGTAGGATTTGGAGAAGTTGTACTTTTGTCACTTGGATCATGATAGTAGTGTTGAGTTTGATCTGAAAGAGGGGCTCTCCATTTCTGAGTAGCAGCGACTAGGACACGTGCTAGGATGACAAAAGGGCTGCCTCCTTGTTCCTTAACATGGCGATAGAAACCTTTACCAGCAAGGAAAATTGCCAAGCCAAGGATGTTACAAGCCATAGATATACCAAAACCCCATGCCCAACTGACATTGTCCTCCACATAGACGATGAACGCGGTGCTTAAAGCCCAGCACAAGTAAAAGATGAATATGTACCAATCAAAGAACATTGTTTGATGTTTTGGCTTATCAAATTGATAAGCTCCCATGGGTGCAACTGTAAAACGCGTGCCCCCGACCCCTATAGATGCTAGTGCCAGAGATACATACAAAAATACATATTGGTTTGTTGAAGGGCTTGTGCAGAGATTGGATCCATCACCACATGCTAGAGGTCTTAATGCATCAATTACTACTGTCAATAGTAAAAGCAATATACCCTACAAATGCAAAACAAGAAATCAAAAATATGGTTCTTGGATCCTTACTAAACTTAAGCCTTTGTAAAACGAAAGTTAACAAAAACACATCTGAAGTATCACTCCTTCTGCGAGTTTCATACCTAAACTATCAGATGTTTGCTTCTTCTTTTTTCTACCTGAACTATCACCAACAATTTATCTAAATAGACCTCGAAGGTTGACTAAACCAAGTGCATGTATACAATCATCAAAAGGCACGTGACAACTAAATTTGCCCATAAAAGTCCGTCCACATAACAACTGACTCATTAATTTCGAGGTGTGTTTTGATAAATAGTTGGTGATAATTCAGGTAAGAAACCAAACACATGATAGTTCAAATATGAAACTCGTAAAAACGTGATACTTCAGATGTGTTCTTGACCATGTATAGTTACTAACAAGAGAGTTGGTTTTCTATACCAGAGCAGAAATAAGTGAAGAAATCCAAATAACAGAAAAACAGCCTAGATAAGAATCAGCAATGATCCCACCAACAATGGGAAAAATTGTTGTCAATCCATTGACAACATTGAAAACTTTAGCAGCAGCAACGCTCTTCATATTGAACTCATTTATCAGAAAAACAATCAGATTGCTTGTCCACCCTCCTGCCGCAAGCGATAACCCCGCCATGGTTGCTGAATTTAGCAATCAAAAATCCAAGATTTGAAGTTTATGAGTTGCTACATCGACATTAAGTTAAATATACAATAATAACTTAGTCCACAGTCACATGTTACATTATGGATAGTTAAACTAAACTCCTTAGCTTTCTACTCGAATCACGTATACATACGATTTTTTTTTTAAATGACACTTTAAATCCTGAATTCGACTCTTAACGTAAACGTACCTATAATAAATGGGAATGTTATCCAACCACCATTTTTCCTAGTAGAAGAGGACTGCATTGCTACTTCATCAACATGAATTACTGAATTTTCCATTGCTAATTAAGTTGCAAGTCAAGTTGAAAGAAGAAACATATGTTATATAGTTTTTACTTGCTATGGTTTCTTATTTTATTTTTTTATTTAAATATATTGAAGGAATTTTTATTTTTATTTAGTATATATTATTTGGAGAACGTAGCCTTTGTCGTATTGTTTCTGGATCTAACTAATTGCACAGAAATTCATAAGCTATGAATATGATTGAACATACTCTCTCTGTTCGATAATAATCATCATATTTCCGTTCTCGAGAGTCAAATCATAACAACAACAACAAATCAAGTGAAATTTTATCACTATCTTGTAGAGGCAGAGAGACGGTTTTCGAAAGACCCTCGAGAGTCAAATTATGAACTTTTATTAATATTTTAAAATATATTTTCTTATCACAAGAAAAGTTGTTACTTGTAGCAGTACTTATTGTATAATATACTATAAAAAATACTAAATTGATCTTATCCAATTTAGCTTAAAAAATGAATCAAATTGACTTTCAAAAGGAGAAATATAACATACAACTAATTTGAGACGGAGAAATTAATTTTGTACGTCACTTATATATTTTTAGTTTTATAACATTTTAATAAAAGATTTCTATTTTTCTCTGAAAAGTGTCACTGTCTTATATTCAATTTGTAAGTAGTTAAAGAACAAGTTGAATTTAATTAAATGAAGTCTACATAAATAAAACGTTAGGCGTACCTAAAGTCTGAATAAATAAAAGGAGTTGAATACGAAAAAAAACTATAGAATATAAACGTGTGTCTGCACTCAATAATATTTGGAGGACTTAGCATTAAACTATACAAAAATAAACAGAAAGTCATCTCAGTTTTACTAATTTCTTCCTAGTTAATGATTGAAGATTATTTATTAGAAAATTAGTAAGTCATTTTTTATGTTTCGTTGTTAGAAACTATTTTTCAAAGACAAAGCTTTTTCACAAGGTGAGGTAAAATTATGACTTTCTGCACTTTTATATTGTGATTATCTATTTCTTATGTGTCCAACCAAATATTTGTATTATTTTATGCTAAGATTAATCATGCATTAAAATATATAGCAATCAATGAGTTAATAACTTTGATGATCACTCAACTATCAACTCTTTTCACAAAAAGTCACTCAATTTTCATTTTCAACTTAAAAGTCACTCAACCTATTTAATTATTTTTTTCACTAAAATTTACTGACATGGAATTTTTATTTTAACCAAAATTTTAAAAACCAAATATATATCTATTTAAATCATTTAATGACCCGCCTCATTTAACCCGACCCGCTAAAAATATGATATTAAACTTTTTATTTTACCATTAAAATATAACGACATTTCTACACCTTCTATCGAACCAAAAAATATAAATATCAAGCATAATTCTATAGTTGTTAATTTACTACTGATACATGAGTTTGTGACATTAAATTAAGTTGCATTAATTTAAAATAATGTAATGTGTTGCCTGTTAGGTAAAATTGTTCCAGTTGTATTGATTGATTAACTTTTTAAAAAAAAAATTAATAATATTACTTTACGGAACTAATGGTAAAATAAAACGTTCGATATTATGCCCTAATCAATCAATTTGTTAACTAAGTATCAAATAAGACTTTCGAATCTTATACTCTTTAATTAAAGATGTGTATAATCTTTTAAATCGTATAGTTTTAAACTTGTCACATTCTCTCACATAGAATGTCAGATGAAAAACTTACTAAATACAGAAAGAAAGAAACATCACTATTCTTTCTTCAAAGTGCTTATCAACACTTGTAACTAAAGAAACCTCAATACTTATACCATGATAAATATACATGTTATTCTTTGAATTATAAACAATGAGTATCATTTACTAGGCGTGATATTTGGTTTGTTATCGACATTCTTGTACTTGTACAATGAAGCACACACGACGTAATACATGAAGTTAGCTGATCCCAGGATGAAACAAAGCCAGAAGACATTATCAATTCTGCCCTTGTTGATATTGTCTGGTAACCATCCTGATAATCGTTGAACAAGATCAATCAAAGTATTCCCCAAATAGTACGCGATACCAATAAACAATGCAACCATTGCAGTCGATGTACTCTTCAAGGATGTTGGAAATTCTTGATAATAAAACGCGATATGTCCTGGAAAATGAAATCCTTCTCCAATTCCATTTAGAGCTAGTTGTGGCACTAGCCAAAACACTGACATTGGAACAATGTCATTGTTTTGGCCTTGGAGATTGTGAGTCCTAACGATCCTCAATCGTCTAGACTCAACCAGGGCGGAAACAGCCATGCTAATAATAGTTATAACATGGCCTATTCCGATACGTTGAAGAGGGGTAAGAGAAAAGGTAGTGTACTTAGCTAGAAAAGGATACAAAAACCTGTCAATGATGAATATGGCTATACATGTGAATAGCAAAATGAAGACGGACATAGAACCAGCTGGGATCTCGAAATGAGGTCCCATATGGCGATCCATTTTGAGAGCCTGAAGTATTAACAGACTCGTTTGTATGACTAATTGAGTCGATATAAGAAAACCACTAGCCCATAGAGGGAAAAGCTTGATCAAGCTTTTCATATCTTCTACTTGCTGCACTGTGCATAGTCTCCAGGGGTTACTAATCGATCCGTCTGGTTTAGTGTCTCCCTCAGTAATAAACGCAGCACAATTCAAGAACCTGTACACGAAGACTCGATCAGGTAACCAATTTTGACAGAGTATGTATATATAAAAGCAGAGTAAACAGGGGAAAAAAGACGTTTACTTGAAGGATTTCGTAGGAATTTGAGTTATTGTTAGTGTGGTAGTAGTGTCACTTGGATCATGATAGTAGTGTTGAGTTTGTTCTGAAAGAGGGACTCTCCATTTCTGAATGGCAACGACTATAACACGAGCTAAGTTGACGAAAGGGCTACCACCTTGTTCCTTAACATCACGATAAAAACGTTTCCCAATGAGGAAAATTGCCAAGCCAAAGATGTTAAATGCCATAGAGATACCATAACCCCATGACCAACTAACATTGTCCTCTACATAAACAATAGCTGTGGTGCTAATGGCAAAGGACGTGTAAAAGGCGAATATGTACCAATCGAAGAAAATTGCTTGATGTTTTGGTTTATCAAATTGATTAGCTCCCATGGGAGCTATTGTAAAACGTGTACCCGCGACACCTAGTGATGCTAATGCCAGAGCCACATATAATACCGCGTATTGGTGTGTTGACGGGCTGGTGCAGAGACTGGATCCATCATCACATGGTGGAGGTCTTAGTACATCAATTGCTGATGTTAGCAATAGAAGCAATAGACCCTGCAAGTCCAATTGAAGAAATAAATATGGGGTTCTTGGTTATTTTCCTACTAAGTTGCTCAGACTCTTGACTTTCAGTGTTGCACTCGTGTCGACATGACAAGGGTGTGGTACCCGTATCGGAATTGGATACTTTGACCAAAATCGATGGAGAAATTCAGAACAAACACATATAATTTCTATAATCAAAACAAAAAAACTAAGGTGAAATTGAAGAAAATGGAATAAGCTTATATATAGAAATTTCTACGTCAGTCCTTTTCCTTTTGTCTCCTTCTTGAATTCTCCTCTTGATCAATAATTTCTCCTCGCAATACCTAGTAATTTTTCTACATAATTTAGATATTCAACTCTACTTTTAGTACTTTGAATTATTTTTAACCAAATCTTAAAATTCAGATCATGAAGGATCCGACCTCTAAATTCACACATGTTATCAGACACCAGCACCCGAGTCCGAGCAACTTAGGGTGAAACTAATGAAGGGGGATTGTTACTATACCAAAGCAGAGATAAGAGATGAAAACCAAATGACAGAAAAACTGCCAAGATAAGAGTCAGCTAGGATTCCACCAACAATGGGGAAAAGTGTGGTGCATCCGTTGATCACATTGTAAACTTTAGCTGCTTTGATGCTCTTCATGTTGAATTCATCTATCAAATAAACAATCAGGTTGCTCGTCCACCCTCCAGATGCAAGTGATAAGCCCGCCATGGTTGCTGACATAACCAATCAAATCATTCAAGAACGTTAATGAATGCCGTAGTGAGAATAGGGAAAACAAGTTTCATAAGTGACATTCTGAGTTCATTGTCTCCTCGAACCCTCCATTGCCCCCTCCCCCCAAAACGCTTACCATCATGCCAAAAGATATAGCTGATAGCAAAGACACAACTTCATTTCTTGACTAACCCATCAAACAAGTAGCAAGTTTGATCATGACTCCAACTTGGACCACCCAGCCCCCTTCGTGGATTTTGTCATAGGCAGGATGTTTGGTGTTGCCCACAGGGGCGAAGCTAGGTGGGGGTTCATAGGTTCGACGAATCCAGTAGCTTTTTTGTAGATCCTATATTTGTACTAGAAAATTAAGTAATAACTTTTGAATTCCTAACAAATCTGATTGACAACTCAATGGTAAGGACAGGGAAGGAAATTTAGAACTCCCAAACTCCTAATATCAGCTCCGCCTCTGGACTTGCCCACACCTTGACCACCCTATTAAAACAATATTTTTTTTTTTCTTACACACCAAACTTCAAAAATCACTTATTTTCCAGAAAACATTTTCCTTCATACCAAACACATTACAAAATCTTGAATTCGACTCTGAACCAAAGGATGAAAAAACGTACCTAAAATGAAGGGGAAGGTTATCCATCCGCCATTCTTTCGACGCGTAGAAGACTTCATTATTGCTGCTTCATCAACATCTCTTACTGAACTTTCCATTGCTAACTGCAGGTCAACTTGGAAACAGAGATTGTCTATACTTTGTTATGGGGAGTTTGAAGTTATAATACTGTAGTAGCAGGCAAATTTTATGCACGCCATACTTTTATTTGAATTTTATAAAGTTCAATGATTAGGATTATATTATTTTAATAGCATTGATTGGTCACTTTTCGATCCCATCTTCGATAAAAATAATCATTATTTTGAAGTTTTTCTTGTGCTATTTTTTAATTATAGGGATTAAAGAAATTATTCATTTCAATTTATATGATATAATTTGATGTGACACAAGTTTAAGAAATATAAAAAGATTTTATAAAACTATATTTTAATAGACTTTTTGCTAATTAAATAAGACCTAACATGGATAAAATGTTAGAATTCATAAGTAGTTTTCTTTGTTAGTTACCTTTAATTTACCTATTTTAATTTATATGATACTCGTTTAATTTTGATATGTTTAAAAGTGTTTGATGTCATTTTATTTTTTAAAACTTCCACACCTTTGGGATTCTTACATATGTAATTAATAAACTATCCAACTTTTGACTTCTGAATTCTGATGTGATGTTTTCTCTACCAAATTATTATTCACTTCATTTGAATCGATGTGATATCGTTGAAATTATGAGAGTTTCTTAATTTTTTAAAATTAAAATTTATTTATTTATTAAAAATATTTTAAGTTGTTAAGTATTATGATCATTTATAATACTTTTTAATGTAATTTTCAAAAAAAAAAAAAAATTGTTTTAAAAAAAACTTACAATTTCTATATTTGAATTCATGATCAAAGGTTAGAACTTTTAATCTCAAATTTAAATTGGGCAAAGCTACTTTAGTTATTGCCTTAATAATATATTTCTTTCATCGTTAACAATATAATATGTAAGACAAACTCTCTTAAGTAAAATCTATTTTTATTTTCTCATACTCTATTTAAAATTATCCTTAATAAATTGTTGTTGTAAGTTAAATTCATTTGTTTAACTTTACCATTTTGGACAAATCCTACCTTTTTGAAAAGAAAAAAGTGTTACAAACTTTTGATACAATAACTTGCATAATCATAAATAAATTATAGTACTAGAAGTACAAATTACTGTAAATTTGCATTTATGTAAAAAGTCAACATGTTTGTCTTTTGCGACAGAAAGTCAACAATATTGTCCAATTTTCAATCAAAAATCATAAATAGGTCATATATATTTAATTTTATTTATTTATTTAAATAGCATAGTCTATGAAATGATTAGAGAGATTAAAGCACCAGATATATTTTATTTATATGAGCACAATCCAAATTTAAAAAATGGTAGGTTCACCTAAAATAAGAATAAATAAAACGAGGGTGAATGCGAAATGTTATCGAACATCAATCAAGTTGCATAACAGTTTTTGTTTTTTTTTATAATCAGAGTTAATTTACACGTATTTCAATTAATTCTATGAGCATTGTAACAGATAAAAAATTTAACAATAATAATATAATTGTTGCTAATAAAATATAATTAATGAGGCTAGTAAGATTGGAAACACATGACCTCAAGGAGTTTTTGCAACACATTAACCACTAGACTAAACCTTTAACTTAATGTCAAGAGGTGTCATAATTTAACTTATTTATTAAAATCAAAATTTGACTTCTATATTCAATGTAATTTAATTTTCTCGACACTCCTTCACTAACACTCTGTTTGGATCATTGTTACCCATTGTATTGTGTTGTATCATTATTATACCTATAATGTTTGTTTTGATTGTTACTTAAAATGTATTGTATTGTATTGTTAAATTTCGTTGTTTCGTAACAATGAAAACCCCTATTTTATGGAACAATCGATTTGATGTGTTCTCATTTTTACTTAATTGCTTTTTCCAATTATATCTTTACATAATATTTTAAAATGCTATTTAACCCCTTACCTTATATTATTTAATTCTAGTCAAACCTCCTACCCTAAAATAATTAAGGATATTTTAGTAAATCTATAAATTACAATACAATACGATACAATCAAACCAAACAATTAAAATGTTATTAAACAACAACAAACAATACAATCTAGCCAAACATTGTATCTACCATACAATACAGTACAATAGAGTACAATACAATACAATACATTATGAAACAATGGGTAACAATGATCCACACAAAGTGTAAGGGTGGATCCGCCCCTGTTTATAAGCAACATTCTATATAAGTGCCGCTAAAAACTTTAGCAACTCTGATTATAATGACATTAACTCAATTACCACTAAATATTTTGACGGCAATATATCACCTCTCACCAGTCACCAACAATATTATCAGGTAATTAATTCTATCTACTTATGCTAGAATGGATGAAAAGAAATTATCTAAGTATCTTTATCAAGTTGCATAGTATAATAACACGTTCTCAATAATTTTTGGAGGACTCGTATATTAAATTATTCTATTATATAATTAGAAGAAATCATGTAGGATATTTTCCACCTAATCCAAGTTTATAAAATGCTGGCACCTACCCTGATGATCGGAACTTATGTATGAGAAAATTTTAGATAATTTAACTATATATTCTAAATATTTTTCTAAAGCAATAATCAGTGGCAGAGCTATAATGTACTGAGGTTGTTTGAAAAATTATGTCATATATATAAATAAAATGCTACTTGAAATGGTTAAATCTAATATTTTGAATACTCTTAACTCAATAAGTTGTTGCGGCACAACGGTGTTAAGTTCTCTTGCTCACAATGCAGGTGCGGGTTTGAATCCCCGCAATTGTGTTTTTTATTCATTTTTAATTGAACTCTCCTTTTTTTTTATTACTCTAAGTTATTAACTTGCACCTTTAATTGTCTAAGCTAATTAAATTACTTTCAAAATAATAATTGTTATTTTTGAACAAATTCAAATATTATTCATCAAAATGATTTTTAATTAGAATCAATTGAATTTTCAATGAATTTGACTTTTTATTTCTTTTCATTAAAATTTGAAATAAAACCTAAATGTAATTATTTAATTTAAAGTTAATAAACAAATTCCAAACTATTTTTATAAAGCTACTAAAAGCAAATAAAAGAACACCTCGTTTGATTCTACTTCTATTATTCATGTCTTGTTATTGTTGTCGTCGCTAGAGATTAATGGAAGCTTGAAACATAAAAATGATTTCATTTTAAGCTTAATCCCCCCCCCCCTTTTTTTGTTTTGCTTTGTTCGTTCACTTCATATTAGATTAAACATAAATATTAAAGCTAAATATTATGCAGTTTGATTTTTAAAATAAATTAAACATAACTATTAAAGCTAAAGATTTGAGTTTGTGTTTTAATATTCTTTTACATATGTAAAAGGTAGTGAGTTCAAAACTTAAGTCAACGATAGGAATACATAAACTTCAAATCTTGAATTTGTTTCTGTCTCTACTTAACAATTTTGATTGTTGAATTCAGCAACCATGGGAGGATTATCGCTCGCGTCTGGAGGGTGGACGAGCAATCTGATTGTTTTTCTGATAAATGAATTCAACATGAAGAGCATTGCTGCTGCTAAAGTTTTCAATGTTGTTAGTGGATTGACAACAATTTTACCCATTGTTGGTGGGATCATTGCTGACTCTTATCTTGGCTGTTTTACTGTCATATCGATTTCTTCATTTATATCTGCTCTGGTATGGAAAACCAACTCTCTTGTTAGTTGAGTTGATTTCTCCGATGATCACTAACTTATTAAGTCATTTTTGGTTATTTTTGTTACAAACACTAAGCTTAGTGAGTGACCAACGGTGAAATCAACACTCGTGAAAATAGAAAAAGGATTGAAAAACCACATTTTTGATTTCTTTGTTTTGCATTTTCAGGGTATATTGCTTTTATTGTTGACAATAACAATTGATGCATTAAGACCTCAAGCATGTGGTGATGGATCCAATCTCTGCACAAGCCCTTCAACAAACCAATATGTATTTTTGTATGTGTCTTTTGAAGTATTATTGACAAACTTATGTGTACCTAGCTGTCAATGAAGTTGGTGAAAACCACGGGATACCACGATTTAGTGTTAGTGGATACCTGTGTTGGTGGTGGAAGTTAATAGGTACTTGAAGGAATAGTTGAGGCGTGCACATGTTGATTTGAACCCCTCTATAAAAAAAGAAGCTTTGATTTATTTAGGTACGAATATTTAGTAGACACATTGTGTCCGTATATCAGTTGGGCATGGGGTTTAGGTATATCCCTGGCTTGTAACATACTTGGCTTGGCGATTTTCCTTGCTGGTAAACGTTTCTATCGACATGTTAAGGAACAAGGAGGCAGCCCTTTCGTTAACTTAGCACGTGTGGTAGTCTTTGCTACTCAGAAATGGAGAGTCCCTCTTTCGGAACAAACTCAACACTACTACCATGATCCAAATGACAAAACCACATTAGTTCCTACCAAATTCTTCAAGTAAACATCTTTTTTCCCCTGTTTCCTCTGCTTTTATACATATATACTCTACCTGATCAAGTCGTCGTGTACAGGTTCTTGAATTGTGCAGCTTTTATTACTGAAGGAGATACCACGCCAGACGGTTCGATTAGTAATCCTTGGAGATTATGCACAGTGCAACAAGTAGAAGATTTGAAAAGTTTGATCAAACTTTTCCCTCTATGGGCAAGTGGTGTACTGCTATCCATTCAACTAGTCATGCAATTTAGTTTGCTAATACTTCAGGCTCTCAAAATGGATCGCCATATTGGACCTCATTTCGAGATCCCAGCAGGTTCTATGTTAGTCTTGTTGGGAAAAAGACTGCAAAAAACTTAAAGAACAGAGGCTGAAAATAAAAGGTCTGAATATTTGCTGAAACAGTTTTTCTGTATATTGAAAACAAAGGAAGATACAACCTTTATATAGGCTTCCAAAATAACCTCTAAGTCACTAAGTTAACCACTACTCCACTAACTAAGCAACAACTACCCAATATCAGTAAACTAAAAGAAATACTGCAGCATGACTGCTAACAACCCAAGAGAATAGGAAACTACTAACAATTTAAATTTGACTAGGTCATACTTTGAATCAGTCTTCAATACTCCCCCTTAATTCAAAGTTACAGACACCAAGCAAAGTCCTTAAATAGATAAACTTGTCTGCTGCCAAAGACTTCGTCAGTATATCAGCTAATTGCTTATGAGTGCTGCAATACTTCAACATTATTTCCTCTTTTGCTACCAAATCACGAATAAAATGGAAGCGGACATCAATGTGCTTAGTTCTGCTGTGAAAACTTGGATTCTTTGTCATGGCGATCGATGCTTTGTTGTCACAGTATATCTCTGTTGCACTTTCTTGCTTATGCTGAAGTTCTGCTAACATCCTTCTAAGCCAGATGGCTTGACAAGCTGCTGAAGTTGCTGCAATGTACTCAGCTTCAGAGGTTGACAACGTTGTTGTAGCTTGCTTCTTTGAACTCCAAGTCACCACACCTGAACCTAGAGTGAAAACATGAGCTGAAATGCTCCGTCTATCATCCAACGAACCAACATAGTCACTATCAGTGAACCCATATAATCTGAAATTGGAAACTTGTGAGTACCAAATCCCATAGTCCATAGTTCCAGCGATATAACGCAAAAGCCTTTTTGCTGCTCCAAAATGAACCTTTGAAGGTTGTTGCATAAACCTAGAAATGACACCAACAGAGAATGCAATATCGGGGCGAGTGTGGGTTAGGTAAATCAAACCTCCAACCAGGCTTCTGAAACTTGTAGCATCTTCCATCTCTGCACCGTCATTAAGCTGCAATTTTTCACCAACATTCATAGGTGTAGCTGCAGGCTTGCAATTAAGCAAGCCAAATTTAATGAGAAGGTCCCTGGCATATTTCGTTTGAGACAAAAATATTCCATCTTCAGCTTGATGGACTTCAAGGCCAAGAAAATAGTGTAATAAACCCATATCCGACATCTCAAACTCTTTCATCATTTGAGACTTGAATTCATCCACAAGAGAAATAGAAGAGCTAGTATAAATGATATCATCAACGTAAAGGCAAACAATGATGAAATCATTACCTTTCTTCTTTACATACAATGTGGGTTCATTCTCACTTCTCATATATCCCTTTGTCTGAAAATACCCATCGATTTTGCTATACCATGCTCGAGGGGCTTGCTTCAAACCATATAGCGCCTTTTTTAGCTTGTATACCTTTGTTTCATCGCCCTTCTTTATGAAACCTTCTGGTTGTGCTACGTAGACCTCTTCTTGTAAGTCTCCATTGAGAAACGCCGACTTGACATCAAATTGATAAACTAGCCATTGTGACTGTGCAACCAATGCTAGAACAAGTCTAACAGTTTCAAATCGAGCAACTGGAGAAAATGTTTCTTCAAAATCAATACCATATTGTTGCGCATATCCTTTTGCTACAAGACGAGCTTTATGCTTCTGCAGGCTCCCATCTGCTGCGAACTTTGTCTTGAAGACCCACTTCAAGCCAATTACATTTTTGTCTTCTGGTAATTCCACCATCTCCCATGTACCATTCTTTTCAATAGAATTCATCTCTTCTAGCATCGCACTCCGCCACTCTTCCTTTTCAGCTGCTTCTCTATAATGTGTAGGATCTGAAACAGCAAAAGAAAATTGACAAGATGTATACATATTAGCATACTTGGGATTCGGCTTTGTAAGCCTTGTTGATCTTCTTAATGGAACTGGCTCATCTGGAGACTCTTCAAGAGTTGTAGATGAAGAGTTTCTGCTCGGTGAAGCTGAAGAAGATGAATCTGGGGAAGTTGTAGAAGAACTCGCTGCAGTAGCTGTAGAAGTTGGCTGTTGAATTTCATCAAAAGTGGTTCCAATCGGCATAGGAATCTGCTCTTCCATCTTACCATTGCTTCCACTCCAATTCCAGCTTGCCATTTCATCAAATACTACATCCCTTCTGATTAAAATCTTTCTACTAAGGGGGTTATACAATCTATATGCTTTGGATTGTGTACAATAACCAATAAAAATGCACTTTTCAGATTTTCCATCCAACTTATGACGAAATTGAGAATTTACCAAAGCATAAGCAATACAACCAAAAATTCTTAAATAACTTACAGATGGCTTTTTACCCCGCCAAGCTTCAAATGGAGTTTGATTCATAACAGCCTTTGTGGGAGACAGGTTTAATAAATGGATTGATGTCGCCACAGCTTCAGCCCAAAAATGATTCGGAAGTCCCTTTGCTTGCAACATGCTTCTTGCCATCTCCACAACAGTGCGATTTTTTCGCTCAGCGACACCATTTTGCTCCGGAGTATAAGGTGTTGTTAACTCCCTGTGGATGCCACTTTCTTCACAAAAAAGATTAAATTCCTTGGACAGGAACTCGCCGCCTCTATCAGTGCGAAAGGTTTTGATGGACAGACCACTTTGTTTCTCAACCTTGGCTTTGAATTGCTTAAATTTCTGAAATGTTTCTGATTTGGTTTCCAAAAAATAGACCCAACTCATACGACTATAATCATCAGTAAATAGTAGAAAATAACGACTCCCACCAAAAGATGTAGTATGCATAGGTCCACATAAATCAACATGTATTAATTCAAGACACTTTGAAGCCCTCCAAGCCTTTCCAACAGGAAAAGACTTTCTAGTTTGTTTTCCATAAATGCACCCTTCACACAATTCAATAGAATCAATTTTTGGCAGTCCAAGAACCATACCTTTGTCAACTAGTAGTTTCAACCCCTTTATGTTGAGGTGATCGTACCTCAAATGCCACAACTTTGAGTCATCCTTTGCACTTGCAGCCAGGGCAAAATTTTCCATATTGGAAACATCCAGCGGAAACATCTTGTTTGGTGTCATGGTGATGCGAACCTTTTTGCCTGACTTTTTGTTTGTAATGACACAAGCATCGTCATCAAACCAAAGAGAATGCCCATCAGTCATTAGTTGTCCAACGCTCAACAAATTGTATCCTAAATCAGGTACAAATTGGACGTTATCTAACATTTTTACTTTGTCATGGCTAGTATCGACACCCACAGTGCCCTTTTCTTCAACCTGCATCTCTTTTGTGTTACCAAGTTGCACCGTTCTCTTTTGCTTCTCATCTAGCTCCTTGAACAAAGATTTAGCGCCTGTCATATGATTTGAACAGCCACTATCTACAAACCATAAATCACTTGGCTTATGGTCTGTATCAACACAAGCCATAAAGAGATAATTCTCTTCCTCATTTTCTCCTGCTGCAAAATTTATTTTCTGGTCTTTATACCAGCAATCAACCCTTATATGCCCGTAGCGCTGACAATGATGACATTGAATGCCATTTTTTGTGTTACTTTGTTCATTGAACTGCTTGTGCCTTTCATTCCTTCCTATGCCTCTTCCATAACCACGACCTCGGCCACCATAGAATCCTCTTCTTCCTCGACCTCTGCTTGTTAGACCATTGATTTCTCCATATTTAGTTGCTGCATCTTTCACCTGGAATGCCTTCTCTTCGTTCTTTTCAGTAGATCGATTGAGTCTCGCCTCATGAGCTTGAAGAGACCCCATCAATTCATCAAAGGAAAATACTGAAAGATCCTTAGACTCTTCTATAGCAGCAACTACATGATCAAATTTTGGAGTCAAGCTTCGAAGTATCTTTTCCACAATGGTCTGGTCAGTAACTTTCTCGCCATAGGATCGCATTTTGCTGACAATTGCCACTTCTCTGGACAAAAAATCAGCAATAGATTCTCCACTTTTCATCATCAAGGTTTCCAAGTCACGACGAAGTGATTGCAATCTCAACACGATGACCTTTGAATCACCTTGAAACTCCTTCTGTAGAATGGACCAAGCTTGCTTTGATGTGGTTGCTGCCGCGATTCGTGAAAAAACATTATCATGAACAGCTTGCTGGATAAACACCAGCGCCTTAGCATCTTTTTGCTTGTTGTTGCGCAGTCTATCTCCTTCGTCAGGATCTGCAAATCCACTTTCCACCAAGTCCCAAAGATTTTGAGATTTGAGTATAGTTTTCATACGAATACTCCAGAATTCGTAGCTTTCTCCCGTGAAGACAGGAATGAGTGGTTGCGTCACACCCGATGAATTGTTGCTACTTGCCATAGCTCTGATACCACAGATGTTGGGAAAAAGACTGCAAAAAACTTAAAGAACAGAGGCTGAAAATAAAAGGTCTGAATATTTGCTGAAACAGTTTTTCTGTATATATAAAACAAAGGAAGATACAACCTTTATATAGGCTTCCAAAATAACCTCTAAGTCACTAAGTTAACCACTACTCCACTAACTAAGCAACAACTACCCAATATCAATAAACTAAAAGAAATACTGCAGCATGACTGCTAACAACCCAAGAGAATAGGAAACTACTAACAATTTAAATTTGACTAGGTCATACTTTGAATCAGTCTTCAATAAGTCTTCATATTGTTATTCACTTGTATAGCCATATCCATCATTGACCGAATACTAAACCCCTTCCTATCTAAGTACACAAGGTTTACTCTCACTCCACTTCAACGTGTTGGCATAGGCCATTTACTAACTATAGTGTGCATGGTTGTGTCCGCGTTGGTTGAGTCTAGGAGACTGAGGGTTGCTACATCACACCATCTCCAAGGCCAAAAGGATGGTATCGTCCCAATGTCTGTCTTCTGGCTACTGCCACAACTAGCTCTAAGTGGAATCGGAGAAGGATTCCATTTTCCAGGACATATCGCATTTTATTACCAAGAATTTCCAACATCCTTGAAGAACACCTCAACTGCAATGGTTTCGTTGTTTATTGGTATCGCGTTTTATCTGGGGAATGTGTTGATTGAAGTTGTTCAAAGAGAAACAGGATGGTTGCCTGATAATATCAATGATGGGAGAATGGACAATATATTCTGGCTTTGTTGTACCCTGGGATCAATAAATTTCATATATTTCCTTCTTGTTGCATCCTTTTACAAGTACAAAAATATAGACAACAAACCATATGTTGTGCCAAGTAAATGATGTACTACTTGTAAAGTATAATTCAGGCATAATACATAAATATGTCGTCTAATTTGATTTCAATTGACATTTATGTCATCCCAGATAAATAATGTAAATTGGTGTTTTGTGGAGCAAGAAAACTATCAATTAGCAATTTGTTACTTTGCAATGTTGATGTGGATTAGTGGAACTAATAATTATTATTTATAAGAGAATTTTTATTTTTTTTTTTTGGTTTATTTATTAGAGAACCAATTCCACCTCCATGGACCTAATAGATTAAGGGAAAGAAGATCCAATTTAAAAGTGTGGTTAATATCAAAGGTTTAAGCTATTTATACTCTTTTCATTTCAGAATAAGTATCGCTTTAACTTTTTTTACAACTCATTAAAAATAAAAATAAAAGACATCATTTATTAAATTGCCCCTATTTATTCGATGTTTTTGAGAATCAAGCTCTATTAAAAATGATTTTTTTATGAAAATATAATTGAAAATAAAGTACTAATTATTATCTTAAATTCCTAAAGCAATAATTATTTTAGAAGAATATTTTTACTAAAGCAACACTTAGACGAAGGTATTAGTAATCAATAAGTACTATGAGGGGAATTACATTACAATATCCTAATCCAATTTCAATAAGAAATTAAAAAGTATCCTACTCAACACATTCTACTTCGTTCAAATAAATAAGTTAATAATAAGAAGAAAAAAAAAAACATCTTATTCTATGTGATCAAATGATTTTTTTTTCCCCTTAACATACTTAGATTTAGAATATTTTGAGTTCTCTCATAACATTTTTTCAGATTCGAATTTTCAAAACCGACCCTTCAAGTTGAGTCATATAGACTATAGTCAACCTTCATAAAAATACATCTACAATTGCATGATGATATTAGTATCACGTGGATTCCAATTTTTGTGCATGATAGGCGGAGGCGTATTTTCATTTCAATAAATTTTTACATATAAATTTATTTTCTTAATATTGAATTCTGATGAACTTATTAAAGCATATCATATTATATGAAAATGGGTTGGGTGGTTTTTTTAGATGACTTTGGGCAATCTTTTTTAGCTTTTGGAGTTGAGTTAGGGGCCAAATTAAAATTCATTTCTAACTATGGTATTAGAGCAAGGCACATACCAATTATTATTATCGATGTTGGATCCTTATATTAAATAATCTATGCTTCAGATGTCCAACTCTGGGCGTGAGTTGGAGTATTGAAAAATCTCACCTCAAATGAAAAAGAAATGAATTTTAAATCATAATTCTATCGTGAAAGTGGTTAATTACAAATATTCATATTGACTCTTCAACTATATTGAGGCAAAATAATCTTAACTAACCTGATTTTAAACATTTTCATTTTTCCCAAAATAATAATGTTTCTTGTTGTAGGTATTTATTCCTTTTCATTCACTTTCTCTTCCCAATTTATCCACCCTTCATAAAAATAAATGATAAGGATGGAGGCCACGAGAGTCGATATAATATATATTGTAATATTTTTTGATAAAGGGGCGTTTATCGACACCCTTTAAATATATGTGATTCCACCACTTCTGGGAGGGACTCTTGGGGTAAGTACTTGAAAGTTTTGGCTTAATAAATGTTTGAGATCACAAGTACGTACAAATAGTTCAAATCATTTTATTAAAAAATTGGCTTAATAAATGTGCGTATGAAACGATCGTCGAAGGTTGATTTTGTCAAAAACTAATAATAAATAGTATTTAATTTGAAATTGATCTTTGGGGGTCAATTCTTTCAGTCTTCAACCGGAGATCTATTTTTTTGAGGTCGATTTAAAAAAAAAAGAAGGCAAATTTATGAATTTTAAATTCGTATGAATAATAATTAAGTTCATTGACAATATACAAATCATTAAAGTAAATACAAAAAGAAAAGGAAAAATGTAGAGTAACATTAAAGAGATATAAGCTCTTTGTGATTTAGATATTGTAGAGTAACATTTTATTCTCTTATTATATTGGTATAAAAGTGATATTTCATTCAATTTCTATTACAAATAACATAGACAACCATATGCAAGAGGCTTCTTTCTTTTTTTTTGGTTTCCCATTCGGTGTCCGAGCCCACATTAGAGCTCCGACTAAATCCAAATCGCACACTACAGGGCCCATTTGGGTGGCGCTCCAAACAGTATTTTTTCAATACTCAGGGCTCGAACCCAAGACCTCTGGTTAAGGGTGAAACACTTCCACCAGTGCACCATAACCCATATTGGTATGCAAAAGGCTTCATTAATTCATAAGGACATTTTAACAAATGAGAAGGAAACATATTTTTGAAGTATGTAACAATAAAGACCTAGAAACCTTAACCAAGCGTGTCGTGGACAAGTTAACACTAGATATAGAGGAAAATAAAAGTTTTTTTTATATGTTAACTAATGAAAATAATCGGTTATTACATGTGGTTATATGATGAATAAGACGACGGAATGAAAATTGTTAATCTACTTTCTGTCGTGATATTGCTTTCACAAGTTTCTTCACTTGTGATAGCCTACAAATTCTTGCAGTGTATCGATGGATAAAAAGGTCATGTCTCCAGCATCTTCCTCGCAAGAAAAGGCACGTCAATATTCAAAGGATAGAACCTGCATTATTAATAACATGCAACCCAATATATATAAACAACTCTCATCGGATAAAAAAGAAGCACTTCTTCTGCAATGACGGACAAGATATAAGGAATTGAGCAACCAAAATCTCATGGGTGGTTCTCTCACTCCACTTACCTAAGGCTCATCTTCGACCAGCTGGGCAGTAATAGTGCATATCGATGATATGCTCATCTTCGATCCACTGGACAGAAATGTGTTACCATTATAGAGATATCGCATATAGGTGATTCATGATGTGTTAGGTTCAAAGGAAACCAACATGTGTCGATTAGATATAAAGATTTGGGATTTGGACCAATGAAATTGTTGAAATAACATTTAGGAAGAGTTTAATGAGGGTTGCTAATAATGTCATAATAGGAAAAAATAAAAGAAAAAAATAATGATGAGTGAAAAATGGATGGGATATACCAAACATTAGTGGGGCCAACTTAAGCAATCTTCTGAATCAAATATTAATTTAATGTTATCCAATGGTTTGGACAATCAAAATCACCGATTTCTTGAACTTGGATAATAGAATTCATCGGTTTCTTGAACCTAATTTATTGCAAAAGTAAATATCTCGTCTAATCCATTGTCTTTTTGTTTTCATATTAAAATATAGTTTTTACCCTCACAATTAACATATGATAGTAGCAATACTTATAATAGTATGCACTATTTCAAAATAATAAAATATAAATCATGTGTTGAGATTCACTACCTTAGATATCTTGTTCTAAAAAATCTTATTGGCAAATATGAAGCTTTGAGTAATTCAATTCAAAGATCTAAAAAATTAGGAAAAAGTTTTTATAAAGTTATATTCTCCCATAGTTGGAGTGAAAATTGAAGGAAACAAAACATCAAATTTTTACGTGAAAACCCCCTCAAATAGTAATACCAATTATCATGAAAATAATTCTCAAAGTTTATTTATAGATATAATGAATGACTATTTTAATTTTCTTAAAGCTAAAATCAATTTTTTTTAAAAATCAAAACCTAACCAAAATAAGATTAAACCATCTAACCTTTGGCTAGAAAACATGGGCAATGGTCCAACAGTGCCTTTGTTGAAGACATTAGTTAGTAAAGAAATAGTTAACTCTCGACTAGAAGACTACATAAATTAAGGGTGTGTTCGGTATGAAGAAAAATATTTTTTTGCTTTTCATTTTTTCATGTTCGTTTGATCAACGTTTTCAAGAAAAAAAAACATTTTATCTAGGAAAATAATTTTTTTTTCTTTAAATTAGAAAAAAGACTATTTTTTTTAATGAAACTAGGAAAAACAAGATATCTACAAGTGATGTAACAGTCATTGTGTCCTATCCATCCTCCAATACGCTTCATCTTCATTCTCACCCCCTTTAGCTCCGATTCCCACCACCCCACACATCTACCTTGCTACTCTCTCTATTCACTTTTGTCAATAATTTACGTCAGATTTAAAAGTGTTTTCAATACTTCTCAATTTATTTATTTTTATATAAGTGGAAGCATCATTGGTCAAGACTTTGCTTTGAAATATTCTCAGAATTTGCAGACAAATGATTAATGCTTTTCTTTTCAGTGCGTTTTCGAATTGCTTTGCCCATTAATGATTAAAATCTCTGAATGCTTGCATTCGACGTTCCAGAGAAATCATAAAATACACTTGCAAATCGCATTATGATTTTCTTTTTATATAATCATACACTTTCTCAGATCTATTTTACTTGTCATCTTTTTTTTTTTTTCCGCGTGTTTCTTAAGAAATATTAATTAAAAGGGTGATTTAATCATATTATCTTTATTTTTTTATTTCAATTTAATATTACTTTTCTTGTCACAATAATCTTAACTTTAAATATATTAATTCGAGTAATTCACATTCGCATTATATATGTAAGACTTACTAAAGAAGGAAGCATTTCCTGTTTATAAAAATTATATTAAGAACAAATGGATCTCATCCGTCCCACCGTAAGCCTTTTGAGAGAAAAGGAAGGTTGTGATTCTTTTGAGAAACGGAAGTGATAAAGAAAATGGATCGAATTTAACTCAACCCTATTTATCATCAAGTATTTTGTATATATATAGAACTCAAGTAATATTATAAAAGCGTAGGCGATATATGCATGCTAAAAGATTAAATACACAGCCTAATAATTACAGAGCGAATTTTCAAATAGACTTTGAAAGAACAAGATAACAAAAATCAAACTGAACAAATACGCATACTTGCCATAGAGATTGAACATGTTTACATGTACAAAAAACAAGTATATATAACTCGTACTTCAAATCAATTAAAATTCTAAATCCGCCACTGCATACTCGATCGAGCCATGCTAGCTAGAATCACTTTTTGAAAGCATTAGATGCACCATGATCAACCACTTTGTTCCCAACTTTTCTCTTGTAAAACCAAACACATAGTAAATAATACCCAAAATTCACCATTCCAACTATAGCAAACACCCAATAAAACTTGTCAATTCTCCCCTGATTTATGTCATTTGGCAACCAACTAGTCGTCCTTCGAACAAGATCAATCAACGCGGTACTCACATAAAATGAAACCGCGATAACTAGCCATGTTAGGGCAGTTGAAACACTCTTCAACGACGTTGGAAATTCTTGATAGTACAATGATACTTGTCCTGGAAAATGAAATGCCTCACCTATCCCAATAAGAACTAAATGTGGCACGAGCCACAAGACAGAAATTCTGAATCCGTCTCTATCTCTGACTTCATTAAGTCTTTTAGACTCTACTAAAGCTGCCACTCCCAAGCCAATAAAAGTAAGCACATGGCCAACTCCAATTCGTTTGAAAGGCGTAACATTGTGGCCAATCAATTTTTCCCACGCGGGGAAGAGAAATCTATCGAATATTGTTAGAAAAATCGAGGTGGTGACGAGTACAATGACAGGGATTGAACCAGCTGGAATTTGAAAATGAGGTCCTAAATGTCTGTCCATGGCTAAGGCTTGAAGTACAGACAAACTAATTAGGACCGCGATAGGAGTCGAAAGAAATATGCTTGATGAACACAATGGCAGAGTTCTCAATAGACTTTTAAAGTCTTCTACTTCACTTACAGTACAGAGTCTCCATAGTTTCGCGATTGAGTCGTCCTGTTTAACATCTCCTTCACATTTTAACGCTGCACGGTTCAAAAACCTGCATCATAAGTGAAGAGATCAATACATATTTATGTAAAATTTAATTTGGAAGGACATGGCATTGACTCAGGTCGTCCATTTGCCACCTCTGAAATGATAACAAAGAAAAAAACATAACACATAATGGTCAAAAATTCAACTGAACTATTGTTCTTTCGCTAGTTTCACATTTCAACTATCAGTTATTCCCATTTGACACCTCAACAATCAGTTGTTTTCTTTTCCCTCCTGCCTGAACATAGGAAAAAGGAACAACTGGTAGTTAGAGTGTGAAACTAGCGTAAAAGCAATAGTTCAGATGTGTTTTTGACTATTAACTCGGAAGATAATATGAACTCACCTAAAACTTCTTGAAGGTGGTGCTATTGACATGGTTTGATCAACATTGGCATGTGGTCCATAATACCAATTATTCTCATCTAAAATTGGAAGTTTCCTTTTTCTAATAGTTGCCACAATCACATGAGCCAAACTAGTAAAAGGACTACCTTCAAGTTTAGCATAATGGTAAAATCTACTTCCACATAAGAAAATAACTAAACCAACAAAATTGGCAGCTACACACACAAAATACCCAAATTTCCAACTCACATTGTCTTCTATGTACACAATAACAGTTGCACCAATTACTGTCCCAATGTACATGGTGAAGAAGAACCAATTGAAGAACATGTTTTGATACTTTGAGTCGCGAAATTGGTTCGCGCCAATTGTTGCTATGTTGGTTCTCATTCCACCTAATCCGATGGAGGCCAACGCGATTCCTCCATATAAGAAGGCAAATTGAAGTTTTGTTGGTGACATACAAATGCCTGAACCATTTGTGCATAGTTGTTGAGGTCTCAATGTGTCAATTGTTGATGTTAAAGCTAAGAGAACTATGCCCTGTATGAGTTAAAAGTTAGATGATACAACTCATTTCATGATGCATTATAAAAAAGGGCATTTTTGTTAAATTTGAGTTAATTTTGTTCGATAGTCATTCAACTCTCAGTTTATTGCATCAAAACTATAAAGTCATACTTTTTGTGATACAAAAAAAGTTGAACTATGTCTATATATCATAAGAGAAAAAACACAAAACTCCAAAAATTGATAAATTCGATCCTCGAAAAAAGGGCATTTTTTTTGTAAAATTAGAGTTAATTTTGTTTGATACATTCAACTTTCAATTTATTGCACCAAAACTATAAAATTATACTTTTTGTGACACAAAAATAATTGAACTATGTCTATCTATATCATACAAAAAAGGGGAAAAACCGCTCCCCCATCCCCACCCCCACCACAAAAAAAAAAGATTTGATGTATGAATAATCTACCAAATCATCTACACCAGTCGAGAAAAGCCTAATGTACAAAACAATCCACGTTAATCGTATACATGAAAGGGTCATATTCAGAGGATAATTTTAAAATCATAGGTGCACCCTCCTCTAAAGGAAAAAAATGTATGAAGTAGGAATTGATCCCCTGAAAGTAAATAACTCAACAACCAACACTTAACCAAGTGCACCACTTAAATTAGTCACTAACCGCACTCAAAAGAGACATGATGTAAACAATTTATCCAATTGTAAGTCGATAAAAGGAAAAAAAAATGTATGAAATGGAAATTGATCACCTAAAAGTACATAACTCAACAGTCAACACTCAACCAAGTGCACCACTTAAATTAGTCACTGATCGCACTCAAAAGAGACATGATATAAACAATTTATCCTAATGTAAGTAGATAAAAGGAAAAAAAAAAAAAAGAGGAAAAAATGCATGAAGTAGGAATTGAACTCCGAAAAGTAAATAGCTCAACAATCAACACTCAACCAAGTGCACCACTTAAATTAGTCAGTGACCGCACTCAAAAAGAGACATGATGTAAATAATTTATCCTAATGTAAGTCGATAAAATCAACAAGAAAAGTAGGGGATCAGATTACATACCAGTAGAGAGATTAAACAAGAACTCCATACAACAGAGAAACAACCAAAGAATGAATCAGCAAGAATAGCAGCAACAACAGGAACAAAATTGACAGAGCCATTCATAATATTAGAAACTTGAGCAGCATCAATACTATTCATTCCAAATTCCTCAATTAAGTAAACTGTCAAGTTATTCATCCAACCTGCTGCTGCTATGTTCAATCCCGCTGTCGTTGCTACAAATTATTCAAAAACATAATTAAGTAAACGAAATAACAATAACGTTACGTTCTCTCTAACAGCTTAAACTTTTTGAGACGTTAGAGAAAAGAGACCTATTGTAAAAGGGAATGTAATCCATCCTCCTCGTTTTCCATGTCCAGATGAGCTTTTCAAGATTTGTGATTCTCCATCCATATTTGAAAAATGAAAAAATGTGAGATGATTTTTTATAAATGCACTGTTTCAGTTTATATATAGAGCTTTTATAGAAAGCTTGAAAGGTTTGTTTTTGTTATTTTTTTATTTTTTTACAATCTTTCCTTTTAAGCAATAAACAAAAAAAAAATAGTTTACTTTTTCCGTTCATTTTTACTTGACTATTAAAATAGATGTTTATTTTTACTTATTTAGTATCAAAAGTTAAGAGATAATTGGAGCAGCTCATCAGGCGTTACGGGACTTGGAAGGCATCGACTTGTTATCCTTCTACTGCAAAGAGTGAGAGTTTTTTGTTGCTCTATGAAACCATCCTTATGCGGTCTGTTATTATTAATTATAGTCATTTTCAATAGTAAAATTGTTATTTTATTTAGGGAATAAGGATAAATATACCCTCAAACTATCGTAAATGGTATGTCGATATCCTCCGTCATACTTTTGGGACATTGATGCCCCTGCCGTCTAAAAACTAGAGCATATATGCCCTTCACTCTAACGGAAGACTAAATAGGGACACATGGCACAATCTTATTCATCCATCCGATATTTAATAAATATAGGATCGGTGGATAAGATTATGACACGTGTATGTCCGCTAGTATAAAGGGTATATATGCTCTAGTTTTTGGACGACAGGGGCACTAATATCTCAAAAGTATGACGGAGGGTGTCTGCATACCATTTACTATAGTTCGGGATATATTTATCTTTTTTCCCTTTTATTTATTGATTCTTAAAAAATGTGTTAAGTTAATACTAGACCGATAAAAATAAATGGAGGGAGTATATATAAATATAGAGTAGAGGTAGATAATAGAAGAAATTATATCTTAACTACCTTGATTTTAAAAATATTTTAATTTCATTTACCCAAAATAATCATGATTCTTGTTGTAGGTATTTATTCATTTTCATTCGCTTTCTCTTCCTTGGTCCACCCTTAATAAAATAATTTACTTTTTCTTTTGCTTAGGCTATTGTCTTATTTGTTATTGATATTGTTTTTTTTTTTTTTTTTTTCAGTTGACTTTTTCATTACTGTATTTTCTTTTCATATTATTCTCTATATGTATTACATACTACCTTCTCCAGATCTCATTAGAATTATATTGAATATATTATTATTATTATTATTATATCCTCGACGAATTCATTTGCATTCAACCTAGGGGGGATCCCATGATCTCCTATCAATTAACTTTTCTTTTTCTTATTATCTCATCCTATTTATTTAATTATTTCATTTTGTTCCTTTGTTAAAAAAAAAATTAATTATGCTTGACGACTTTCATTATGCTTCAATGTTAGTATTTAATTGCTTTGATTAACCAGCTGGAAGACGCTTAAATTAGAGGAGATGTATTTATGATCATGCATGCAGGATCATTTGCACTTTTTCCCCTATGTACAAATAATTATTTTCTCGAGATATAAGTTTATATTTTGTATCATAATATTTCACGAGTTATGTTCTTTATTCTTAAAGAACCTAGCTATGTCCTGCTAGGCATGAGTTTGAATTTTTTAGGACATAAATTAAAGATCAACTCATTTAAAAGGTAAATTGTGCAATTAAATGCATGATTAGAGGTGTTAAATAGACGAGTTGGACTAAATGTGAGTGGATCAAAATGTTTTAAGTTAATAAATGGATGAGCTATTGACTACTCAGAGATTACTTGGACTGAAATGAATTGAACTGCAATGGACTAAAACACGGATCAAAATGTTTTAAGTTAATTTTATTTGCATGATGAAGTAAGAGCAATTAGTACTAAACATTTACGTTTGATATCACAAATATGATTTTCCTCCATTGCTTTGAATTATTGTTTGACCAACTTATATAAAAAAAAAATTGAACTATTAGAAAAAAGATTATATTTACTTTATTTACTTAATTACGTTTTATTACACCTCCACATGACCACATTATGTGTGAGATGACTTGATTTATTTATATTTATGATGAAACAATAACGTAGAAATTTTTCTTTGAAGGGTTGGTAAGACTCAATTTAATTATATGAATCCACTTAATCAGAAAAATATTAGGAGTAATTAACTATTAAAGAAAGCAACCGCTATATTTATTTAATTCTATAATCAACAAATTATTGGACTAATTTCTCACTTAAGTTTGAAAATAATTAACATAACACTCATGCTATTAATTAAAATCAAATTTTAAGTTGTATATTACACTCTTCACTTTTTGGTTTATCCCAAGACCCAAAAGTATCAACCTCAATTTTAGATTTTGAGAAGTCTTTAAGTTTAATCGTTCCTTTTTTAAAAAAAAAAACTTTTTACTTTCGGTGCCCAATAGCTTGTTTGGACGATTGGTAATATATTGTATCGTATTGTATTGTTATTTTAAATATAATATTTATTTTGATTGTTGCTTAGAATTTTTGTATCATAAACGGTTCTCTCAGTTTATAAACGTGGATGGATGCAATATTTTATTTCACACGCTTCAAAAATAAATTCAGTTCAGTTCGTGTTAAGTATTAGTGAAGCTATAATTTAATAGGCATAATACATAAATAATTACTCAAATTTGGTAAAACAAGTAAATACTTCAATTTTGAGTGTGCATGTTTACCTCAACTTTTCTCCATTATGTTAGTTGAACACTCCAACTTACAAAATGATCATCTAGACACCTCCAAAATTTATGTTTCATGCCAATCACGTGTCAACTAGATAGGTAGAAAATGCAAACATTAAGTACATGTAAAAAAACTCGTAAATAATTTATATATGCACACGTGTATTTGTGTATGTATATTTGATCAACTGCTTTAGGTCTTAATTGATTCTTCAAGGTCATTTGGTCAGTGGCGGATCCAGAATTTTATGGCTATGGGCGCTCACTATTAGGGGTGTGCATTATCATTCGGTTTATCGTGATTTTCGGTTTTTAAATACGTTAAACCAATAACTAATTTTTTATCAGTTTATTGGTTTTGGTTCTTAACGGTTCGATATTCGGTTTAACCAGTAAGAAAAATAGAAAATAAATATATGACTTCTCTAATAAATTTGATGAGAAAACACAATAATGTAATGAAAAACTATACGAGTGTAACACAAAGAGATATTAAGAGGAATAAAGTTCTTACTTTAGATTTTGACGTTTTGTATAATGTAAAGTTGTGAACTAAAAGTCACTTTGAAGTGTGAATTGAAGGTTAAAGAATAAAGACAGTAACTAGTAAGGTATTTAGATTAATATATAATATTTATGTACAAGTAAATGTAGTAAATTACTAATTTTAATGGGTTATCGGTTCATCCAATAAGCCAATATTAAAAACTAATACCGAACCGATAACCCAATAATTTTTTTTTATAAAACCATTAAAAAACTGTTAATCCAATAACCCAATAACAATAAATCAATAACACTTTTTTCAGTTCGATTTATCGATCGGATCGATTTTTCACACCCCTACTCACTATTTTTAATGTAAACTTCTATCAACCAAAAAGTTTAATTATAAGTCAATTGTCCTTTTTTAAAAAAAAAAGTAAAATAGCAGGGCAATATTTTTTCATTTCAATGCAATATTATTTGGATTGGTTTAAGAAATAAAGAAAAGGAGAAGCAATATACTTTTACAGCTAAATAAAGAATGTTAGAAAAAAACAAAGTAAAAGAGTAAAACATGAGAAAGAAAAAAAAGGAAAAACAAATGTTTTGATGGAGAATCGAATTCACCTGCCACCCTAAATACACCTTCATTTCAAGTCATAAACCAAAGGCGCCATCCAGCTTTATGTTCAATGGGTGCTGGCCATCATTTATATAGTAATATTGCTATTTTTATACTTAAATATGTATTGCTCGAGCCGAGGTTAATGGGTGCTCGAGCACCCATAACACACTACGTGGGTCCGCCCCTGCATTTGGTTATTAGTTAGAGTTATGCGGGTATTAGTTAGTTATGACTTATGTCGATTTTGTTATGTATATATTAATTATGCACATGATCCCCAAAATATGAGAAATATGTCATATTTTTGCTTTAAGTCAAAGTTAAAATTACTAATCAACCAGAATTAACAATTGTAAGCCTTCAACAAAGAAAAAGGAATGAAAGATGAAATTGAATTGACAAATCTGATTTTATACAAAGAAAAAAGAAAGAAATCTTGACAAATTTTATAGAGAACCAATTATCCATAAAGACAATCAAGACCAAAAAAAATTAAAAATTGGCACTTGAATGGGTCATCAATTTGGGCCAAAGTAATAGACTAATTTGTGCTGCTTAGAGTAAATGGACTGTGTCCAAACTTAGCCATGTCCAATCCATTAAAATCTAGTGGATTGGGTGGGTCTAGGTTTGGATTGTGGAGTAAATTCTTGTAAATTTCATGTATGTTGAGTTGGTCTACATGAACGATCCATGAGTTATGACCCAAATTCAAAATCTTAAAACTATGGATGTTGATGTTTTTCTTAGGTGCAACTCTTTATGATTCAGTTTTTTCTTTTTCACCCCTTTATGATTCAATATTCATCATGGGAACTTTGTTTTCAGTAGTGAAGTTTTGCACCGTCTTTTATTTCTGTGCATTACGCCATAACATTTACTATTTTGAGTTGCGTTTTATGTTGGATTGTTTGATAGCTGATAAGACTTATGCATGCATTAATAAGTGACACGACACCCCTTCTTTGCTTAGTAGATCCACCCCTAATATAATGTTGAAGTGAAGATTAAATATCGTTAATTATATGATTATGAAGTATTATTATTTATGTAGTTGAGTCTTAAGAATGACCTTATCATGTGAAAATGAGATAAGAAAAATATCACATATACCTAATTAAACTATGATTTTGTATTTTTATAGCAAATAAATCACTATATCAAAGATCTATATCGATCATTCACAAAAACTTTCATGTATAATTATATATTCAGGTTTTTTAAAATCATAATATCAATATTATTTTACACAAAAATATATTAAGAACTTCGATATACACATGCAATGCACGTATCGAAAGACTAGTAAAAAATTAACAAAATAAAGAAAAAAGAAAAGAAAAAGGGAGAACATATCTCACGTAACACATCCCTCTCTCCTTAGTAAATTCACCATTGATTTACAATTGTGAGACTGCTCCACCTTTAATCAGAGGTCTCAAATTTAAGCCCTCGACCTAGAGAAAAATCTTGTTGAAAACGTCATCCTGAAATAAGCCATGCAGTGCGCGATTCGAATTTAGTCGGTGCTCCAATGTAGATTTTAGACACCAAACAAGAAACCAAAAAACTAGATAAAAAAGTTCGCCCCTAATTTAATACTGAAACAAAGATTAAATATTACAAACCATACAGATAAAGAAGCAATAAAAGTAGACATAAGTAATTTAATTACAGTCAAACTTATTAATAAATATAACACGTCAAACTTATAATAAATATAACGCACTACATCATACGTTTAAATTTATTATAAAAAATTATAGATATCCAATAAAATCCAACAAATTAATATCGTACATATCTAAGTGAAGACCAATCAATATATCAAATTTTGAACAAATAAAAGAATACTATTCAAAAAAAACTTTGATACTTTACAATAATATATACTTTAAGACTTTGCTTATCTTAACAATATAATAATAATTTAGGTGTAAATTTTTTTATAAAAATAAATAAATAATAAATTTTAATCAAACTTTTTTATGACTTGTGAAATATTATTTTAGTTAGTAGGAAGTTTCCACTACATAACCCACACTAGATCTCCGTCAATCAGACTCAACGTGAATAACTATCAACCGTCCGATCAATTCATGAATCACTTACGTGTCAATCATCCGTGCAAAGCCACTACTCCATTACTTTCGACCCGACCCGTTTTCATACAAATAATTAGGTGACCCGAAATCCAATCACTCCAAAAATAGCGACCCCTTTTTCACTCTTTCTCTCATCAAAACCTCCAAAAAGTAGCTCTGTGTGGTTCTCTCACTTTCTCTCTCTATCGTTGTATCGTTTGGCGTCTCATCCGTTTAGCGATTTTGCCCTTCTTTCTCTTCTTCTATTGATCCAGTTCATCACTGTAAGTCGATAATCAAACTCTAGTTTTTGGTACCTTTTTTGGGATTTTTTAATCAGATCTCTAATTGTTTTTTAGTCGATTTGTGTTTGTGATTTTGTTTTTTGGGGTTTTGGAGATATGGGTTTTTGATTTTGAATTATGGGTTGGTGTAAAGTTGGAATCTTTTTTGATTTTGAGGGAAAAAAGAGATTTTTTTTATGGGTTGGTGTGTTTGCATTGGATCGATGGGTTTGATTGATTAGAGAAATGAAGGAAATTGAATTTTATTTTATTTTTTTGTGGGTATTAGAGTTTGACTTTGTTGGTAGTTGTTTTTAGTTTTGACTTTGATATATGTGTATTATTTTTCTATATGGTTCTTTATGGATTTGGTAGAGGTGTTTGTATGTGAGGTGAATTTTTGTTTTGACTGACTTGAGGAATTAGTTTGCGAGTGAAGGGGTTGTGTGATTTGACTGGTTTTGTTTAGAATTAATTTATTGCGTTTTGAAGGTAACCATGAGTGACCAAGGAGAAAAGACATGTCCTCTCTGTGCTGAAGAGATGGATATGACAGATCAGCAGTTGAGGCCTTGCAAGTGTGGCTATCAGGTTTGTAAATCTTCAAGTTCTAGAATAATATTCTTATGATTTTGACTATGTTTTGCATGAGTAATTTGAAACCATGTTGTTTTTGTGAAACTGGGTCATTAGAAGACTAGTCATTGTTATTGGCATGTTGTTTCTATCAAGACATGCTTATTAGGGTTGAAGTGGAGTTGCTTTGCTGGTATTCTGGTGATACCTCTTTATTATTAGACATCTAATTTTGTCTTGAAAGTGATAGGAGAGTGGAAATGTGTATAGACCTTAAGCGTATATTGCACTATGCAGTTATTAATGGAACTGCAAAATTAAGAAAATTATTAAAAATTAGTTGTGTAATCTAAGAAGAAAAATTGTAAATACAAATCACAATTATATGGAGAAAAGAATTAGAAAAGAACTACCATAGCAGCAGTAGTTTTGGTTAATGCAACTTCCTTTTAGTGCCTGCGCTGAAGTGTCCGCTAGGCAAGTTGAAATAACCTCTTTTGCACCTAGCTTCAGACCTTAAGTGCATCTCAAACGAGTCTATGATAACAACTCTATCTGTAATTTTCGAAACATTTTTGTGAAATTGTCTTAATGGTTATTGGAGCTCAGCCTTTTAATGTTGCTTCTGAAAAAGTTCTTTTATGCAATCCTGGCTTTCTTTAATGAGGAATTGTATAAATCAACCTTGGGAGCTACCTTGGAGGGGTTTGAGAGGTGGGGGTGAAAAATGGATTAATCATGCAACAGGTTTCTACTGTGCATATGCTCTGCTAGGGTGATATTTTCATCTCTAGAGTACTTATGCGTGTGAGTTTCATATTCATTCATCTCTTTTAGGTTTGTAATCCACGTGCTTTAGGTGGAAATTGTTGTGCATATCCACTCTGAATTGGGCAAGAGAGGTTGCGAGAGGGGGGGAATTAGTGCCTGATAGAGTACTTGCTTGTCCTTATTTGAACTCCATTATGCATTTAATTTCCGAATACCTACTTAGATGTTCCTATTGGATATGTTTATTTTTGGTAGTTTTTCTATGTAGAAATATCCAATTTTTCAGCTTTCGTTTCCTTTTATCTTGGGAGCCTAAATAAACGATAAGAATGCCTACAGCCCTCCTGCCAAGTTGGCTGGGTTTAATGTTTCCTTTTCATGGTAAGTTTTGGATTAATTACATAAAAGAACCTCGTCTATGTAAAAATTTAAATAAACCATGAAGCTAACTGTTGTTTGACACAATTTCTTCTTATTTTAACCAAAAAAGGGTATCTTTCCCTATTTATGAATAATTTAATGGTAAGCTTATCATTTTACCTTTAATGTGATATCTATTGTCACAAATGTTTATGGTTTGTTTTGGACCACAAGTTTCAAAAGTCTTTTTTTTCTTTCTTAAATTTCATACTCAATCGAACAATCACATAAATTGTGATAGAGGGAATAGTAGCTTATAAGAATGTGATAGTCTAGACAAAAGGAAGCTATACAATATACGAAGACCTATGAATAAGAGAAAATTCATATCTGACTATAACTTATAAAACAAATTGTGTATCGCTACATAAGATAAAGGTTATCAACAGACAAAATATAAATGTTTAGGAATAACTAGTGCCTAGGGGTGTCGAAGATAAGTTGGAAACCTGTAATAGTTTCTTGGGAACCATAGTATAAACATGAGGTTGCATCCAAGGGCGTGGGTGGTAGTCAATAAAATTGGAATCAAGACCATGGTAGAGCTAGGTATTCAGCAAAAAAGATTAGAGGATTTCTGTCGGTTTGCCTAAACCTTTAGGTTAAGTTACTAGGTTGTACCTGTACTAATGGGAGGATGCAAATATTCAATCGGATAGTCTGCAAGCTAGTCAGGTACCACCTTTATTTTTTAAAACCTACAATGCATTTGTTTTTTTCTTGGTCATAAAGAACACAAATTTTGTGCAGGGATTGGTGGATACTTTTGATAACTTCAATCTAACTGGTTGAATAGATTAGAAACTCAGTTTTTTTGGGGAAAATATCACATAACATTTCGCTTGTCTGATGGAATTTGGACCAACACCATCTTATATTTGGCTCATCCATTTAATTTTACCCCAGGAGAAAAAGACTCTCATCCATTAACATTTGGGAAATCTCCACCACTATGCATGTCTAGGCTACTTATTCACTTGTTAGAAGTATGACTCATTGTTTAGTCTCTTAGATCACTGAGATAAACTTGCAGCTATTGTGCCCTACGATGGTGTATGTTGCCACCAGTTGTGTAACAGACATTTGGATATCCCTTTAAAGGTTAAGCTAGGAAGACATTTCTTCTCTATGCCAATGCTTCTGAGAGTTATAGGCTTGCTTATAGGTGATGCATATGATGTATTGTAACCTGGTACTGTTTGTATTTTCTTCGGCAGTGATGTAGAACTCTTTGTTTTTGGTGCAGAGAGTTGTAAGCTGAAGCTATATCTTAAATGATTCATATATGTTCTTTGTAGTATCAATTTATAGTTAAAATTTAAGGTGACTCAATTTTATTTATTTTTATGTGTGTCGGGCCACTCAATTAATGCCAGATAAGAGCAAGATAGCCACTCAATTAATTCCCCTAATTGCTGGTCATTCAACACAATTATGAGATTGTAATAGCAGTCTCTTTTTCGTTTTTTGATAACTAGATTGTTACAACAGTCTCCTTTTCTTTTGATAACCAGATTGTAACAACAGTCTCTTCATTTGTTCACCATCTCAAATTACTCAAACTTAGTGTTTGTAAAGATTATCTTGGATTTGCAGAGCATAATAATGATAGGAAATTGAAGAGGCTTAGCACCATTATCATGATACATTTTATTATTTGTTACGTTAGATTATTCATAGTTTCCTTGTATTCTTCATGTTCCAAGAGAAATAAAGAGAAGTATTGTTAATGCATTGAGTTTTGAATGAACAACATAACTTTGAAGGGTATAAATGCCGTTCAACTTTACAGGGTTAATATTGTCTGTCAACAATTTTGTTTAGAGCTTCTGACTTTTATATTAGTTTAAAATTGATTTGTGTTCATTTTTGGAACCCCTTTCACTGTAGGTATGCGTATGGTGTTGGCATCACATAATGGAAATGGCTGAGAAGGATGAGGCAGAAGGGCGGTGTCCTGCTTGCCGCAGTCCATATAATAAGGAAAAGATTGTTGGCACGGCAGCAAATTGTGAAAAGTAAAATATGAATTAATATCCTTGTTCTCACGGACAAACTCCATTAACAGATTAGTAGGACCTATGTTTTCTGCATTCTTCATAGTTTTTTTGTCATCTAACAGGATGGTGAGCTCGGAGAAGAAATTGACATCTCGAAAGGGTAAAAGTAAAACAGCTGATTCGAGAAAGCAACTTAGCAGTGTGCGCGTTGTTCAAAGGAATCTTGTCTACATTGTTGGTTTGCCTCTCAGTTTAGCTGATGAAGATGTACGTACACTTCAATTTTGGAATCTTTAACACCTCCCTTTAAGATATTCTTTGTTTCAGTTCATTTTAAACTTTTAACTTAGGGATGTCCTAGTCCTAGATGCTTGACACTTCTTTATTTATAGAATATTATCTAACAAACTGAACAAATTTATCCCCATTAAAGCAGCTTCTGCAGCGGAAAGAATATTTCGCTCAGTATGGGAAGGTTCTGAAGGTGTCTATGTCTCGAACAGCTGCTGGTGCCATTCAACAGTTCACAAATAATACATGTAGTGTGTAAGTATGCTTCTTGATTTAAATTCGTACTGGCTCTGAAGATGCTTCATGTAAAGCAGTAATATTAAGATGCTGTTAAAGTGCCACAGGAAAGATTAGTCAAGGCTTTCTAAGCCTCACAAACAAGCATTAATGGAATCATAGAGTTGTTTTTGTTCCAAAACACGTCTCTCAATTCTAGAAAAGCCTTTTCTACATCATAGGGTTATATATGAAGATGCTCTTAACATGCTGTCCAAAAGAATTTTGCGAGGCTCATTTCACAAAAATAACTAAGCAATCTATACCCCGAGTTGTGTTCTTTTACCAAAAAGAGATGAAAGTGTTGAGTTATCTGTGTTCAAAACCTGTTCCTAATCCTGGAAAACCCTTTCTACATCATTTTATGTGATTTCTTATGTTTAAATTTTGTGTCCAATCATACGTCATGTTTATGACTACATTGATATTCATGTGTTTACCTTTGGGCTTAGCCATGTAAGTTAATATACACAACTCTCTTCTGCTTCATAGGATTTTTGGCAAGTATTTTAGTGGTACAGTCTTGAAGAGTGTACTTCTCCTTTCCTGGTGTTTCGAAGGGATAAATAAGAAGATAATTTTGATTACCTCTTTTTTTAAAAAGAAAATTATTGTGTATGAGCCTTCGGTTTACCCAATGCCCACTTCGTTGGATCCTCTTGTTTCTTAGTACTGTGCCAGTCTGCTGGCAATTCCCCAATTCAGCAAAGAATACAATACAACCATCCCCTCCCCATACTGTCCTTTTTGATACTTGTACTTCGAAGTTCTTATTTCTCTCATCTGAGAAAGCTTGCAATAAGACATGTTTCAAGCAGTTTCCCATGGAAATATTCAACAATTTTTTTTCGGGATTTGCCTTTTTATGACTGTTGGACTTCATGATGTTTATTAGGACATTTAGCTAGCGTTTGACCATAGATTCCCAAATATTTTTAGGAAACTAGATTTGAGTGAAGTTTGGAATCTGTTTGGCTATAGTTTTTGGAAACATATTTCACTTTTTTTTTTTTTTTAATAACATAAACCTGACTTATACCCAGAAGTTTTGAAAAACTAGCAAAGATACCCATAAGCTTGGCACAAATTTATCATTTTTACAATGAACTTAGATAATACATTATCCTAAAATATAACACATATTTTATTAAAAACTACTAATAACACGATTCACTGGGTATGTTGTATACTAATAACACAAGTAACTACTACAATTCGTCAAATTATAATTAGTTATAATTCGTCAAATTACAATTAGTTATGAAGATTCATTAGTGAAAAAATAAATAGTAATGACGGCACTAACTAGCTATGCTTTACTATAATCTTCCCACATTCTACGAACAATCTCTTCACAGCGTGCATGCATGCATTTCCTGATCAGATGACCAAAAAAAGGGTAGATTGGAATTAGTTGGGGTTATTAATAGATGGGATTTTTTATAAAATATAAAAGTTTGGGGCAAGTTTTAAAATTTAAAAAGATTTTGCCAAAAAATTGGCCCAAAAAACAATTTTTGAGTAGATTTTGGAATTTGGTTTTTAAAATTCACAAAAAGTAGACAAATTCTATGGGCCAACCAGGTCCTTAAAATCCTCAAAAAAGTGTTCTTTTCTTTACATTCAAAAGAAAATCAGTTAGCTATTAAATTTATAAACAAAAGGTCAGTTATCTATTTAGCTATCTTTTTTCACTTTTCTGTTGGGTACAGATATATTACCTATTCAAAGGAGGAGGAAGCAGTCCGTTGTATTCAGGCCGTACATGGATTTAATTTGGACGGTCGACCTCTAAGGTGTGTGCCTCATCTTTAATGATATGCAGTGCGGGCTGTTATTTTTTAGTAATCATTTTTACTTTATTGCTGGCAGAGCGTGCTTTGGAACAACAAAATACTGTCATGCTTGGTTGAGGAGTGTGGTATGATTTCTCAATTACTTAGATTTCCATCAGAACATTGATTAGGGGCCATTTTTTGTTTTTTTCTGGAACCACAATAGATTTAATGTCTCTAAAGGAAGAGTTAACTTTTGGTCCAGCCCTGCACCAATCCTGATTGTTTATACTTGCACGAGATTGGATCGCAAGAAGATAGCTTTACTAAGGATGAAGTAATATCGGCTTACACAAGGTACCAGGATTTATTTAGTTGGTGGTTTTGTTGTTATTGTGGTATTTAAGACTTAAGAGCATAGTTTATGGAACCCGTCTCATTAAAATGTTCTAGAATTTTCATCATTGGAATATCAAGTCCTTAAAGTTTAGGAGTATGACTGAGGAAAGAGCAACCATACTTTTGCATCTACTTTGTCCCAATTTTATTTTTGTAAAAACAATAGGTGGTTAGCAAGTAAGTCAATGCTACTTTTAAAAAATTAAGTAAACAGGTGCATTTCCAGGCTGTTGCAGGAAATGCTTCAACTCTTACTCTGTACACTGATCAGTTGAAAGCAATTTTTTTCAGTGGTCTTGTAATATGTTACTGTAGTATATAGCTGTGTCTGGACCAGTGGGACAACCTTGTATTGTCACTCTCCGTGTTATCTGTTCGTTGTATATGGACATTCATTGGATAAATAATTAACTTACATAGTTATTTTAAAGGAGTAGGGTTCAACAAATTACTGGTTCCATTACTAGTATGCAACGGAGATCAGGGAGTGTTTTACCACCAGCCGCAGACGATTACTGCAATAACAGCTCTGTTTCTGCAGGAAAACCTTTTAGTAAAACTGCTACAAATGTAAGATTTTCCCTTGTTTGATTTTTTTGTTTTTTTCCATGTCTTTTTCATTTTCCCCTTTCGCACTTCCTACCGTTTTGGGAAGGAGGGAATGAAAAATCTCTATTTGGAGGTCGAATGGGGAAGTCAGCATCTCAAGAGAGGGATATGAAGCTCTTTTCTTAATATCAACCTCTCGACATTTCCTTACTTGTGATTAGATTATCGAGATTTTAGGTGGAAAATTGCTGAAGTCTTAATTTTTTTAATTCTCACTGGAAATGATGCCAGGAGTGTGCCCGTCTTGCATACTGAATATCTGAAATTTTTAATCTTGTCATATGCCTTGCAGAATTCAGCAACCAATGCGAGAAGCTCTCCACCAAATAGCAGCCCTGGTAGATCAGCTACTCTTCCTGCTGGCGCTTTGTGGTATGCAATTAGAAGACTCACTGTTCTCAGTTATATATGGTTCATAAAATTTCACAAACAATATATTTTTTTATTTTTTCTAGGGGAACGCGTGCATTAAATAACCAATTGCCACCTGCCAGTGCACCAAGTTCTAATGGACTGCCGCCTGCCAGTGCACCAAGTTCTAATGGATTGCCGCCTGCCAGTGCACCAAGTTCTAATGGACTGCCGCCTGCCAGCGCACCAAGTTCTAATGGACTGCTGCCTGCCAGTGCACCAAGTTCTAGTGGACCTCTTAAACAGAAGGCTGAAATATGTCGCCCACTTACATGCTCCACAGTTGTTGCCAATAATAGTCAGGTCTTGTCATTGCCTGCCGAAGCAGGAAAGAAAGCTATTCATAGCAAAGAAAGTGGCATTAGTCAAGAGAAACGTAAAATAGACTTGTTAGAACCTGTTAAACAGTCTGTAGGAGCAGATGATGCAACCTATAGTTCTGAAAAACTTGATATAGCCATACGTCCTGCTTCTTCATTTATGAACAGTCAGTTTGATATCACCCCGTCTTTGAAGGACACAGATATACATTTGATCACATCATCTAGTGCTACAAATACCTTTGATCTTCCTTTGATGTCCAATGTACCTAGTTTACCAAAAGATCCCTATGATGCCACAGATGTTGAGGAGAATGTATGCTCAGATTTTTCATCATTTAGCATTGATAAACAACAAAAGTCACATGCTACCTATGAGAAATCAAGGGAGCTGTCGCCTTCTCAGACGAATGGGAAATCTGTGATTTCTGCAGATGATGTTATTATCTCAAGACAAACGTCTGATTTGAGACTGGAAACACAGGATCAAGGAATACAAGACACAACTCCTGAAATGGAGGATGATTTGCTATCTTTCAATGCACAGAGACATAGGGACCCTGAAGTAATTTTAGAGAAAAGCCACTCATCAAGTCCTTCCATCTCTTTACACTCTTCAGGGCAGCTCAAGGGTTATTCTTCGCAGTTTGCCAATGGGGTTGGACCAATTAGAGCGAACATGCAAACTTTTGATCAGAGAGTTGATTCAGTATTACAGCCTTCTAGTATTGGAGAACTTCCTAATGGATACCCTGAAAATCCATTCAGTTGTGCGGGTAAATATTTGGGAAGCACTGATGACACTTATTATTTGTCTAATGAAAGTAAGAGGATGCACTTGAATAGGTTTGAAGGTGAAACTGCTACTGCAGATTATAGTACTAATGCAGATAGGGGAGAGAACAATATAATATCTAATATTTTGTCTATGGATTTCGACCCATGGAATGAGTCATTAGCCTCTCAGAACTTGGTTAAGTTGTTGGGAGAAACTGATAACCAACAAGGGTCTAGAGTATCAAACTCAAGAAAAGTACAGAGCAGCAATCAATCAAGGTTCTCTTTTGCAAGGGAGGAAGAACCCGTGAATGCATCTACTGATTCTCATCCATCTTTAAGTTACATTGACAGAAGTTATAGTCATCGCCCTCTTGATCAAGATTTTCAAAATAGCAGAAGTTATCAGCTTGATGGTTCTGGTACTCGCAATGGTTTCTCACTATTTAATAATCAGGAATCTAATGGTTTTGCCAACAATTATTCTCACCTCTCCTCTAATAAGCAATCAGGTTAGTGTAGCACTTGTTCTTTTTAATTCTATCCCCCTTATCTATCTGTTCCTTTTAGTGTTTCAGATTTAGTTTTAGTGCAATTATCCACAAGGAACAGAAGGTTTGAAGTGCCTAACTTACTCATTTTCTGGTTATTTCTCCAGTGTCGAGATCTCAGATGACTGCGCCTCCAGGGTTTTCAGCACCAAATAGGGTCCCACCCCCAGGCTTTGCATATGAGAAAATGGAACATAATTTTGCTTCTCTCTCTGGTCAGTAATTTTGAACTGTTGGTTGTTTTCTTTACGTTATTGGACGTAATCTTGGATGTGTCTCAAATCAGTTATTTTGCAGGTACCCACATGCTTGATACCACCTCCTTACTGCGCAATGAGTATCCATCAATTGGCAATGTCAATAATGGGGACATTGAGTTTATGGATCCTGCAATCTTGGCAGTTGGTAAAGGCAGGGTTCAAAATGGCCTTAATGGCTCAAGTCTAGACATATCTCCAAGTTTTCCTCCACAGCCAAGTGGGTTTGAAAATGAGGCAAGACTTCAGTTTCTCATGCAAAGATCTCTCTCTCTGCATCAGAATCAGAGATACACTGATAATAGGGATAACTTTTTCAATGATGCTTATGGAATTTCTTCGAGGGTTGTGGAGCAAACTCTGGCCAACAATCTTTCCCCATTTTCACAACTGAATCTTCCCCAGGGTAGGAACTCTGTGATGTCAAATGGCCAGTGGGATGGCTGGAATGGTGGGGTCCCAAGTGGAAATGACATGGGCATGGCTGAACTCCTCCGAAATGAAAGGCTGGGCTATAACAAGCTCTTTAATGGATATGAGGAACCAAAGTTCCGCATGTCCAATTCAGGCGAACTATATAACAGAACATTCGGGATATAGATGTGCGTCTGGGATTTGTTCAGCTTGTTGAGCACAGTTGTGGGAGAAACAATGAATTAGAAAAATCATGTGTGACTAGCAGACGTGCTTGAGATGATCAAAGATACAATGATGCTCAAATTGTGGTAATAACTCAAGGATAGCTGTGAGGGAATATGATCGATTTGCCTTTCTAGAAGGAAGCTTGATCATGACTGTCTGAATACTGCTTTCTGATTGGTGAAGGATGAAATCCTCGAAAACAGGATGTCCATAAACCAACAGGTTAGTGTTTTTCAACCAACTTCTCAATAGTATGCTTATCTGGAGGTTTATATTTATATCGTAGCACAGGTAAACTCTCAAAATAAAAGTTTCTTCTTTATCACATCGGAGACGAACATGGAGAAAACAATCAGTTAATGGAGTATTTGATTAAGAAACCTTTCACAAATTTTACTACTAATAGCTTATATAACCTTTAAATGATGCAACTAGCTTGCTTTTAATTTAAGATACGCGTGGAATCATTGTCTGAAAACTATTGTTCCTGGTCTTTCCTTCAGCCCTTCCTGAAAACTATTGTTTTCCAAGTTTTTTGTGATTCCTGTTTGACTATCTTTTAGTTTGCACTAATGCCTGTTTGTTTATGACGACAATTCCAGGTGAAAGCTGCTGAGTTCTTCGGGGCTCCACAATTGTTTAGACAGGAAACCTTGCATGATTTAGTTGGCAGGCGACGTGGGAGTGGAGAATCAGGCTTTCACACACATTACTTGGAGGCATTGAGATACACAGCTCGTTTTTCTGAGCTTGCCTGCAATAATGCAAATAGTAAAAGCTGATAGAAGTTATAGAAATATGTATCTGTTTATACCGAACTTTCTCCTAATTATTTTTGGAAAAAATGAAATTGCTGCGTTAGCGGTGAAACATCATGGACAAGATTAGTTGTGTTGTGTGGAGCCTGATATCTTGTTTCTTGACAAAACTGGGTGCTATGAAAGAAACTATGGTGTGCTTTTTCCGATTACGTGCAAGTAGAGCCGTCAAAATGGGCTCGACCCTTCTAAATACATTAGAACACTAAGTTAAAAGAAAGACTATTTAAATGCTTTAATTTTCAATCATACTAATCAGTTTCCTAGATAGTAATAGCTCTAAGTTAGATCAATGTCCTATTCAAATAATACTAATTAATACCATTATATATAGTGCATACCTTCACATTGTAAGTTGTAACATACATATTTCTAATTGACAAAAGTAAGTTGAATCAATATGGTTAATTATTCTATTTGCAATTACGTTAATATATTTTCAATTTCTAATAACTTCAATGTCAATTCGATTTATATTCCTATTTGTATAGGACTTTGAAGAATTCTCCAAACCTGTTCTCTTTTCTTGAAGTTGATAATTCCTCCTTTGTTTGAAAACTTTGATAGCTTCAAATTTAAGATGTTCTAGACAAATAGTTCATTCATCTTTTAGTTTGATTTTTCTTCTTTTAGACATGTTATTTTTTTATTTTATTTTGAGAAATTGTATGTGATAATTAAATTTTATTCTTTTTCTTTATTCGTTTATTAAAAATTATGCGTACGCTACTAATAATACATGAAAATTTTATCCTTTATCTTGTGGGCCAAAGATATTTGTTCTTCCAATGAGAAAAAAACATAAAATAAAAGTAGTCTATTTTGTAGCTTAAAATGTGGAAACTATTAAAAAACAGTGGAATCATGGAAAACAGATGGCTTTACTATTAACAAATAGTAGATGTCTTCATCTTCACTTATTCTTCTGGACAACTTTTTGGTCTCCTTAAAGGCCATCCCTTCAAAATCCTACTTAGTCCAACACCCCACCACCCCCTCTTAATTTAGGATTACTAAGTGATAATATTAATTAGTCTTTTTTTTTATGTTTAAGATGTTAATTTGATTTGCATAATCTACAAGTAAAGTAAGTAAAAGATGTATATAATATTAGATTGCAAGAGAAGTAAATAAGTGATATAGATAGTAAGGGTTCATATAGTCGATTTTTCATTTGCTTAGGATTGGGGGTGGGGGTGGGGGTGGGGGGTATAGTATTTGTTGTTAGTTGCTAATTTTATATTAGTGATAGCTAAAAATGATAAGACTACATATTACATATATATAACATAAATGGGAGGAGTATACAACACAAGAAGATGGAAGGCATACAATAGTTTGATTTCAACTTAAAAAAGTGTCAAAAACATATATAAACTATCTTAGACTTTTAAGTTTCATATCTGAACTATTGAGAGTGTGAGTTTTCTACCTTAACTATCACCCAATAGTAAGCAGAATACACGACAAATTTCAGATGATGCGTGTACACTCTCTTTTGTTTCATAATTATGTCATGTGGAATAATAATTTCACTATGGTAAATCTTAGTGAATTTGTACTACGTTAAAAGTTAAGATTAAATGTTAAAACTATCATGCATACAAATAAATTTATTCCAACCGCAACATCCACCATCTTATTCTCCACTTTCTTAGCTGTGGTCTCATTTCTATCATGGCATCAATACCTTCAATTTGAATGGGAGAGTTTAAGATTTTAAAGAAGTCAATAAAAATATTGTACCAACAAATAGAATCTTTGTATATGTCAGGTCAATGAAGATTTTATGAACAAACGCAACGCTAATCATAAAATGATAGTTCAGATATAAAACTATTTAAACTAAATGACCAAATTTTGGAGTACAAAGGGGACTATTCTCCCCAACCCCCTCCACACCTCAACAATGGGGTGTCTAATTTAGTCCCACAAATTTTAATATTAATCTATTACAGGTAGAAGAAAAATACCTACAATGTAAGGCCCACACCAAAAACATAAAACCCCCTAGCTTTAGCAATACAAAATCTGACCCAAATCCAACAAAAAGTGAGTAAAAGGACCCATGGCTATGAGCAATTAAAATCCACCAAGCTTATGGACCTACCATGTGTATGAAAAGCCATATATAGGTCATAGGTCTTTTGTCCTCCTACTATTAATTCAATCATCATAGGTGTGTAGCAAAAAAAAAGGTCTATGTTTGAGGAATATAACATAGGACAAAAGAACTTCTCAAACCTAAGTGGAGTAAATTAAGAAATTGAAAAATAGCATAAAGGTAAAAGGAAAGAGCAATTGATAATGTGAGAATAGTAACCAACAAGGGTCGTAGTGGAGTGGTAAGTACTTCTTTACTCTTAATCAGATGTCTCAAGTTTGAATTCCTCTGAGTATGGAGTCACCTTTGTTAGGGATAGTTTCACCCCAATGTAGGACTTCCCGATGCAAATACAGATTTAATCAAACTCTAATGTGAGTACCAAATAGTGAATGGAAAAAAAGGAAGATTATGTGAGAATAGTGTAAAGTACATATGCATTGCATTTCACATGTAAAGTTGAGAAATAACCAAATTTATATGGTACATGCTAGGAGGATCTTTTCACTTTGAACCACTTGTAATGTACTTGCTACTAATATTTATTTGCTCCTTTAATTCAAATCATACACTATTTGTCATGCTGAAAAAGTTATTCATAGCCACTATTTTACGCTAAATCAATGAATACATGAAAAATGTTGATAATAACAAGTAAATCTTAGAAAATAAAGGCATAAATACCTTTGAACTATGATTGTTTTACGTGTTATCGGTTCGTGGAGATTGAAAACTACAACTTTTTTTATTAAAAAAGGATAGAGATAAAAGCTATGTCGTATATCTAACCAGCCTACTCAAATTCACGGAGTTTTTTTTTTTTTTTTTTGGTTAGAGATTGAAGGAGTTGTTGATATATGTATGATGGTGGGGGAAGGTTGTTAAAGGAAAGAAAATTATTCATTGTATTTCGAAACTTGCACTATTGACATTAAGAGATTTCTTGATTAAAGAAGATGAATAAAAAAGAACTTATTTTCGAAGACATGAATCAAACATAATAAAATAAAATAATTTAATTTTGAAAACCTAGCTCATAATCGTCGACAACACAAAAAAAGAAATAAGTATACATAGAGGAGAAAAGAATTAAAATTTAAGTTGAAGATAAACATACTATTTATTTTCTACCATTTAAGGCCTCGTTTATCAAAATATTTTATTTCAAATTATAATTTAAAATATTATTTTTAAAAATAATTTCTTTAAAATGTCAAGAGGGGCTATAATAAAGAAATTAAAAGAAATAAGAAGACAAGAATTGAGATAAGGGAAAAGGCAGATTTATTATGTCCCCTTCAATCATTTGTATTATATTTAATTTTATGATAAATATACGTGGCATCTCCCTCTCCAATTCTTTTTCTTTTTCTATCTTTTTCTTTTCTTCAGAAATTAGTTTTGGTTGTTGACAATATACTTTTAAAATGTCCTATCTGATGACATGTACAACTTTTAACCTAGTGTAATTATTATTTTTGCATGCATATATTATAATATAATAAGTATACAATATGCTTTGGATACCTTACTAAAGAAAAGTACAACACTAAAATAAAATTAGGCTTACAATGAAAATATATATCACATTATATAGTCACAAAATTGCTTGCTAGGTCATAAGGAATTTAACTTTAAACTTGAGTCAAACGTCTATCAAAAATAATGTCTTTATTTTCTTAAAATAAGAGTTCGATTGTGTACATATGACCTTTCTCAAATCTTACGATGCGAGATTACATTGGATATGCTATAATTGTTAGATATATATTCTCCTTTTTATAAGCATGTGTTTGCTACGGAAAAAAATATTTTAATTTTTTTTGTGTTTGGTTGGTAAAAAATATATTTTCTCAAGGAAAACAAGTTCCTCAAAAATGAGGAAATGACTTTAATTCCTAATAAAAGCAAAAAAAAAGGTTTCGTATATGACATTCTAAGTTTATTGTCTCTTTTTTCCACACACCCAATACCCCCAACCCCGAACCATCACTCTCCGTCCCATCTCAACATCATAGTCTTTTGATAAATTACATATAAATGTTTTTGGATCATATTTTTCGCTTAGTTATTCAACACTTCAAAATAAGTAAAAAAATCATTTATTATTAAAAAAAACATTTTTGATCAAAAACATTTTCTATCATACCAAACACATGACTAGGGAACTTAAAGTGTACAGTTTCTAAGAACAGTAAGTTTTAGGTTGAAAACAGGAATGACCAAAATTGTGGTGGAGTGATACATTACTCTATTGTTAATCAAATATTTTACGTTCGAGTCTTTTGTAAGTAGTTTTCTCTAGTAGAGAGTGTTTTACGTTCCTAAGTGAATTTTTTTTATACAAATTCAAATTAATCAAATAACAAGCGGGGTACTAAATACAAGTGGAAAAATTAATAAAAGAAGATACAACCATGTACCCACCAAACGGTTTATGAGATGGATGGAATCCTCCATCCTTAGGTTTCAAAATAGAGCCCTGGGAATAGAAAAGCCCCTCGTGAGGAGCGTTTAAATAGATACTATACATTACAAATTTTAATTAATCAGATCAGTATATTTGGAATATATACTAGATAATTATATAAAAAAAAACATGTGGCATTTGTGTTTGGAAAGATACTAAACATGTCAAGACAATGAAAGTAGTCCCTAGGAATATAGGTTACTGTTATGTTGTCATTTCGTAGACAATTAAATTAGGTCATATAATGAAGAAAGTGGGACACTTACTTGAGATTTTTCTAAAAAATAAATAAATAACTATGTGCAAAGTATATGCTTTTGGAAAATATTTGGTTGAAGCTAAAAAAAAAGGAAAAAAGACAAATATACCCCCCAAACTAAATGGTATGCAGATATCATCCGTCATACTTTTGGAATTGATGCCCTGCCATCCAAAAACTAGAACGTATATACCCTTTATACTAAAGAACATACACGTGTTATAATCTTATCCACCGAACCGACATTTATTAAATATCAAATTAACGAATAAGATTGTGTTACGTGTCTCTATTTAGTCTTCCGTTAGAGTGAAGGACATATATGCTCTAGTTTTTTGGACGGAAGGGGTACCAATGTCTCAAAAGTATGACGAATGGTATCTGTATACCATTTACGATAGTTCGAGAGTATATTTTTCCTTTTTCCTCCCAAAAAAGAAGCTATTTGAAGTTAGAGTTAAAATTTGTTCAAATAATTTTTTTTCGAAATTTAAATTTATATGCAAATATAAACTTTTCTTTTCTCTTTATTTATAATATATAATAGGCAATGAAAAGACTCAACCAAGGAAAAACAGGCTAGAAGCATTTAATGGAAGATTTGAGTGACAACTCTCAATAATTGCCTAAAAAGACAAATACCATGATGTGAAACTAGGAAAAATAAAGGTGTGATTGTTCAATGTGAAATAATAATTTTGATAGCCAAAACAATTATATTTTCAATTTTTATTTAAGTGTGTGGGGGTGGATTAGGCCCCATCATGAACGATTGTGTTGCTCTGCTCTAGTAATTGTGAAAAAAGTCATTTGGTTCGCAGACGAAATTATCCGAAGATTATAGTCTTGAGATTATAAGGTGAGAAATCGAGAATTAAATTTGAGGTAAAGTTCATACTTCATAATGTGTTCAGTTAACAATATAAATTTATCTTGGGGGTGCTCCTATGTTATTTGTAAAGAAGAAAGACGATACTCCATAAATGTATATAGCTAATCGACAATTGAACAAGGTCACTATGTAAAGTTGAGCTTCTTTTGCTTCCAAGATCACAACAATAAGCAAGGAAAAGCTCAAAATATGATGGAAATTTGAATCTTCACATTCCAATTCTTACAAGTTGTGACTTAAAATCAACATGTAAATGAATTGATAACAAACAATTCTTACAAATGGGATCAGTTTTGAGTTATATGTAAATGTATTAATAGTAATGCTGGGGAAAATACATGTTATGGAGGTGGTAATTGTGGCCTGATCTGGTAATAGTATTGAGTTGTATTCGTTGATGGTGTCGAATATGAAGCAAAGGAAAGATTGAGAGTGTTCGCGTTGTTGGGACCAGACATTTGAGAGGCCGAAGCAGTGGTAGCCGGAGTTGAGAATCCTGATGATGCTGCAGCAGAGAACATTGACATCGGCATTGTTCCGACCTGACTATGCATTTGCATTGCCCAGTTTGGGTGTCCGTGGGAGGTACCTACGTCTATTCTCTTCCCGGATACTCTTTCCTGCAAAGTCCATTCAGTTACTTAGCTCGAGCATCGAGTAGCAGATAGTAAGTAACATGTTATAACAAGTTAAACTGTACTGATGGAACACTGTCAGTGTATATAACTTGACCACTACAGTAAAATGCTTCAGCCACAAGATTAGTACTTTGTATTTTTACCATCCGAAAACAATCCAGTACTTAGGAAAGGCATATGTGCATCTTTTTTTCCCACCCCATCCCCAGGAGGATCAATAGTGTTCCAACTCATCCTCCAGTGTGACTCGAACCCTCAACCTACGGGAATTAATACGGGAAACTGCAGAAAACTATAAAAACAGGATGAACATTTTTGTACCTCATAGTTGGGAATTAAATTGGAATATACTCCATTCCACAAGTGAGCTTGTTCAGATGTCACTGCAGGTAATGCCTTGTAATGTGAACTACCAACTATCGGCGAACCAGATTTGTCCATCTGTGGAATCAAGAAAACACGATGGAAATACCGATTATTATTTCAATCTAAGAGAAAGTCATGTTGCTTCGACTCTTCAAACATGTTAGACGGTCCGTGTAACCGTGTTAGATCCTCCAAAGTAGTATATTTTTAGAGGATCTGACACGGGTGAGGCAACATTTTTGAAGAGCGAGCAACATAGATACAACGAAACAAAAGGGATAATTCATAATTGGAAAGTAGAAGACTATCAAATTCAATCTGTTGCAGCATTTCTTTGTAAACTACTCTGTTTTATACCTGTGATTTCGTTGCTTCTTGCATATCATAAGGATGATACTGGAAACTCGAAGACCTTTCAATTTCCTTCGGAGAAGAAGTCGCGATCCCCAAGTTTAGATCAAGATCCTGTTGGCTACCTGCATTATACGCATACTATAAATGAAACAACAACAACATTGAGCGACATTATTTATGAATATAGCAAGTGTTTATGAACGAACCTTCACTCTGAGGGTTAGAGTTTGTTTCCCCTTCATATGTACTTGGCTCGAAATTGGTAACAGCCTCCCTTCCATTACATTTGATCGCGGCCTTATCATACGCCCTAATTTGCATAAAATAAAAAGGGAGATACCGGTTGGTTGATTATTGTTGAGATATTAAGGGTAGTAAATTCATATTACGAAGATAAAATTCGTGATTATTAGGACCTTGCAGCTTCTACTTCACTGTTGAATAGCCCAAGATATATATACCTGCAATGTAAGCAGTGGAATCCCCACCATGAATATTATAGTCCCACTGATTTCTTCTTCAAATACGCATTCTTAAGATACATGATACTCGGATCCTCCAAAAATGTTGCCACAACTATATCAGATCCTTCAAACGTAATACACTTTTTGGAGGATCCGAAGCAGGTACAATGGCATTTTGGGTGGATACGATCAAAAACATTAAATTGAGACTACTGCTACAACGATATCAACGAAAAAAGTATCCACTCCGATAAGATTGTTAATGAATAAAGTTTCTACTTCTGCAACGACTGCAGTAAGTAAAGTATCTTACTTTTTCCCAAGGAATTGCCCCATCCGAGCCTCCCATCTCCCACATTTATGCAACGTTACTCCTCTATATTTCGAGCTCCCTCTCGAAAAACCAGTACTCTGGCGTCGCAGCACGTGCACGAATTCTTCCTTACTCAAGTTCTTCATCTACATTAGTTCACAAACAATACAAAATCCATGTTTAGAAACATTGAGCTTAACATGTTTAAGTACTAACACAAATTTTTAACATTTCTAACCTGCTTCATATCTTCCTCATAATCACTAAGGTTAAAGTTTATATCAGCATCAACACCCCGAAACTTAATTGCAGCTCTATCATACGCTCTGATACCATGAAGAAAAAATCGAAAAACTTCATCAATCCATCTGAAATGATATGACAAACTGTCTACATAACAAAAATTATTTAATCATTTACCTAGCAGCTGCATGAGCAGTGTCAAATCCACCTATACACAAACCAACAACAAAAAATCCCAAAACAGAATTAGAATAGGCATAATCAAAACTCCAAAAAATCATAAATCAATTAGATAATAATAAAAATAACAATTACATAGTACATACCCAAATATACTTGTTTTCCACAGTCCCTACACAAAGTAAATTAACCAAATTACTTAAACAATCTAACAAAAAAAAAGATTAAAAAAAAAAAAAAAGTAACACAAACCATATATGTGATTCCCATCTACCAGTTCTTCTATAAAAAGTAACACCTCTGTACTGTGAGCTTCTGGACCTAGGTCCCCTCCTACTTTTTTTAACTGGCTGTTGTTGTTGTTGTAGGCGTCCCATTTGCTGCACCTCTCGGAAACTAACAGTATTGGGTGGATCCGTCTGTGGATCCACCCAATCAGGTGTTCGAGAGGTGTGGGTCCGATTCAACTCAGCATTGTTGTCCACTGGGAACAACTGGTGAGTCACGAACTCGGACCTTGTTACTACATATCCCTCTTCATCATCATTGTTACTACAGCTCCGGCTAGTTTCACCTCCACCACCACCACCAACTTTAAGTATGTCGAAATTGAAAGCGAACATATCGCCGCTGCCAGCAGCGGCGCGTGTGGAGCACGTCTCGTCATCTCCGGCACTACTACTAGCCTCTACATTCCTAGCCGATGAATTGGAGCTTCCCGATTCATCGGCTAACGAATGTTTCCCATCATATATTGCACTTAGATTGAGATCCAACATCATTCCTTTTAACAAATTCAAAATTCTCACTTTTTTTAATTAACTTTTTTGTTTTTACAAACCTATTTTATATATGTTCAAACATTTACGAAGAAAAATTGAATCATGAAAACTCGAGAACTCAAATTGAAGAAGATCAATAAAAACAGAGCAATCTCAACAAAAACAGAGCAATGAAAGTGAGAAGCTCAACAAAAACAGAGCAATGAAAGTGATTCTTACATATTTTGTTTTGTAAATTGAGAAAAATAAATAGAGAGAAGTAGAAGAAAGAGTGATTGTTAAGATATATGAAGTGGTGGATGTGTGTATATATATATAGGTGAAAAAAATGGAGGAAAAGTGAAGCTATAGAAGAAGAGGAATAATGGTGGACTGTATAAAAATTAAAATGTATAAAATCCATGAAATTTTATTATTATTTTTGTATGTATTTGTTGAATTATTTTATTTTTAGAAAGATAAAAGGGCAGATATTATGAATTGTTTAGTGCGAGGTATAATGTATAATAATCTCAGAAATAAAAAGTAGGATTGTTTTATCATGCGTTTGATTAAATATATTAGATAATATTAGAATTATATATGATGAAATAATTTATCTCACAATAATTAATTTTGAGATAACTTATTTCCGACTAAATGACCTGAGTGTTATGGAAAGAGTATTTTGTTTGTTTTATTTAAAGAAAGTACAGAGAGAGAAAGAGGAAAGATGGGACGTGTGACTGAAGGACATTTGGCTGGTTATTCCTATTTTTGGGAAAAACTAATATTTATTTATTTTATTTTTTATTTTTCTCTTTTCAAAAATGGAAGGGTTGTTGTCATCGTCGTCTACTCTCTTCATCTCATTTTATATGAATTAGTTTGATTTGACACGAAATTTAAGAAAGAAAGAAAAATTTGTGAAACTTGTGATCTGAAATAAGTGATAGAAATGTGTGTGAATAGAAATTATTTCATTAAGAGTAAAATAAGCATATTAAAAATAGAAATGTGTTTTTTTTTTGGATTGATTTAAAAGGAAAGTGAGTCATATATAGTGGGATAGAGGGAGTATTATTTTCTTCGTCCATTATGGGGTCGTTTGGTACAAACATTGATAATACAAGGATTAGTAATGCAGATTAGTAACGCGGGAATTAATAACGCAGGGATTAATAATGCAGAGATTATTTTTTGTCAAGTGTTTGGTTCATTACTTTCCACTTAATCTTGTGTTTGATTTAAAACTCTACAAAAAATTTCTTTCCTATTATACCTTTGTGTTATTATGAGATTGTTAATTTCATGTAATTGGGTCAATGTAGATAATCGCCGGACAATATATTTTTTTTGTAAGATTTTCTATTTCATTTAACAAGTTAAGTCAAATATGTGTGTGTGTATGTATATATATATAAAAAAAATTGTTATTAATTTTAAGGTGTGATGTACCACTAAGGAGATCATTAATGGCACGGTGTATTTCTAATTTTTGTTGATCAAGTATATCTTAAACTTAACATAGATTTAAGACTAGTTAAATTGTTCAATACCTAAAGCTTGTTTTTTTTTTAAAAAAAATAGTTCAAGTGGTTAATCGACAAACTATCTTGAATTAAAAAAAGATGTAGAACTTTTTTTTTAGTGAAATCATTAAATTACACAAAACGAATTTGGAGAATTAAAAAAGAACATTTATAACCATTCAATATAAATGAGAACGAAATTAAATTATAAAAGAAATTTAGGAAAAGAAATAAGGGGATAGTTTAGTCATTTAGGGATCTTATCCAAGGTTTGTTAAACCTTGGATTAGTTATCCCTCCATTTTCTAGGGATAAGATATGACCACATATGGTGGATAAGCAATCCATAGATTAAATTAAATAAAGTAACCAAATAATGTATTAGATGGACTAAATTTTAATTCATGGATTATTTTATCTAATACCGCCTACCAAACGGGTCCTATATGCTATAGTTTGACTGAATATGAAGTTTAAGAAGAAAAAAACTTTTATAATTTGTGGCCTAATCACATTAAGAATTAAATAAATATTTTAAAATTAGATAATTATTAAATATAAAAATATGCCATTTTCGAGGACTAACTAAAAGAAAGTGTTGTATAAATTTAAAAAATAATTCCTTTTCTTATTTCTTTTTATTAATAATTAATAAATGTTTGAGTCAATTTGCTCACGTATTGGTGGGGTAGGGGGATTTGATATATAAATAGTTTGTCATTAAAATAATACTTAGTTAATAAATATACTCCATATATTTGTATTTTTTAATTAAAAAAGGAAATAGAAAAACGATGAGATAGAAAATTACAAGATATAAAATCGAACTTTACTTAAAAGGTAAATTTTAGATAGTCAATTGACTGAATATATAGTATACATAGTTTATGTATAATAATGTGTATATTAATTTATATATGTAGATAAATATTATAATTATTTTTCGTAAACGTTTAAATAGGTTAAAACTTTTTTCATTCTTTTTATATTTTTGAAATTTAAACATGTGACGACTTCGTGAATAACGATTTTCCTCCGGCCACACCTTTGAGTGCCTTTCTCTTTGAGATTTATACATTTTTAATGCTTGGTTAAAATTTAATTTCATCCTTCTATCATAATAATTTATAATTATCATGGATGAAAAGTGTAATGGTGTAATACATTAAATTATAAAAATAATAAATAAAATAAAAAGTTAGCTATTAAATGCAACAATCTGTCCCATTTCCATAACTTCTTTTGGAAAAATCAAGCAAGGAACCTATGCTATTTAATTAAATAATTACTGTCCTTCGTTTCGTTTGACAGTTTTTATTATAAATATTTATTTTTATTAAATTAATTCTATTATGTATATTTTGAAAATTTAAGTCTGATTTCTATACATTATATTTTTACGCAATAATAGAGTTAACAGTAGAAGAAAGTAATAAATTTCACTTAGTTTGATAAATGTCCAAATAAAAAAAAATATAAAGGATAAGTAAAAAAATAAATTAATTTATTAATTTCTACAAAAGGAGTATTTGTTCCTATAAATTAATAATTATTTTTAAAAAAAAGACTTCTTGAGCTGTACATTTTGCAACTTTAAATTTAACGTTGATTATCACGTGTTTATTGGAATTTTCTTTATTTTATTTTATTGTATTGTATTCTTTTGTCTTTACTTTTACCTTGTTTCTTTCAGACTGTGAAAGCTCCATTTTGCTTGTATTTCACATGCATAAATATTTACTTTGGTTGATTGATTAACCCTTGAAATCTTTTTCTTTTTTTTTAAATTCTGCAAATATGAAATCATAGAATATAGTTTTTTTTATTTCATGTTAAATGATTTTTGGTAACAAATTCTGAATCTAGAATCAGTAAAGTTGTTTTGAATAAATATTGTTATATACTTATAATTTGATTTTTTGACATGATATATTATAATATAAGTTATTCGAGTAAGAAAATAGTTGTAGTTGCCTCTTTATCTTGTACTTAGATATATACTTTTTTTTAATCTCAAATAATCTTTCTAATTTTTAAAAGTAATTGTTTCAAATTATTGTTTGTTATTTTAGAAGTTCTAAGTCCAAATTAATCACGTATTTAATTTCATTTTGTCTTAATAGTTATTGTACTTAAAGACTATAAATATTTAATGAAAAGAGACTATATCTTGTAACTTAAAAAGAGGATAAAATAATAAATATCTTTCTTGATTAATATTATTTTTTTAGAAGCGTATAAAAAAAATCCGATAGATAATTTGAGATGAGAAATATTTATTTTTTTACTTTCTGGGATCTATCATAATTATAATTTGCTCATTTGTCGACTACATTACTTTATGAATAAATATCCAAATTTATGTTGAGATGTTGATTATATACTTTCTATTTCACTTTTATTTATTCATTTTAATTTTGCACCCTTTTTTAAAAAAAAAAATACTTACTAATATGAGTATTCCACCCACAACAAATTTTTAACATGGAAAAGGAATCACATTTATCAATTTTGTCGTTGCCGACCATACATTTGTCACCAATACTGGATAATTGTTACGTATTATTTGATTGTCTATTATATTATATTGTATATTTAAATAAATATAACATTAGATTTGTTGTATCATTTTTCATCATTATATAGTGCTATAAATTAATAATATAAAGAATAAACCTATAGAAAAAAAGGATTCGAAATAGATAAAGGATAAAATAAAATTATTAAATAATTACTGAAAACAAAATGAAAGGGAAAAAAGAGAGGAAACTAATAGATATGTTCATGATATATGAGTCAACCTCTAAAGCTAGCTTGTAATGAGTTGATTATCCAGATTCATATATTATATATATAAAAAGAGACCAACGGACTCATTCCTCATCGATGTGGGCGACTTAACAACCCCTTCAAACAAGGATTGAAAGCTTGGTGCGTGTATCAAGAACAACAAAGGCAAAGCGCAGGAATTGCGATAATCAATCTGATTCTGATACCATGATAGATATAAAATTATGGTCTAACTCAATCTCAAAAGCTAGCATATAAATGAAGAATTGTTCAAATCCATATGTGAAGACCAAAAAACTCATCCTTAAAAGATATGGAGACTTAACAGTAACGATGTAATCACATTATAATATCGATCGTTACACAAGATGAAATTTTTCTCCTTATTTCTTTTTATCTTGAGAAACAAAATAAATTAAAGAATCTTACCAAAATCTCCACTTGGCATGAATCCTACTTATGTAAATTATAAAAGTCAAAGTTATTATTTTTAGGCAAGATGTAGACGACATGGAGTAGATGTGAATACTAACCACGCCCCCTCCCTCCCCCCCACCCCCACTCCACCACCAAATAAAGTAAAATTTCACAACATGTGCTAATTTATCTCCTCAAAATATAAAACCTTACTTTATAAATATAAATTCACATGTGCTTCATTTGCTGGAGGTGTAGGTCGGCATGCTAAGTAATTTTTTGGTACTCAAGTGTATATTCACAAAGATATGGGCATGTTTGGTAGTATGGAAAAGTTCAATGATGATATATATGTTCGATCTGATATAATAACTCAAAATATAAAGAAGTATTATTAATCTCTTTGTGTCATCGAAAAAACACAATAAGACAAAGATAAAAAGGATTAAATTTGCAAAGAATTTTTATGAAGTACTTTAATTTGTTATGTACCTTACTTCCTATGTTAATCTGACTTATTCTAAAATCTAAAATAGTTATAATAGTTCCTTTTAAAATTCAAAAGCAACAAACTGGGAAAATAGAGGTTGTAGCTCATTATTTATTATTCTCTCTTGGTTTTATTTATTTTGGTAAATGGTATGCGATATCCTCCGTCATGTCCGTTAGTATAAAGGGTATATATGATCTAGTTTTTGGATGGCAGGGACACCAATGTCCCAAAAGTACGACGGAGGATATTTGCATACCATTTACGATAGTTCAATGGTATATTTCCTTTTTTCCTTTAAAATATAATCTTTCTTAATTGAATATTTACTTTATTTATAGAGATAAGTGTCAAAAACACACCTAAATTATCCCATTTTTTTGAGTTTCATACCTAAACTATTGAGAGTGTGAGTTTCATACCTAAATTATCACTTTTTAGTTTGAAAAACACACCTCTAAGGGTGTGTGTAATGCACTCTCTTTATTTGAAAAACCTTGACACATGACATTTCATAGATAAAATATTCCACCTTGACAAAAATTAAATAATAAATTATTAATATTAATAAAAAAAATAAAGTGTCAAAACCCCAATATATATATATATATATTTTATTTTATTTTTATTATTATTATTATTATTATTTTTTAAATTAAATTATTTATCTTACCCCATTCCACCACCTCCTCCGGTACCCCCCCCCCCCACAATCCCCATCCTTTTTTTTTTGAAAAAAACCACTCACTCATTCCCCCAAAAAAATTATATTATTTTATTTTTAAAAAAAATTCTACCCCATCCTATTTAACCCTCCACTTCTAATTTATTTATTTATTTTATATTTTTTTCATTTTGTGTTATATATGTACATATATTTCTAGGATTTTTTTTTACTTGTGTACCGTATATAGCATAAATAAAAAAAATATTTTAAAAAAGTCTTGCGGGGGCAAGTAACAAATATTTTTGATATCTATATATATATAACACAAAACGAGAAAAGAAATTGGAAGCAGAGGGTTATGTGACTAGTGAATAGAATATTTTTTTTTAAAATAAAATAATATCTAAATTAGAATTGGAAGGGGGATGAAGTAAAAAAAAATATTTATAAAAGAAATTTAAACAAAAAACAACAAAACAAAAAATTGGTCGGGGGGGAGGGAGAGGAAGTGATGGAGTGGGGTAAGAAAAATATTTTACTTTTTTTTTATTTACACACACCATGATGAGAGTGGTATAAAAGAGAGAGGTGTGTTTCTCAAACTAACAAGTGATAATTTAGGTATGAAACTCACACTCTCAATAGTTTAGGTATGAAACTCAAAAAAGAGATATAGTTTAGGTGTATTTTTGAAACTTATCTCTTATTTATATGTCATAATTGAGGTGTTGATAGTTTTAGAGAATGATTACTACTAAAAGTAAAATAAAAAAAGTTAACTAATTTTATCTTCAATTTATGATAAAGTAAAGACGACAAGTATACGACATAGGGGTAACCTAACGTGAAATTAATAAGGCACCTACTTCTTTGTTTTCCAGTACCTAAAGTCTCTCTGATGTGCAATTATTATTATTAATAATTAAGATATGGTAGACTTTCACCAAAAATAAATAAATATGGAAGACTTAAATATTTGTCCCAAACAACATAAAGAAAAGATACGGCAATTAAGATTGGATAATGTATCACCATTCTAGCAATGTTAAAATTTATTTGAAGTAATATAACATAATTAAATTTAGATTTACGTTTTATATAGAACTCATTTATTAGAATGACACTTCCGATACAATAGGAGTATCAAATTGAAATTAAAATTTCTGATTAAAAGTGAAGAAATCTCAACCCTTCTACCACAATTTATAGTATTAAAACTACAATAACTTAGTACTACTACTTGCCACTTGGAGTAATTTAAGATAAGCTTTTCGATCTCCATATATCTTCCGATCTTTAAATCTTTTATTAACCAAATGTAGTAGTACTACTACTAATTAATTATACGGAAACTATTGATTAAGCACTAAGCAATGTGAATAATGTGATCCAAAATTTCTTTTTGATTGTCTAATTACGTCTAAAAGAATGAATATTTATGTTCATTATAGAAATTAAGCATATTTCATATGGAATCAAGTGGCTTTAACCGTGTTTAACTTTTCAACTAATTGCATAATCGTATAACTATAAATATGTCATAATATATTCAAGATCATAGGTTAAAAATACATTTTTCATCTGTTATAAGATAATTTTTTTCTTAATTTCTTAAATTAAATGCTTAGTTGAACACAACCACATAAATCATACTCCCTCCGTCTCATTTTATGTGACACCTTTTCCTTTTTAATCCGTCACAAAAAAATGTCACCTTATTATAATTAAAAACAATTTAACTCTAAAAATTTTTTACCCTTAATGAAATAATTTTCAACCACACACATATCTAAGATTTGTTTTAGACCACAAGTTTCAAAAGTCTTCATTTTTTTCTTAAATATCATGTCAAATTAAATTGTGTCACATAAAATAAGACGGAGAGAGTAATATTTGTAAAGTTTTGTATATTTTATAATAATACCAATAATAATTGACCTATTTAATGAAGGGTTGAAACATGAGTTTTTTGTTGGACATGTAGCCCCATGTTCATAAAACATAAGCCTAAATTCAAACCTTTTTTTTCATTAATAAATGTCTTCCTATTAAACAATAGTATATCCTAGGACAAGAAGTTACCACGTTGCTTGACCTTAAAAACAACAAAAAAACCTTGTCACAAGTTTCAACAGACTTGGATTTCATGGACCAATAAAATCTTATCTACTCTATTACTCATTGTTTCATTTTTAATTGTTTTTAATAAAAAAAAAAAAAAAAAACATTTTTTTGGGGGTGGAGGAGGGGATGGGGGCAAGAGGGAGGGTATTACATGATATGAAATTACTCATCATCAACAAAATGAAATTCGCTTATTAAGATTTTCTTTTCTTTTTAATTGTCGATTTATCACTTTCAAATTATTTTATTATCAAACTAAAAACTCTTTAACTTTTTAAATAGTTTCTGTAATATTATTTTCTGAAAATAATAAGTATCTGCAATATTTTTATTTTTAATGAAAGTTTAGTTACATCTTAACTCAAAATATCACTATATAGAATCTAAAATGGATGAAAAATATGAAATACCTATTAGCTGGCAATCATAACTAAGATAGTGTTGCCTTCACCTTTTTCTTTCCTTTTATTGGATGCAATCCATTTATTTCTATGTGTCCTAAAGTTCTATCTTAGCTTAAAGGATTATAAAGAGCTAGGGACCATGAATTTGGACCAAGATATAATTATATTACCTCTTGATAGATTGTTTCTTTTTAGCATATTTATCACATGTATATATATCTTTGTACAAGAAAAATATCTCACCTAAAGATTACAACAATAGTAACATGTTCTGGTTTCATAAATGGAGTTATACACAAATTTTATCCCTATTTTGTGTAAGATAGAAATATCATTTTCAATATACCCTCAATTTAAGAAAAACATTTAAATTTAATAAATATGATATTATAAGTAGAAGGTTATGAGTTATTCATGAATTTTGGCAGGTTCATCCATCAAAAACTCATAGTAATATCTACTAGGATATTCTTGTACAAAACTTTTGCTAATCTATTATGAATTATTGTAACAATTATGAAGGTCATTTTGTGATTTTTGTTTCTTTTACTTTGTTTGACCGTCTTCATTGCTATAAAATGATATTTTTGAGTTGTGGGAATGAGTGATTCGATTTATCAGATGATCAGATGTATTTTGAATGAGTTTGTGAGTTTTTGAAAGTTTGAAACGTAAGAGGGTTGATCAAAGTCAACATTTAGGTTTAAGAGGTCCCATTCAGATTTTGATGATTACACTATTTCGAAGGGTATTTTAGTTAGGTGGATGGGACGCAAGGTTCCGATACACTCGGGAGTTATTTCAACCCTTGGTTGAAATTTTTGAGTTCTAAAGTTTGAAATTGATTATGAAATATATTATGTTTAGACAGACATCTAATAAGTGATCTAGTGATTCCATTGAAAAGTAATTTTACTAATTTATCAGAAGTCTTCATTTTTCAAATTAAGTGTTTTCTTTTTTCAAAATAAATATTTTGACTTTCCAACAATAATATCAAACAAACTCTTTTAATTGATTCAAAAAATATATCAGCATCTTCAAAGTCAGAGCCCAACTGTTGTGAAATTGTTGAAATTATCCCATTTATATTCCCAAAATTGTTTTACATATTTATTTTTTTATTGTACTTCCAATCTTTTTCCTCTATCAAAAGATGATGAACATTGGTTTACTACTTACTTTCAACCTAATTAAAGGAATTAACTCATAAATTAAGGAGATGTTTATTAGTAAATTATCTTCAAGAATAAATTAATAAAATTTACCAAGAAAAATTGTGATAGGACAAAATTAACCTTCAAAGTTCCTCTCCTAGTCCGTAACTCATTATTAACACCACACCTCGACTAAACTTTAATTTTTGGTAAAATACCTCAAAATCCTCTAAATTTTGATACGAATTATTAGTTGCATACTTAAGAAGAAGATATTTTTATTTTTAAAAAATATATCATAAAATAAATTAAAGAGATAAAATATATATTGACTTAAAGCATTGATCATGCACAATCACCATCACCACACACAATGACCCTTCATTTTCAATCTTCAATGGCACCACCTAATACATGACACGTCCATCACCTTTATTAATTCCCTTGATTTAATTTGTTTAAATCAAAACAATAGTAAATTGTGGGGGCAAAGAATTCTTAATCATCCTAAAGGCAATAATAAGTGCTTTTTGCGTTTTAATTTGTTGATTTATTTTGATTTGTCATAAATTTTAAAAAATAAAGATTTTTTTTAATCTTATTGTCTTAAATTAAAGATATGTCAAATTTATTAAAACGTTCATTAATTTTATGTTCTTAAACATGTCATGTAGAAGTTAAAATTAAAGAATTGTTATGACTTATATATAAGTCGGTCTTTTTAAAACACACTACAAAGGAAAGTAAGTCGAACAAATTGAAAGAGGGAGTAATAAATAAAATGTAACACCTTTTTTCTTGTTAGTCTGTTTAAAAAAGAATGTTATCTTACTATAACTAAGATCAATTTAACTTTAAATTTCCCTTAAATCTTTAATGAAATGATTATAAGTACACAAATATCTAAAAAATTATTTAGACTTTAAGTTTCAAAAGTTTTTATTTTTATAAAAAATATTATATTCAGATGATGTCACATAAAATAAGATGGGGAGAGTTGTAATAGAAAGTACAAAATATCATGATTTTTATTGGTCCTTCCTATTAAGTCAAATCTCTAACGTGTTAATAAACACTTGTTTTTCCCAAAATTAAATTTTCCAAATTTGGTAAATCTTTCAACTTGTCACTTTTGTCCCCCACATATATTACCATTCCCACAAGATTCACGATACCTTTTGATTATGACTCGTGACCACCGGCTACAGCCGGTTGTCGGTGGTTCCAACCATTTTTGTAATTTCCCTTTTGACGTTGTTATTCGCATTAGAATCCGATTTAATTAATATTTGTGTCCGAAAGTTCCATATTCTAGATAAAGTGCTTCCGGATAAAGGGAATTTCATATCAGGAAGATTCAAGTTCGAAATCTTTGATTAAAAATGAAGAAATACTTGTCACTCTATCACAATCTTTATTCGTGCTTCCAACCATATCGTTAAAGATATCTTTCATTGGCTATTTTAACCAATCATCACTTGACACGTGTTTTTTTGACCTTTATGTATACTTCAAAATTATCGACGACAAATGTATTGTTACATATCCGCTACAAGCAATTGTATCTCGTATTCTTTTGGTATTGATTTTTTTTTTCTATTTAATTTTCTCAAAGAGTGGGTCGATGATTTTGTCCACAAATATAAAATTTAGAGTGATAAATATGCTAACTTGCATATTTGAGCTATAATATGACATTCTAATTATTAATATCAAATGATTTAAATTTCACAATTTATAAAATAATACAAATTTTAATATTATTAAGCAAATAGTGAAGTTGCTTTATAATCCTACAAAGTAGGATCTGGAGAGGATATTACTACCTTAGAAATAGTGAAGTTGTTCTCAATATACTCTCAATTCAAATGTGTTATTAACATCAAATTAATTCAACTATTATAGCAAATACTATTAACTACTCATAATAACAAAGACTTACATATGGCATAATAAATATATCGAATAACAAATACGAATTATTCATTGAATATAATTCTTCACTGATTTATGTTTATTATGATAAGAAGAAAAAAAGAATGATAGTGACAAAACTATAATGAATTTAAGATAGCATGCTAATCACTTTTTTTTTATCAAATCAAAGAGGAAGAAGTGAAAAAGAAACATTGTACAACTTTTCATTATTTGACCTAGCCATGTATTAGTTGTTCCTAGGAAAAGATGCCTAGTTGTGATTATAATCCAATTGGAAAATTTAGGAGAAAATAAGTGGTCATCACCCTATCAATAGATCTATAAGTCTATATCATTAAAGGCAAATAGAGAAATATTCTTTTAAGTAAAATATGCAGATTTGGTATGTCAGTAAAACAATATTTTCTTAAAAGTATTTGTATATAATCTAAGATAAAAATTATAGGAGGGTTGGGATGTGGGCTACGGGGTAGGGGTAAAAATGAGATGTGTTGGAGGGTGATGAAGACTCAATCAATGTGAAACGCAACTCGTGAAACTTATTTTTTCTACTTTCACTAGAAAAAGATAATTTTATCATTTTTAAGGAACTTATTTTTCTAAAAAATTATTATTAAAAATTATTTTTTTATCAATCAAATATCAAGAATTTTTTTTAAATATTTTCTGAAAAATATTTCTCTTTATCAAACACACCCAAAGCTAAACAAGTTTATTTGACTCAATTATATTTCTTGGTCTAGGCTATGCATGGTATTTGTTTTGAACGGGTTACCATATTTGAGGTCATTTTGACCGGCCTAAGTATAACCATCTGATATCAATTAATAAGCAATTGAACTAAATACTCCGTATTAATCTAAATTTATGTCGTATAATATCATTAAAGAAAATACGCTCCATATATATGAAGGATTTCTTCATTCTTGGTCACCTAAGGTATAATTAAGTTATACTATGTTATGATGGAGTAGTAAATAATAAGTATTTTTATTCTTAATTAAATATCTCAAATTCAAGTTCAAGGTACAAAATTTCCTTAACTTAAGGAGCATTTTATCTTTAATGTGAGTTTTTTCAATGCTAATCCAAATTTAATCGTGTTTTAATAGGAATATCAAATATAAATATATATCAGATGAATTTTTTTTTTTTTATTAGAAAACGTTTAATACTAGCTAGTAGCACCTTTTAAAAGATCTATGTGTCTACCTAACTTTTTTTTTCCACCCGATCTCCTGCACTCACATTAGAGCTCAATTAAATCCAAATTCACATTAAAATTCTGAAAATCCTATATTGAAGGGCAAAATGTTCCTTAACAAAAACAATGCTATATCCTAGAGGACTCGAATCCGACATAAAAGCTACATGGTTTATTTGGCTACCTAACTTCACTTTGCATCAACCAACGACATAAAAGCTACATGGTTATTTTGTATTTTTCTTTTTCATGATAGTGATCTTACTAAATAAGTACTCCCTCTGTTCCAATTTATGTGACACTTTTCATTTTTTGAGAGTTAAACAATTTAAGTTTGACCAAGAATTTGCGCACGGAATCTTCAATTTTTTAAAAATGAAATTTATATATTTGTAAACTATGTAAAAAGTACTATAATTCACAATAATTTAAATTTAAAATGTTTAAAAGATCTATGAAAAATTTACAATTAAAGATAAATTTGTTTAAATCTCAAAATTCAAGAAGTGTCACATAAAATGGATCAGAGGAAGTAATACTTAGTAATAATAATAAAAGATGAGATGACAAAAAATGAGAAATTTCTTGATACGATTGAAATTTTGTACCTTTAGTAATGAAAGTGAATAATCACTATTGATGCAACTTCTTTCTTGGTCGGATGGTTTGAAAAAGTAGTAGTAGTGATGGTTAGAAAAAGATGAAGTAGTAATGATGGTTCACCATTATTTTTTTTATTTTTTTTTTAGACTATAGTTTTTGTCGGCAAGGAGGGTATTATAAGTAAATAATTTATTTGTATTATTACTATATCAATAATAACATATTCAGTGTAATTGAATGTACACATAATTTTATCTATATTTCAGAAGTAAATATATTCAATTATCAAATTAAATAATTTAATTTTAAAAAATGAAAAGTAATAGTTTGTAATATTTTAAATATAGTTAAATAAAATAATATCTATGAAAAATACATCTCTTAGGCTTGGAAGAGTAATTACGTTGGAAGAGTAACCAGCTAGGATTAATTAGGGGCGATAAAATCAACCCATAAAATTATGATCTGATTAATTTATTTAGGTTTGACACTACATAAAAAAAAAAACATTTTGTGGTAAGAAAATTTCTTTTAACGGTAATATTAAGTTAATGTCAATATATTCAAAAAAAGTTAGTAACTACGTACAAGCCTACAATGAAAACCTATAGGAAGGACAAGTTGGTCACAACTTGTCATTAACACCAAATAAGAAATGGTAACAGTTATGTATACAGTAATATTCGTGATCGTCGTAAAATTTAATTCGTACTATATAATATATATTATATATTATAAAATATTTAAATAATTAAAGTTGAGAAAACTTCGATTAAGGTTAAGAGGGTACTCTAATTTCATTATGAATTTGAAACATTGATCCAAATGATTAGTTTAATCAATCATAATCTCAAATTAAATTTTATAAATACAAATTTTATTATGTTTTATTGAATTCAAAATTTGTTAATATTTATATTTCTATATAAATTTATTTATTTGATTTTAGCTTGGTATGACATTTAAGAAAATAATATATTTTTTAAATCTTGCAATATTAAACTAACGATAAAATGTATCAATATATATTTTTTAGTTTGTAATATATAATAAATATATCACATGAAAACATAAAACTAAAGAATTATCAAAATGATAAAAAAAAATATATTTAAAAAAAAAATAGACATAAAAAAAGGTAATGCAACAAGAAGTTAACAAGTAAACAAATTATAACCTGTTTTCTAACCAATTAGTTAGACAGTCGATTATATGAATCATTGCCACTAAAGATTGTAATAGAGTGGTTAGTGCTTAGTATATTAGTAATTAATATTAAATTAAATATTTTGAATTTAAATTTTAAAAATAAAATTATTTTTTAAAATGGAAATTTACGACGTGTATTTAAATTAGTCACTGTCAAAACAAATGTCGAATATTCAATAAAAAATCAAAAACAGATTATATGAACCATTTATATACTTACAATATATCTATCTTTTTTTTTTATCTTACTCGATTTATTATATTTTACTTGAATTGAGGATTATATTGTACACATCATTCAAACTTATATATTGAGTATGTTATTATTATTTATTTGCCTTCTGAGAAAATGATCAAGGATTTATAACACTAATTTTTCTAAATCTCACACTTATCCCTATATATAGTATATACTAACTAAATAATTTTTATTCGTTTAAAGATAGATGTTAAGGAACATTTCTTCTTTTCCAAGGTTCTTACAAATTATTATTATATAGATTCACACATGGTATTGAATTATACTAAAGAATACCACTACATTTTAAGTAGTGCCTTAAAGATTAGGTCGATTTACATATGCAATGCCAACCTATAAGATATATCCAATTTGTCTCCTCTTAATGGACACAAACATATAGTATATAATATAATCATCAACATGATTTGCCGTGGAATGATCTGATTTACTCACATTCATTACTAGAGATCTCGGATTTGAGTTCTAAATATAGAATATTATCTTATTGAAAGTGTTGCCTCTAGAAATAAGCTCTCTAATACGTAAATCTGAATTAGTTGAACTTCAATATTGGTATCAAACATGTGTCGGGGAAGGGGAAAAAAGCTACATATAATATAATGAACAACTTGGTGCCAATAGCCTGGAAATATCTTATACTACGATCAATTTGGATGAACAATTTGAAATAATTCATCTTTATTACTATATATATATTAAAAGTGGGCTTCAGAATAATTTAAAGTTGCTAGCCTTTTTCTTTGCATTGTGTGACTTAAAAGCTAGTAAATTATATACGAGTTGTAGAGAGTAATTAAATTAGATGCAAAGCAATTTGTTTCTTATTTAATTGCTAAAAATGTAAAGTTGCACTTAGATCACTTAAAAGCAGAAAACATTTACATATTCTTTCTTTTGTTCTTATAGTAGTTGTTTGAGTCAAACGAGAGTTTTGACGTAATTGATAAAATTGATGTTATATGATCAAAAGATCACGAATTTAGAGTTGTGAAAAGTAGAAATGACCTCTTACAAAAATACAAAATAAAACTACGTACAAGACCTTATAATCCACTTCTTTAATAGATGTTCCAAGTAGCCAAGTTGTCATGTGATTAAACATAGGAAAAGTCAAAAGAAAAGAATAAAATAAAAAATGTCTCCTTTTAATGTTTAATTTAATCTTTTGATTCTATATTTCCTATATGTCCTCGAAGTTTTATCAACTATTTCTAAAAATACTCTATTTAAGGTATTCATGTATCTTACTTTACATTTATTGTTTTCTTATTTATTACTATGAAAAATATATACTAGTACTATTTTGTTCTTTATTATTTTCAGTATAAATTCTTCAAATATGGTATTTATTTTGTATACTTATTTTTTTAAAATGTCTTACTTAAATTCATGATTTGTTAAAATTACTTTCTCTACCTTCATAAAGTAGAAAATTTGTTTAAACTCGTGAGATTATATTAAATATATTATTATTATTATATTTTTATTACTATAATGTTACCAACATTGTAAGCCATGTGGCCAACTTGACACAATATTGACATTATTTTATTTTATGTTTGTTTGTACTTTCTATATAAAAAAATAAAAACTTAACTTCTCTTTTTTCCCATGTATGATTTATATTTCCTGTAGTGGTAAGTGGTTATATAGGTTTCACCGAACTTTCAAATAATTTATTTAATTTCATGCACTCCCACATAATATAATATACTTTAATTTAAAAAAAGAATAAAATTAAAATGTACCATAGTGTGACCATTATATTAATCTAAAATAATCAGATCACAGAGAAAATCCAAGATTCTTTTAGAGGGACAAATTGTATAGATACGGAGTTAGAAATTTATATAAAAATTTCCAAATGTAAATCAAACGCTATTGAGTTTGGCTGAATTCACATCTGACTTCGTTCATTACAAAAAAAAAAGAAGATATTTACTAACAATAGATTTTTTTTTAGCGAAAAGTTGAGTTAATGTTATTGCATTCAAAGTTGCTAAAGTCTTTAGCGTTATTTATATAGAATATTGCCTATGAATATTTATTGCCATAAAAAATATAATACAATGAAATTTTTATTATTATTGTTAAATTCTTTATTTGTTATAGTGATTGCCTATTTGATTTAGATGACTACAGTTCTATCACCATTATAATTTTTTTTCTTCAGTTAATCAACAAATGTGAACTGTACATACATTATGTTAGCAACTCATATTTAACTCCACAGGAACAAAATAAAAAATATTTTGTCATGTATATAATGTATGTTTTTATAATTTATATTAATTTAAAAAGCTTAAGCTTTATTTATTGAATTTGCTCTTCTAGGAGATTTCTTGATGCTCATTGACATGAGAAAGATGTATCGAATTTTTCAATGAGATAGTATTTTTTTCAACTCTTATGAATTAAAATAATACGTCATGACTTTGACTAGATATAAATATTTAAATTTGATAATCAATTTTTTTAATGCTTTTCAACAAGCAAATTAAGTCCAAGATTTTGGACTTTCCTTAATATTTTTGAGAAAATCAAGATTGTTTTTTTTTTTTACCAATCCACTTGACATTAGTTATTTGTTGAAGTCGTAGGTAATCTATGTATTATTACGGCCATGTTTTTTTGAAAAATTGGTGTTTGTTATAAATATTATAAAAGGATTAAAACCATAAGTTGGTACGAGGAAAAAGATTAAAATATTGCAAATTAAACTTATCCTTATTCGTACTTGAGATTGTTATAAATAAATTAGACATACCAATCAGGATTGTGGTGGAGTGGAAAATAATCCTTCATCTTTAACAAGAGATTTCAGATTCGAGTTTTCCTGATACGGAGTTGCTTTTGTTAGGCAACACTTTACCCCTCAATGTGAGATATTCTGACGTAAATTCAAATTTAATCGAATTTTAATATAAATACCGAAAATTAAATGAAAACCAAATAAATGAATTAGACACAATTCAGTTTCGAGGAGTATAATGTGGCTAAAAGGTCAAAAAATCACAAAAACATTGCTTCAAGCTTCAACAACTCTTGTCATTTGTTTGACTTTAAAAAGTAGTACAAAAGAAAAAGGATGCTCATCTTATGTAATTTTAAGATTATAAACTTTATCCATCTTTTATTTGGTGTATAAAAGATCATTTAGTCTTTAATCATGCTTATTCATTTACTATTGATAATTTTTGTATTGCTAATATCATGATTTTTCATATATTAGTTACACACCCTAATCGAACGACAGAAAATCTCGCTAAACAAATGATTAAATGAAAACACAATATATATATATATATATATATATATATATAATTTCTAGATATTATTCTCTAGTCAAGTGGAATAATAAACAAAAAAATAGAAACAAGTCAATTATGAAAAAAGAAATAGAATTGTTGACTGACTATAAACGGATGGGAAGCGTCCACGTCTCCTCATAAAACCTCGTATATATTTTATTTATTTATTTTTATTATTGTATTTTATTGTACTATATATATTATAAAACTTCCTTGCCGACAAAACTATAGTATCAATCTACTTGTAAATAATTGCTTTAAGAAAAGAAAATTACTCTCCTCATTTCAAATTTTTTTTTATCGTTTAAAAATGATGTCTCTTTTCTATTTTGATAATTTTTTAGTTTCTCATATGACATATTTTAATATCGTAAGATTAAAACCTATTTTGGTACATTTTATTTATTTCTATTTTAAAATTATAAAGATTTAAAAATCTTTGTTATTTTTAAAAATTAAATTACAAATCAAAATCAGATAAGCAAATTAAAAGGAAAAAATTATATATAAAAAATAACAATTGTTTCACACCCAAATTGATGTGAAGCAAAAGATAGATACAACTAGTATTAACTTATACCATGTGGGTATTAAGAAGTACTTAGATTTTGATGTTAAATAATTATACTTTAATTAAAGGTTAGTGGATTCATTTCTTAGGGTAGATGAAACCTAATTACTTTTCATAATTATTCCATTTGATGGATAATTCCAACTACTAGACACATCTATTCAAACTTGGATTATTATATAGACCTATGATATAACCTTTTTCGTCGCAATTTCAATTTATGAAATACAGTTTTATAAGACATAAATTTAAAAAATAGAAAAAGATTTTGCAATGTTTTAAATTCCCTTACTCCTTCGTGGACCTTTTGTCAAGTAATAAGTAGAACCTAGTATGGATAACTGTTAGTGTTATTAAATATTTTATCAAATAAGAAAATAAATTTTTTATATATGATTGATTAAAAAGAAAAATATGTTATCTAAATTGAAATAAATAAAACATATATTTAAGACGACATTGTTAGTTAAAGTCACTTGTAAAATAAAATAAATAAATAATCAAGGTATAAATTAAGATAACAAAAAGATTATTTGTGTCCCTAATTAGCATCTTGAGTAATAAACATTACATAATAAACTAAGAAAAGTGGAATAAAATTTTAATTTTGGTCTCTGGAAATCCTTATACGACCTTTATATTGTTTGGATACCAATTAAACTATTTTCTAATATTTCTTCTGTTTCAATTTATGTGTCTTATTTAATTCCTTTTTAATTTTTTTTTATAAAAAAATTGTCACTTTTTTATTTGTATTTTGTAACTCTTTAATTGAACACCAACCCAATCTCGAAATTATTTTCCTTTCACCATAAGATTTATGTAATTTCAGCCTGACGTTGATTTGACTTGTAAATATTGGAAAAAATATGGACGGTTGGATTTGAAGACACGTGGAAAGTTATGATTGGTTATAAAATGACCAATAAAGATAGAATTGTTGATATGTTTAAGATTACCGGCAACCGGTTATAGCCGGGTCAACGAATCATCATTAAAAGGTGGTCCAAAGGTTGTGGGGGCCAGAAGGAATAAGTAGAAGGTTACCACATTTGGAAAATTTAAGGAAAAAAATGTTTTTAAGGTTTTAAGGATTATATATGACTTATTTTATTTTTTTACTCGCAGTTTGATATTTGTTTTGAGATTTAATTAAATTTAAATTTTGTGTGCGTACGCAAAACTTCATAAGATAGTGGTAAGATCTATGTACGCTCTATTCTCGCTAGACTTTCAATCATACCTTGTTTGGATGGTTGTTACCTATTGTATTGTATTGTTAGTTTAAATTCTGTTGTATCATATTGTTTAAATTCATCGTTATGTATCGACGAAAAGACCTATTTTATGTGATGATAGATTTAGTGTGATCACGTTGTTACCTTAATATTTCTTCTCATTTTATCTTTATTTATTATTTAATAATTATATTTTATCCTTTTATATTGTTACCTTAATTATATTTTATCCTTTTCATAATAGCTCCATCCATTACTCTATTTTTCTTATAGGTTTTTCATTCAATTTATGAATGTGTGACATTATGTAACGATGAAGAACGATACAATCTATTCAAACACTGTATTTATTAAAACAATACAATACAACACAACACAACACAATACAATACAATACAATACAATACGTACAATACGATACATACATTATGGAACAATACATAACAACCATCTAAAAAAAGTGTAGAAATTTCATTGAGTATGTTGTTGTTGTACTAAACTCTCGTTATATGTGGAATTTGTAAAAAGTAATTAGATCACAAGAATTATACACAATCTTCTCCTGCATTTGTGCAAGAACTGTTTCCGCAACTTGAATATTTAAGGCATGAGTTTCAAGTCACGTGAAAATAACTTCACCGATTATTCCAAGATTCCTCTTAACAACTTTTCTATATTTATCCACATAAAAATACTTTTGGTACTCACTATTAATTATTTTATATTATTAGACCCTATTCACATATGCCACGTATTCTTTCTAGCTCCTTCTCTAGCCATCCACGAATATTTGTCCAATATATTTCCAAGTCATTTTTTTAATTATCCAATCCAACGAATATGATTCCTATTTTATAATTAAATAATATTTCTGATGGACATGGCAATCAAATCTTTAAGGGTCGATTGGTTGAGAACTAGTTATTTCAGGATTAACTATCCTATGGTTAGTTATTCATAGTTAATCCTGAAATAATTTATTCCACCATGTATATGAGATAACTTATTCCATTACTATGCTATAAATGGTGGGATAAGTTATCCCAAACACGTCAACCAAACAAGACATCTAAATTTTATCCCAGGACTATTTATGCTTATTCTTCACGCCAAACGAGCCCTAAAAGAAAAAAAGATGATATGGTATATGGTTGATATTCTAGACAAATACATTATCCAATTGTCTAATAATATTTGTCCCTCTGTAGTAGTATATAATATAGTTTAGGAAACAATATAATTTGACACCCTAAACCATTTGTCAAATATCATAAGTCAAGGATTTCTTTAAGTAACAATTAAGAAAAAAATAATAAATTAAGGTGTACATGATTGCAACACTTGAATTTTTGGTTGATATAATATATAAGGAAAAGAAATTTCAAACTAGAAGACAATTCATTTTTAAAGAAATAAATTAAATGGTGAAACTGCCTTGGCTCTTTTCGTTTTTTTTCCCTGCTTGGTTTTGAAAAAAGATGGGGTAAGGTCGTATCAAATGATTAAACCAACGACATAAAATAGAGGGAAAATATTATCAATAAAAAGACATAAAAATTAATTACTCTGAAAGGACACGAAATGACAATAGAAAAAAAACGTTTAAAATCAACAAATGGTGAATCCTATGAAATGGGGGCCGGGCAAGGGGGGGGATCTGAGAGGGTATAGTAAATGCAGATCTTTACCTCATGAAGATAGAAATAATGACGAAGTCAGAAATTTCGTTAAGAATATCAAAGATTTAATATATATTTATGAAAAATAATTTTTGACCTATATAGTTCATACAATTTTTTATATAGATAGTATAATTTTTCGACAAAAGGTATTCGATTAACCATCTTGAGCTATATGTGGCTACACCATTAAATAGATAAATTATTTTCAAAAAATCCCTGACTTAAGTAATATATATTAATGTTTTTCATTTATATGTTACTCCATATTTCAAAGATGATATAATTCTATTACTAGTTTGAATATCACATATTTGCTATATAAAAGGGTCAAAATATATTTTAACTAATTGAACGTTAAGTTAAATGTGTTTAACCAAATAGTAAATGGATAAAAATTTAAATTTATCAATAATTGGATGAATAAAATATGAATACCATAAAAAGTATTGTCGGCAAGAGGAGACAATGTACTAAAAAATTATTATTATTATTATTATTATTTTTAGTTTAAAAATATAAAAAAATATTAGGGGAGACAATGTACGAGGTTTGAGGGGCAACCTAGGAGGACGTGGACGATTTTTCTCCATTCATAATAAGTTTTTAAATTAATTTCTTACTCTTAATTTAATAAATTTAATAATCTATCTACTCCTCCTTTTGTCAACCTTTCCTTTTTCATCAATCATTTTGCTTATTCTATCCGTTTTTATTTATATATCCTCCTCGTTAAAAATAGATATTTTTTAATACTTAATATTTCACAAAATCAATCATAAATTCTTCTATTTTATGTTTTGAAAATTATTAAACTTGAAAGTACATATTTGTCTAACATAAAAAAATTAAATAATTAATTCATGTTCATTAGTCAAATTAGTTAATTAAAGTAAATTAAATTATATTCATTTATTTAAAATTGGACTTCACGAGAACATTAAATAAAAGTACAGTAATAAACTTACCTAGTTTCTTAAGGGGTGTGAAATGTAAAATTGTGACAATTGAATAGGAACAAAGATAGTATAATTTTATAAGTGAATTTTGAAGAGGGTAGATAATATATAAACATTATAACTACCGTTAATAAAGTAAAAAAATAAATTAGTTTTAATAGACCATCAACTTAATAAGAATATTTTAGCAAGATTAGAAGAAAAAATGTGTTGATTAATTATTATCAAGATATAAGTATTAGTTTAAAATATTTTTAAAAATCAAAATATAATTAATTATTAATTTCCGTCTTTATTTTTACTTAATAAACATTGAAGGAGATTAATATATGTAAAAATAAGAATAATATTAAATTAAAACTAAAAATAAATAAATTAAATTAGCCGCTTAGTAATATTTTTTAAGGAATATAAAAATATATGACAAATAAAATGGAGCGAATGAAATATTTTTTTTCATCAATAATTGGTGCTCAATTGTGAAATTTACAGCAAATGCCCCTCTGACTTTCGACTCTATCTACTCACTCCCATATGTTTAAAATTCCATTAAAAACCCAACCAACAATATAGATCTTAAGTAATAATTTCATCCATTATTGCCACGTCATCTGTTGTTCTTAGAATTAATGGTGAAAAAACATATTTAAATTATTAAATTTTTTTTTATGAGTTTTACAACTATTTACTGTTTCTTTTATCTACATAAATTATCACACAATAGTGAGGTATGTTTCAATGTAAAAACAGTAATATTTAGAATATGTAAATAAAATAATGTACAATTGAGTATGAAACTTGTGAAAAAATGATAATTTTACATGTCTTTTAATCATTAACTCTTTTTCTTAAGTAACAATTTTCACAATAACAGTTTTTGCCGTTTTGGTGATACTAGACTTTTTTTCATATATGATATTCGATATTGATATTAGAGTCTTGATTAAATTTGAATTTACTCATTAATGTAGAGTTCATATCTTGAGGTTGATACTCCCAATAGGTTGTTTTCCATTCTTAAAGAATCTGAATCTGATACAATCTCAACTGCTCCACTACGATTCATCAGAAACATTAAACTCCTTAGTCCTTAGGGCATTGGATACACTTAATTCTTTGATAAACATTTGACTTTGGAATCATCAGACATAAATATCGCTAGTACAAAGTACAAACAATAAATCAAGGGTGAGTGAATTGACTTGGTCTAGTAGATTTAATTATTTGACAAACGTTGTTTTTATGTTTATACTATTTATTTATAGAGAATGAATTATTGAAATGTTGAATAAATGATGACAAGGACAACTAATTCATTGAAAATATTTTGGTTACGAACTTTATTGTTAATCTATTGTTAAATTGTTCGTAACTAATATAATTTTTCAATAATTCATCGATAAATAGAATTAATGATAAATTTTGATAGTAAAATTTATCATCGTAATATTTTTTTTTTGTAGTTATTGACTATTATTATGAGGATGAGGCTTGCTCACACTTCCACTACCAATTGTTTAAAGATTAAGTGAGAACATTGTTGATTTTTTTGAGATAAAATGAAAGAAAAATAAAAACTAAAATAAAAACTAAAATGATACAACAATTATCATTCTTGTGTAAAGAAAATATATAGGTTGCTTAGAATAGTTTCAAATGTTTTTCATTTTTTCCTTTTTTTCAGCTACAAATATTATATTTTAAAAATTGATGATAAAGTCCACTTCACATGAATCACGCAAAAACGTATCTATCAAAGGGGAAAGACACTGTTCAAAACAAAAGAAAATAAATCTCACTACAACCCATATTTAATCCATCATATATTTCGATTGAATATCTGAATATATGATCAAAATATCTTTATTAAATACTTTTGACTCAAATTATTTTTCTTCTAAAATGCGATTTTATTTAGATATTCATTACATAGATAAGTTAATCACATAAAATATATCTATTTACTCTTTGAGAAGTCCCACATTGGAGATACACGCTTTTAACAAAGATGACTCCATAATCGGGGGACTCAAATCTGAGACCTATGATTAAGGATGAAAGCATACTTATCACTCTACCACAATCTTTAGTGATTATCTCCTCCTATAATTAATTATATGTGTGCATAATATACTATGTAATATAATATATATTAATAATATTATATTATAGTTAAAACACTGCAAGTAGTGAAAGTGACGTAGCAAATTATGTCAAGATATCCACTTGCTACTACAGGAAAGATGTATCATACATAGGATTAAGGAAAGTATAAAATATAAATAATTAATCTCAAGTTGCCCACATTTTAAAATGTAACTTGCATGATATTTAATAAGGTATGGTACCTAATTACCATATGCTTTTGTACTTAAGAATTTGATTATTATATTTTAAAGAAGATTTTAAAGGTCCACGTACTATAATTCATCTTAATTTAAATAAAAAAGATTAGTTTAATCATTAACCTTAAATACATATTTCAAAGTTCAATCACATGCCAAAAGTCAGGCAAATTGGCTCCTTGTTGGTCAAATACCTATGACTATATGAATTTGGACACATAAAGAGAAAGTAACCTTAAAAAAATATTTTTTTTTGTTTCATTTTTAATGATTAATTTTTGGTTTGTTTAATTATTGGAAGTATTAAATTAATTACTATACTTTGTAAGAAAGAATAAAAACGAAGGAATCATTAATAGACTGAGTGCATGTTAAGGTATTATTATTGTTTCAAATTCAGCCGATGTACAAAGTATTTCACATTCATACGAATTCGGAAAAAAAAAACTGCACGCCTTAAGACTAGCTAGGTTGATTGTCACATGCAATGCCAGTGTACGACTAAAGACTAGCTAGCTAGGTAAACCAACTGCATTGTCTTTCTAGAAATTGATTCAGAATTTAAATTTTATGAATTCAAAATGTAACAAAACATATATATTCGGAATTTAAAAAAACTTATTTGCACTAAACCAAACCATAAATCCTATATAAAAGCCAAACTTATTTGTACTAAACCAAACTTATATGCTCAAAATATTTTCTTTTCTTTCGTGCCAAGGATCCATCCGGAGAAGCCTCTCTATCCTATAAAGTAGTTGTAAAATCTATGTACATTCTATATATCCTTTCCAGACTCTATTCAAGAGATTACATTGGGTACGTTATTATATATAAAAGGGGATAATCCACCAGCTTAGTGGTATCTTAATTCATTGGGCACTTGTGCCAAGTTGCAATCTTTCTCCCGGCCCAAGTCAGCCCACTAACTAAATGTATGGGAAAAAGCAAAAGACATTTGCACCAAAAGAAAAAAAAAAAGAGAAAAGAGAGAGGATAATTTAAAGGCAATGTCCATGTAGCTAAAGTATTTACCTAATTAGTTACCTAATTAGCTCAGTTTTTATGGATATTCACAATTACTTTTTTCATAAATATAACATTTGGATAAATTTTGCTATATCATTTTTCATCATTGTATATTATATGTAAGCCCAAGATTATTTTGGTGATATGTATTTCAGACGATTTTTTTGAAAAATCTTTATGGGAGCCTCCGTAATAAATTGGAGGAGAAATACATATAGTCTAACCATGATCCACGTCATACTTGAACATTTAGGGGTCATTTAAAAGAAAATATGCACTTTTCTCAATTTTTTTTGTGAATGCTAACCAATAATATTTTAATAATATGACTGTCAGTCAATCTTTTTGAATTTTTTTTATAGGACCCTCACTATAACTTTATGAGGACCTCTGTAATGAGTTGGGAAGCATTGCGTATAGTTTCACCATTTTAAGACATACTTTACATTTACGAGCCAATTTTTAGGAATTAATCGACTTTCTTGATTTTTCGTGTGTATTAGCTCATAATTTGGTGCCTTGGAGCATCGAATTTTTTTTTCTGAAAATTTTTTATGCGAACGTTCGTAATGAGTTGGGGAAGCATTGTGTATAGTCCTACTCTTTTTTAAGACATATTTTTACATTTACGAGCCAATTTTCAGGAATACGCCAACAATGGTGGATTTTGTGTGTATAAACCCATGGATCTAGCGCCTTGGAGCACCTAAATTTTTTTTGAAAAAAACTTTATGAGGACCTCCGTAATAAGTTGGGGAAGAATTATGTATAGTTTCACCATTTTAAATGCATATTTTCGCATTTACAAACAAACTCTTAGCAATTAGTCGACTTTCTTTGTTTTTCGTGTGTATTAGCGCATGAATCGACGCCAAAAATATTTTTGAAAATTTTTTATGAGGACCCCTGTAATGAGTTGGGAAAACATTGCGTATAGTCCTAGCATTTTCTTAAGACATATTTTCACATTTACGAGCCAACTTTTAGGAATTAGACGACTTTCTTGGTTTTTTGTGTGTATTAGCCCATGAATCTGGCACCTTGGAGCACCCAATTTTTTTTCCTGTAAAAACTTTATGAGGACCTCCGTAATGAGTTGGGGAAGCAATGCGTATTGTCCTACTCTTTTTAACGCATATTTTTGCATTTATGAGCCAATTTTTAGGAACTAGCCGACTTTCTTAGTTTTTCGTGTGTGTCCATGGATCTAGCGCCTTGGAATACCAAAAAAAATTATGAAAAAACTTTATAAGGACATCGGTAATGATTTGGGGAAGCATTGCGTGTAATCACCATTTTAAACATATTTTTACATTTACAAATCAACTTTTAGAAATTAGCCGACTTTCTTCATATTTGATATGTATTAGTCCACTGTCAAGGCCTTCAAATCAAGACTGAGAAAGCTCAATCAATAAAGAGTATTTCAGTGGAATGGCTTAGGCAAGCCTTTCTTCCTTTGTTAACTTAAAGGCTATGTAGATTCCTAGGTTTCGCTTTATCTGACACCTTGGAGCACCCAAACTATTTTGTGAAAAAACTTTATGAGAACCTCCGTAATGAGTTGGAGAAGTACTGCATGTAGTCCCACCATTTTCTTAAGGCATATTTTTGCATTTACAAGCCAATTTTTAGGAGTTAGCCGACTTTTTTGATTTTTCGTGTGTCTTAACCAATGGATCTAGCCCGTTGGAGCATCCAATTTTTTTTCTGAAAAAACTTAATGAGGACCACCATAATCAGTCGGGGAAGCATTGTGTATAGTTCCACCAATTTTTAAGGCATAATTTTGCATTAACGAGCCAACTTTTAGGAATTGATCGACTTTCATGATTTTTCGTGTGTATAAACCCACAGATCTAGCGCCTTGGAGTACTAAAAAAATTTTATGAAGACCTCCGTAATAAATTGGATAAGCATTCCGTATAGTCCATCCATTTTAAAGAAATATTTTTGCATTTACGAACCAAAGTTTTGGAATTAACCGACTTTCTTATTTTTTTCATGTGTATTGCCCATGGTCTGGTACCTTGCAACACCTAAAATATTTTTCTAAAATAATTTAATGAGCACCTCTGTAATTAGTTGGGGAAACATTGCATATAATCCTAAAATTTTCTAAAGGCATATTTTCGCATTTATGAGCCAACTTTTAGGAATTAACCGACTTTCATGGGTTTTCATGTGTATTAACCCATGGATCTGGTGTCTTGGAGAACCCATTTTTTTCTGAAATAAATTTATGAGGACCTTCGTAATGAGTTGGAAAGCATTGTGTATAGTCCCACTCTTTTTAAGGTATATTTTCGCATTTATGAGCCAACTTTTAAAAATTAGCCAACTTTACTGGTTTTTCGCGTGTATTAATAGATCTAGTGCATGGAGCACCCACACATTTTTTTCGAAAAACTTTATGAGGACCTTCATAATGAGTTGGGGAAGCATTGCGCATAGTCCCACCATTTTAAGGTAAATTTTTCCATTTACGAGCCAACCTTTAGGAATTTACCATTTTTTTTTGTTTTCGTGTGTATTGACCCATAGATCTGGTGCCTTGAAGCACCCAATTTTTTTTCCAGAAAAACTTTATGAGGATCTTCGTAAAGAGTCGGGGAATCATTCCGTGTAGTCCCACAATTTCAAGGCATATTTTCACATTTACATATCAACTTTTAGAAATTAGCCGAGTTTCTTCATTTTTCGTGTGTATTAGTCCACAGATTTGACGCCTTAGAGCACTCAAATTAATTTTCTGAAAAATCTTTATGAGGACCTCCGTAATGAGTTAGGGAAGTATTGCGTGTAGTCCCACCATTTTCTTAAAACATATTTTAACATTTACGAGCCAACTTTTAGGAATTAGTCGACTTTCTTGATTTTTCATGTGTTTTAGCTAATGGATCTAGCGCCTTGAAGTACCCAAAATATTCTTCTAAAAAAACTTAATGAGGACCACCATATTGAGTAGGGGAAGCATTGCGTATATTTCCACAATTTTGAGGTATATTTTCGCATTTATGAGCAAACTTTTAGAAATTCGCCAATTTTCTTATTTTTTTCATGTGTATTAGCCCATGGATTTAGCACCCAAAATATTTTTTTGAAAAATCTTAATGAGAACCTCTGTAATGAGTTGGGGATACATTGCTATAGTTCCACCATTTCTAAGACATATTTTTGCATTTACGAAAAATAGCCGACTTTCTTGTTTTTTCGTGTATAATAACTCATAGATCTGGAGCCTTGGGGATTCTAAGAAAATCTTCTGTAAAAAAACCTTTATGAGAACCTCATGTATCACCAAAAATTAATGGACTATAACACACAAAAAATGGTAAAATTTGATTTTCCCCACTTTGGAGCTCGTTTGAACTTGAATATGCTCTCGTTTTCCCCTCAAGACCAACTCACGCCATTAATAAGGTCGTAACGGACGTCCATGAAAAACTTTAGCAAAAAATAAATTGGAATCTTGTATCACCAAAATCCCGAAGCATCCAATTTTTTTCTCAAAAAACTTTGTGAAGACCTCCGTATTGAGTTTGGAAACCATTAAGTATACGTACACCCAAAAAAAAATTCTCAAAAAACTTTATGAGGACATCCGTATTGAGTTGGGAAACCATCACGTATAGTCACACTATTTTTATCACTCCCATTTTCGCATCTACATGCCTTTTATTAGAAATCTCGCAAATTTCTCTATTTTTTGTGTGTATTAGCACAGGGATATGGCGCCCAAAGCACCCAAAATTTTTTCTCAAAAAACTTTATAAGGACCTCCGTATTGAGTTAAAGAACCATCACGTATACTCACACTATTTTTTTCACGCATATTTTTGTATTTACAGGCCTTTTTTTAAGAATCACGCAAATTCCTTTATTTTTGTGTGTATTAACCCATTAATTTGGCGCCGAAAGCACCCAAAATATTAATATCAAAAAACATTATGAGTACCTCTGTATTGAGTTGGGAAACCATCAGTTATACTCACACCATTTTTCTCACGCCTATTGCCGCATCTTCAGGTCCTTTTTTAAAAATCGCGCAAATTTCTCTATTTTTTGTGTATCCATGGTTCTGGCGCCTGGAGCACCAAATTTTTTTTCTCAAAAACCTTTATGAGGACTTTTGTATTGAGTTGGAAAACCATCATGTATACTCACACCATATATTTTTTCACGCCCATTTCCGCATCTAAAATTCTTTTTTTAGAAATCGCGCAAATTGCTCTAATTTTTATGTGTAGTAGCCCATTATCTGGCACCCAGAGCACCAAAACTTTTATTCTCAAAAAACTTTATGAGGACATCCATATTGAGTTAAGGAACCATCACGTATACTCACACCATTTTTTTCACACTCATTTTCGCACCTACAGACCCTTTTTGAGGAATCACACAAATTCCTCAATTTTTCATGTGTATTAGCATATGGATCTGGCGCCAGGAGAACCCAAAAAAAAATTCTCAAAAAACTTTATGAGGACCTCCGTATTAAGTTGGTGAACCATGACGTATACTTACAATAATTTTCATGCCTATTTTCGCACCTACAAGCCCTTTTTTTAGGGACCGAGCAAATTTCCTATGTTCGTTTATATTAACCTATAGATATGGCGCCTGGAGCACCCAATTTTTTTTATCAAAAACTTTATGAGTACCTCCATATTGAGTTGGAGAACCATCACGTATATTCACACAATTTTTTTTACCCCCATTTTCGCATCTACATGTAGGGGTGGGCATAAATACTGGAAAGCCAAAAAAATGAACAGAACTAGTTTTTCGATTCAATGTTGATTTATTTTTTTGAAAGTTCGATTCTTCGGTCCGGTGTTCGGTGTAAAGGTCTCAAAACTTCAGTGCACCGAAAAACCAAACTTTTATTTAATTTTTTTTTAAAATTAAAATATTTTATATATATATATATATGGCATCTCTTAACTAAAAATTAAAAATTCAAGCAACAATTAAATCATACATCAACAAATCAAAGTAACACCAAATGTACAATTCAATAGTTAACTTGAAATATTAATTTCCAAGAGAAACTCAAACATATTTCTACCAATGTACAATATGTAAAGGAACCATCTTCATACTTGTTTTCTTGATAAATTGTTGGAGACGCAATGTTCTTGATAAAGACAAATATAGTCTTTTAGTTAGCACAATAAGTATTCCACGGTAATACGCCCCATTCCTTAATATAATTTAAAATTTTTAAGTATCTTATACTTTATCCTTATTTTATTTTTCATTCACACTGAAAACTCGATCTAAAAACGCCGAACTAAATCGAACCAAACCGAATTAGTTTGGTTTAATATACGGTACACACTTTTCTAAAATTGAAAACTGGAAAATCGAACCGAAGTTTGATAAAATCGAACAAAATAACCGAACACCCACCCCTATCTACAAGGACCTTTTATAGGAATCACGTAATTTACTCTATTAATCGTGTGTATTAACCCATAAATTTGGCAATCGGAGCACCAAATTTTTTTTTATCAAAAAAACTTTATGAGGACCTCCGTATTGAGTTAGGGAACCATCAAGTATATTCACACCGATTTTTTCACGCCAATATCTGCATCTACAAACGTTTTTTAGGAATTGCGCAAATTACTTTATTTTTCGTGTGTATTAGCCCATGGATCTAGCGCCTGAAGCACCAAAATTTTTGTTTTGCAAAAAACATTATGAGGACATCCGTATTGAGTTTGGGAACCAATACGTATACACATATAATTTTTTTCACACCCATTTTCGCATCTACATGACCTTTTTTACAAATCGCGCAAATTGCTCTAGTTTACGTGTGTATTAGCCCATCGATCTAGCGGCCGGAGCACCCAAAAAAATCAAAAAACTTATGAGGACATCTATATTAAGTTGGGGAACCATCACGTATCTTCACACCATTTTTTTCACTCCCATTTCTGCATCTACAATCCCTTTTTTAAGAATTGCGCAAATTTCTTTATTTTTTGTGTGTATTAGCCCATTGATCTGACGCTCGAATTACCCAAATTTTTTTCTCAAAAAACTTTTATGAGGACGTCTGTATTGGGTTGGGAAATCATCACGTATATTCACACCATTTTTTTCACATCAATTTTCGCATATATATACTTTTTTTTTAGAAATCGCGCAAATTCCTTATTTTTGTATGTAATAGCCAATAGCCGAACACCCAATTTTTTTTTATCAAAAACTTTATGAGGACCTCTGTATTGAGTTGAAGAACCATCACGTATACTCACATTATTTTTTCCACGCCTATTTTCGCATCTACAAGGCCCTTTTTAGGAATCGCGCATTTTGCTCTATTAATCGTGTGTACTATCCCATGGATCTGGCGTCCGGAGCACCAAAATTTTTTATATAAAAAAATGTTATGAGAAACTCCGTATTGAGTTGGGAAACTATCACGTATACTCACACCATTTTTCTCACGCCTATTTCTGCATCTACATACCCTTTTTTAGGAAACGGGCAAATTACTCTATTTTTTGTGTGTATTAACCCATGGATCTGGCGCTCGGACCATCCAAAACTTTTTCCCAAAAAACTTTATGAAGACCTATGTATTGAGTTAGGAACCATCACATATACTCACACCATTTTTTTCATTTTTCATTTCCGAATCTAGATTCCCTTTTTAAGGAATCGCGCAAATTGCTCTATTTTACCTGCGTATTAGCCCATGAATCTGGCATTCAGAGCACCCAAAAATATTTTCTCAAAAAACGTTATTAGGACATACGTATTTATTTGGGGAATCATCACGTATATTGAGACCATTTTTTTCACGCCTATTTTTGCATTTACAAGGTCCATTTTTAGGAATTGCGCAAATTGATATATTTTTCATGTGTAATAGCCCATTGATCTGGCACCCGAAGAACCCAACATATTTTCATCAAAAAACTTTATTAGGACCTCAGTATTGAGTTGGGGAGCAATCACGTATACTTACACCATTTTTCTCACGCCATTTTCGCATTTATAGGCCCTTTTTTAGAAATCTTGCAAAATTCCTCTATTTTTCATGTGTATTAGTACATGTATCAGGCTCCCGGAGCACCTAATTTTTTTTCTCAAAAACCTTTATGAAGACATCCGTATTGACTTGGGGAACCATCACGTATACTCACACCATTTTTTTCACGGTCATTTCCGCTCTATTTTCATGTGTATTATAACTATTAGCCCATCGATTTGACGCACGGAACAGACAAATTTTTTACCAAGTAACTTTATGAATACCTCTGTATTGAGTTGGGAAACCATCATGTATACTCACACCATTTTTTTCTCACGCCCATTTCCACATCTACAGGCCCTTTTTTAGAAATCACGCAAATTGCTTTATATTTCATGTGTATTGGACCATGGATCTGGCGCACGGAGCACCCAAAATTCTTATCTCAAAAAACTTTATGAGGACCTCAGGCCATTAATAAGGTAAATTTTGGCCAAAAACAAGTCGGGATCACGTATCACCAAAAATTTATGGACTATAGCACACGAGAAATGATAAATTCGATCTGAAGCGCTTTGGGATTCGGTTTATGTTGAAGATGCGTTTGTTTTCCCCTCGGGACATAGTCACGCCATTAATAAGGTTGTAACGGAGGTCAATGAAAAATTTCAACCAAAAACAATACAGAATCACGTATCACCAAAAATTCATAGGCTATAGTAGATAAAAAATGACAAATTCAATCATAAGTGCTTTGGGCTCGTTTGAACTTGAAAATATGTTTGTTTGCCCACGGAGTTCAAATTATGTCCCTAATAGGATCTTAACGGACGTCTATAAAAAATATCGGCCAAATATAAGTATGGATAACGTATCACAAAAATTCATAACTATAGCACACAAAAACAGTAAATTCGATGTTTCTCGCATTAGGCTCGTTTGAACTTGAAAATGCATTAGTTTGCACTTGCCCCTTGGGTCTACCTAACGCCATAAATAAGGTTGTCACTCGTAACGAACGTCCATGAAAAATTTTGGTCAAAAACAAGTCTAGATCATGTATCACCAAAGTTCATGGACTATAGCACATGAAAAATGATAAATTCGATCTTTCCAGCATCGGGGCTCATTTGAATTTGAAAATGTTTTTGTTTGCCCCTCGAAACCAACAATCGACATTAATTAGGTCATAACGGACGTTCATGAAAAATTTTGACCAAAAACCCATGGACTGTAGCACACGATAAATGGTAAATTTCGTCTTTCCTGCATTGGGGATCTTTTGAACTAGAAAATATGTCGGTTTACCCCTAGGGAACAGCTCACGCCATTAATAATATCGTAACGAACGTCCATGAAATAATTTTTTTGTCCAAAAATAAGTCAAAATCACGTATCACCAAAAATACATGAACTATAGCACACGAAAAATGATAAATTTGGTCTTAACCCCTTTGGGGATCGTTTGAAATTTAAAATGCGAACGTTTTCCCCTCGGGAACAAATCATGCTATTAATAAGGTCGTATCATACGTTCATGAAATTTTTTGGAAAAAAAGCAAGTCGGGATCATGTATCACCAAGTGGGGCTCGTTTGAACTTGAATATGCATTTGTTTACCCCTCGAACCAACTCATGCCATTAATAAGGTCATAACGAACGTCCATGAAAAATTTCGTTCAAAAATCATTTGGGATCACATATCACCAAAAATTCATGAACTATAGCACAAGAAAAATGGTAAATTCGATTTTTTTCCGCATTGGGCTCGTTTGAACTTGAAAATGCATCTATTTGTCTCTCGGAACCAACTGACGCCATTAATAAGGTCATAACAGACGCCCATGAAAAATTTCAGCCAAAAACAATTCGAGATCACATATCACCAAAAATTCATGAACTATAATATTTGAAAAATGGTAAATTCGATCTTTCCCGTATTGAGGATTGTTTGAACTTGAAAATGTGTATGTTGCCCATCGGACCAACTCACACAATTCATAACGTCATAATGGACATCCATGAAAAATTTCGATGAAAAAATAAGTCAGGATCACATATAACCAAAAATTCATGGATTATAGCACCAGAAAATGGTAAATTCATTTTTTCGCATTAGTGCTCGTTTGAACTTGAAAATGCATCTAGTTGCCCATCGGGACTAACTCACGTCATTAATAAGGTCGTAATGAACGTCCATGAAAACTTTCGATCAAATACAAGTTGGGATAACGTATCAATAAAAATTCATGGACTATAGCACACTAAAAGTGGTAAATTTGGTTTTTCCCATATTGAGGCTCGTTTAAACAAGAAAATGTGTTTGTTTGCCCCTCGAGACCAATTCACGCCATTATTAAGGTAGTAACGAACGTCCATGAAAAATTTCTCCCAAAAACAAGTCGGGATCACGTATCACCAAAAATCTATGGACTATAGCTCACAAAAAATGATAAATTCGGTCTTAAGCACTTTGGGAATCTTTCGAAGTTGAAAATGCATCAGTTTGTCCCTTGTGAAAAAACTCACGCCATTAATAAGGTTGTAACGGAGATCCATGAAAATTTTCATCCAAAAACAAGTTGGAATCACGTATCACCAAAAATTCATGGATTATAGCACATAAAAATGGTAAATTCGATCATAAGCGTTTTAGGGCTCATTTGAACTTGAAAATGTGTCTGTTTGCCCCTCTAGACAAACTCACACCATTAATAAGATCTTAACGGACGTCCATGAAATTTTTTGGCCAAAAACAAGTCGAGATCACGTATCATCGAAAATTCATGGACTATAGCACACGAAAAAATAGTAAATTCAGTCTTTCCATGTTGAGCTCGTTTGAACTTGAAAATGCATCTATTAACCTCTCGGGACAAACTCACGCCATTAATAAGGTCGTAACGGACGTCCTCGAAAAATTTCGACCAAAAATAAGTCGAATCACATATCATCAAAAATTCATGGACTATAGCACTCGTTTAAACTTTAAAATGTGTTTGTTTACCCCTCGGGACCAATTCACGCCTTTAATAAGGTCGTAACGAACGTCTATGAAAAATTTCGGTCAAAAACAAGTTGGGATCACGTATCACCAAAAATTCATGGGCTCTAACACACGAAAATGGTAAATTCGGTCTTTCCCATATTGGGGCTCGTTTGAACTAGAAAATGCGTCTGTTTGACCATCAGGATCAACTCACGCCATTAATAAGATCGTTATGGGCGTCCATGAAAAATTTCGGCCAAAAACAAGTCGGGATCACGTATCACCAAAGAACTCATGGACTATAGCACATGAAAAAGGGTAAATTTGGTCTTTCTCGCATTGGGGATCGATTGAACTTGAAAATGTGTATGTTTGCCCTTCGAAACCAACTCACGTCATTAATAAGTTAACCTATAAATGTAAAAATATGTCTTAAAATGGTGGGACTATACAAAATGCTCCACCAACTCATTACAAGGTCCGTATAAAGTTTTTTAGAAAAACCTTCTGGATGCCCCAAAGCGCCAAATCCATGAGCTTAATACATGAAAAAATAAGAAAGTCGCATAATTTCTAAAAGTTGGCCCCTAAATGCCAAAATGTTGCTTAAAATAGTGAGACTATACATAATGCTCTCCCAAATCATTATTAAGGTCCTCGTGAAGTTTTTTTTAGAAAGACTTTTGGTGAGTCTTCCATGCATTCTGGAGGACTCCACTTTTGTCTTTCAGTTTAATAGTTTTGAGGTGTTGCGGGTCTTATCCCAACATCCATATTGAACTATAAACACTTCATAGATAGTTAGTGTTGAGTCTTTTTAAATATTTCCTCTGAACTATTATGGCAAACTTATTATTTTCAAAGCATTTTCAAATCGATTGAGTATACTATTTTGAGAGAGTTTGAATTTTGAGAAGCTTTGAGACTTTTGAAGTTAAATTTTAAGCTTAAATTTGCTTGAGTTAGTCTTCCGCTAAGTAGCCAGGCCAAGAGTTCACCTGGGGATCAAAATTGGTATGTGAGTGTCGGCCACATTCAGGGTGTCGGCTCGAGCCGTGACGAAATATTTTGGTGATATAGATTTCAATCGATTTTTTGAAAAAAACTTTATGGGAACCCTCTGTACTGTGTTGGAGGCGCAATACGTATAGCCTCACCGTGAACATTGTTGAGCTACTTCGGAAAAAAACTTACCCCACCCTAGGCCTATTAAGTCTTGATCCATCTTCTGCTTTGATTCATTACGCTCAAAAGCCACTTGTAAAGCTCTTTCATCGAGTGTGCGATGCTCTGACAACTTTGTCCTTGAATTGATCATTTTAATAGAGGGGGTGAAGAAAGTGGACAAACAGATTTGCATTTCTCATCAAACAAATACAACACAATTACACTAGACAAATCATTCCATAAAATATATTTTTTAACCATTATATAGTAATAAACTTGACAATACGACACAATACATAAGGCATCAATCTTCCAAGCAAGGACTTAAAGGGATGTGAGTTTACCTTACTCATCATAAGGTAACGAATCCATCACAGTGGATTCATTTATAAATCAATCATATTTACATCGTCTACTCATAGAATTTACACCTAAAATAGATATGACTGAGGGATTTAAGATTGAACGATGAAGTTCAGTCTGAGGATTCGGAGAAAAAAAAGAATGTGTTAGTGCTAGTATAAGAAGAAGAATTTACCAGCACGCCTATGGGGCTACACATTAGATAAGGTATCTTTGCTTCTGGACCTCAATGCATCATTTCACTACCGAAATTAATGACATCGTTGTGACCTGCATTATGTATGAGGTTGGTGAGGGATTTTCAGTAATAAAAACCAGCAAGCAACATATGACCAAATGACCATTTTTGGAACAGTGCGCTAAACATAGAGCTCTTGCTAATTGTCATCAAGACGGCATTCTTAAAGTTTCTTTTCCATGTGAACTAAAATTGAATCGCATACAGCGCTTGAACTTTTTCTAAGCAATCATTTGTTTCTACCTTTCGCCTTTTGAGATTGTTGTGTCTTCTTTTTTATACTACAGATACGTAAGTGAAACGCTCCACCAAATTGAAATAATGTCACTACCTCAGAAACTCCCACCTCCCACAAATGAAAGAGGCAGCATATTAAATCATACCTTGACAACTTATTGAATGTATCTCTGGCCCTGGCATTTCCACTCCATCATCATTGAGCAATGAAATCCCAGAAGAAGTTATGTTGAAAGGGAATGCAAGAGGCGGAGATACTGGAGATTTTGCTAATTTTATGAACCTTTGACCTGAAAGACGGAAGAGAGCATCAGCAACTCCTTCATTGGTCTATGTTAATCTACTCTACTCAAGAATCAGAAGGCTAAAGTCAGAAAGAAAAAAAACACTATAAGCTCTATTTAGACACTCCAAATGTACCATTCTTAGAACCTATGAACCACCGCAATGATCATCAGTTCAAATAGGGAAACCAAATATTAAGGATCAAAGTCTATCTTCAAGAATAGACTAAGTAAGAAATATGAAGATTGAGAGCACAAATGAGCATGAGATTACTTCAAACAGTGATATGTTTTTCTTTTTATGTTGGAGGCTTGGAGATACTGAACTCTGAAGCACTGAACATTGGACAGTGCTCAGTGCATATTTTTTTTTTAAAAAAAAATTAATCCTTTTATATTTATTTCTTCCCTACTTAATTTAGTTTATTTTAATTAATATAGTATTTATTTGTCCGTAGATAGTGAATTCAATGGACTTTTAAAGTTCTAGTATTGTTTGTCAATTGCCTTATGAATTATTGAGTCATTCAAGTTCTAGACTTTTTAGCATCTACTATTAGCTTTTGAATTGAAATATTTGCTAATATATGTTATTGCTATTACGATTTTGGATATTTATTTATGCAATTAAAATTTTAAAATTTTGGTATTAATTGGCGCCTCAATTCTAAAAGGCGAGCAGCGAGCCGCTCGCCTCGTGGCGAGGCAGGCCCTTGACACCTTTCGCCGTCCAAAATACTGGATACAAGTCACACATTATGTACAGTTTAACAATAAAGAAGATTCTTCCCATTACATATCCATGGGTTGTTATCTGTATTACAAATAAATTCAGGTAAATCAGCTGGCTTAGCTTAATTATAAGGTGTTGTCATTTGGCCTAAGCTTGGAGTAACAATTTCCTAGAGAAAACAATAATATAAAGTTTGCCGAAAAGACTGATTCTGACCACCATCCAATAGTACACCAATCAACTCCTCTTCCTTGCATAATCCTTCTACAGTACTTTTCCAGACCAAAGATCTAGAAGCTCATGTATCGGTTGAAGACCAAAAAATAAAAATGTAATAACACTATTTTCTTACTCTAGCTACTTTTATGTATTACGACATAAGCAGATTGGTGACACTTCAGAACCAAAGGTGAGCACAAATGTGAATTTCAAGTTTCAACACCACAAAAGCACAACTTTCCTTGACAAAAATCCAGGATCACCAATTCAAAGAAAAGAAAAAGATCTAACCTGATCTTGATTCAAATATAAGACGAATACTAACAGCATGAGCCCAGTGGATCCCTAAAGCAGCAACAAGATGAGAATCAAGTTTTGTGGCAGCTTCTGGACTTTCACCTCTGCTTTGCTCTGAAGAGGAAGTTCTACATCATCTTTTGTGCAACAATACCTCATATTTCAACAAGCAATAGTATCCCATGTTCCACAGACTGTTAATTATAAAGCTTTTTAATTCTGAAAACTTAGTCTAATTACATAATCTACTGCCCTCCTGCATGCCTAGGGCTTGATATTTGGACCATAGACAACATAACATGGACGCGCAACATTTGGTCAACCAAGAATATGAATAGAAATGTCTCTGCCTCTGATACCATATTAAGAAAATACTCAAACAGCATAAGCTTAGCTCATAAGGTGATGATTTCCCAAGATTATATAAGGAGACAACAACTCATTTCTCAATCAAGGTGAGACACTCTTAACAGTGTCCAAAGTTTTATGGGCCGTATGAAGAAATACAAAGGGTAGAGCCTGTTGCTTATAGACTATAATTCCCCAAAGATTCTCAGTTACCCTGTATTACATATTTCGTTGTTGAAAGAAAGATTGGACGGAGAAGATGGACAGATTTTGGTCAACCTATCGCAATACTATCAAGGAACATGGTGAAATAAAATAATGGAGGTCAGTGAACATACTGTACAGTGGGAATATTTAGCTCCAGCGGAAGCAATGTGGAAGATAGGAAGGTAACTAAATCTTAATTTCCAGAGTCTATCGCGCAACAGCATGCTCGAGGTCGAGCATAATTCCAAAGGCAGAAGGAATGTAGTGAGCTGGGAGTAGACTTTCTAAAGGAAAAATAAATTTCAATTGGGATGTTATGAGATGACACCGTTTAGCTAAGAATATGTTAACTTCATTTTAGACGGGCAGATATTAGTTGGGGTGACTTGGTGCGCTAGAAGAAGATCGATGTCTGGGATAAATCAAATTGAGGGCTCAGATTGTTCAGCTTATTCCATATAATGCGGATAAACAAGAGAGGAATCATTTGTGGAATTTGGTAAATACCAAACCAGAAATTCATTATCTCCTATCTTTGTTCACCACTCTTCTCCCCTTTCTCTTATTCTCTTTACTTCTTCTTTTACCGGGTTCTATGAGGTTGTTATTGGTGGAAGCTCAAGGATGGATTATCAATATCTAGTCTTTCTAAACTCCAGTTTTTCATAGAAATTTTAAGCTCAAGTCTATTGCAAATCTAGTTTCATTCTGGAGATTAATCAAATCTAAATTAAAAGAATTACCCATTAATTTCAGGGAGGAATCTGCAAGCAAGCATGCTTTAGTAAAATGGAACCAAGTATTATGATAGCAATGATCCTTTCCGTCGTTCAAAATATATTTCTTTATTTTAGAAAAGAAAAAAAAAACTTCTGTCATTATTAATACTAGCACAGACTGATACTACCACAGTACCTTGGAAAGAATAGTGGGAAGTTCCATCACGACTTTGAGATCTCACTTGATTGGTCACTACTACAGGAATTCGTGAAAATTCTGCAACTGATCTGAAAATGGCAAACAAACAGCATCAGATTAGGCAAAACACAGATCAATAGCTTGGTACAGGGGAAGAAGAAAGAGATACTTCCTAGGTACTCATTCAAAAAGACAATGTTCTTACTTAATAAATGATATATGCCAACCCAATGAGTGTTGTCTCTGAGGTCCTTGTACACCTTCACTGGAAAGAGTGAAAAGTTCACGAGTATCACTATGGTGAAAAAGACAATGTGGAGAGCAGTATACAGATACTGAGTTTTCAAAAAATTATTATCCAATGTTGCACATGACATGAAATCACACCAACTGCAAAGAGAGGGTTCTGAGTATTATGTGCCAAAGATCTGTTTTCGCATGATCAAAGAAATTATAAAATATAACCCCCAAAGCAGGCTACCATGAATTCCAGACACAGTAATGTACTGAGACCTAAAATTTCACATTGAGAATGGTTATATAAATTTGCATAGAATCTGATACCACTAACATATTATTCTTGTATATAACTTAAGCGCACAATCAGCATGGATAAGCTCTAATGTTTTCTGGACTATCAAGATATTCACATTTTCTTTAGTGGATACTAGGCGAAAATCTTACAACTCCAGCAGATTTCAAAAGGAAACACAAGTTGAAGTTGAACAATTACACAGGAAAAGTGAAAAAACGAATTACCCTGAAAGAAGAGCAGCCATGCTGTCAATGATCAGCAATTTCACACCGTGCTGAAATAGTGAAACTTTGATTTTCTGCAAACTGACAGAAACACATAGACAATAATTCATAAAAACTAAAAACGTCCAGTACTTACACAACTTGGAGAAGTGTCAAAACGAAAGAGAAATTTGATTGAAAGGAAATAAGAGGCTGTTACGGAGAGCAGTCAATGCCGGCCACAATTAAGGATGTGATGTTGAGCTGGGCTTTCAGAAGAAGGAAAAGAATGCATAGAAGGTGGAATATGGATATTTTGGCTCTTATGTGGATACTTTTTTTTTTTTTGATGACAAGGGAAACCCGCAGCCGCTACCCTTTGGGTGCGCACAGGGTAAAACCCCCGCTCCTATGCAATAGCTCGCAAACCACATAGGAGAGGTAACCCGCACCAGGCAAGCCCGGTGCGATGAGCTCGACCCAGAAGGCAAACTCCTTGCTTTCGCTGGCAAGGGGTTTCGAACTTGAGACCTCCAACATGGAAGTCCCAAGCCCAAACCACTGGGCCACCCCGAAGGGTTTATGTGGGTACTTGGAGGGAAGGAATAGGAGAGCTTTTGAAGGAGCAGAAAATGATTTTGTACAGATGAGGGCTTGTCTTTAGTTTCTTGTTAACATATGGTGTGCCCATGTTTCAGTCAATATAGTGCATTATGTGTCATTATAAAGAACCATACTTTTGCATTGGCTTTCTACTTTTTCTATACCGGAATTTTCTCAACGCGTAAACGAATTATCACTTTATTGAAGAAGGAGCTGTTTTGAACAACAGTAAGATAAAATAAGAGGGAAAGAGAGATTATAATACAGGAACTAAATGAAATATACGCACTATGAACTTAAGGAAAAAAGAGATTATAATACAGGAACTAAATGAAATATGTGCATTATGAACTTAATATATATTGGCTGTCGGGTGTTTGGTTGGTTTTGTAAAATTGGAGATACACAGACTTTAAAACAACATTATATCTGACTTCCATTGGATTTACCTTTTGATTCCAACATTATCTTGGATTGAATCCCTCACATCATAAGCAAGAGATCTTACATTATTCACTGCTTTATAAAGTCGGTGAACTATCTATTTATTGACAATACTCACTCCCTGCAGTATTGGATAATACTGAGTTTGTGGAACTGTTAATACAGGATGCCATAGAGTACTGAATAGCCAACATATCTGACACATAATGTGGCCTCATAAGAGAAGATAATGTTAAATGCATAAAATGGACTGTCAGCACTTCTATCTGTGATCAAACATATTCATCCTTCTATTTCAGAAAAAAAAATGCATCTTATTTTATTTTTATTTCTTCCTATTCCAGAAAAAAAATTGAAAAACTACTATCAACTCATATCATCAATTGATTTTTTTATTTTTCATTTTTATTTAATCGTAAAAGTTATGCATTGCCCCACTTGTGCAATTACACTGGCCACTGGGTAAGAGTTGAGTTGTGCATTTGCTGTCTTAACAAAACTGTGTATGTTCGTTCTCCAGTGATGACATCCAGCAGCAGCTTCTTTCTTTGCTATTTTTTGTGGATATCTAGTTGCATCCCTTTAAGATAAATTTATGAGAATATGGATTTTTAGTTTGACCAGTAAGGTATACATGGTCATGAACATCATTCACCAAACAAATTATATTCCAACAAAGATGATTTCTTCCAACCATCTAATCAATAGTATTAACCTATGTAACTCCTTTGGACCTTTCATCTTTATCGTCAATTGAAGTGATTGAAATACAAAGGCCATTCTTCAAAGTAGACGAATACAAACAAAAGCATATTTCAATTCCATTAATTAACCCATACTCCCTCCAACATTATAATCCATAAACTAAATATTCATGAATTCAGTATTGCATCAAAACCCAGAATAACAGTTCATAGGTAAAGCTGCAACAGACCTATCAGTAAATTCAGAAAGTGATGTTGGCCTTAGAACCAGGATCCTTCCAGCCATCTGCAACATCAAGGGGAACATCCTCACTAAGCTCTTCAATCCAATGCATTAAAGAGAAAACACTAAAACATCCTCACTAAGCTCTTCAATCCAATGCATTAAAGAGAAAACAGTAAAGGGTACCTTGTGCATGCATTAGCATCAAGATAAGCCAAGGGTTTTACTATACTAACTGCTCTGACATAGTTAATTTGCAAAACTAAGAAAATGTTCAGCTCTTCAACTTTTTGCCCTTTACTCATCATTTTATTTTAGACACAGTGAGTGAAGACATCCATATACACTTGAACATGGAAGAAAGGTGTTGATAGAAATCTTCAATCCACAAGGAAAAAAGTCAACTTAGAAATGGGCATGATATCGGTGAACCAATTGTAGAAGATAAAGGAGCTAGAACTTGCATCCTACCATGACCATTTCATAGCTCACTTTCAGTATGATGTTACTCAAAGGGGAGAATAAAATTAGTTGGGAAAGGGAATCCATTTGCAAGTGATTGATCATAGACTTGCTATTAATATAAAACAGCTTTGACGAGATTCATAGACTTCATTGAACAAACAACAACGACAACAACAAAGATCTCAGTCCCAAACAAGTTGGGGTTGATGAATCCTCATAATATAAACTTCATTGAAAATTGATTTTAAAACTTCACTCTCTTGTTCAATGTTGTTGTTCCAGAGTAGTTAGTTAGTCGTAGGTGCAGCAGCTGGTCCCTCTGCATTTAAGGAAATATGAAAAAAAAAGCACTAGACAATATGTTACATACCTCCTGTGCCATCCCTTCGGTCTGAAATACTTCTGGGAAGCTATTAAATCCTATTTCTATCATCCTGGGAAGACGCTTCAGAAACAGAAAGGTCACTATTTCCACTAAACATAGCAACCTTAGTACCAAAAACCTGAAAGTTACCTCCGTGAACTAAATTTGGATTCTGTATCGATATAAATTACAGAGCCATCTAAGCCGCCATAACTCGAAGGAAGAGAAGCTAGTAATGAAAGCTTCAAGCAGAACTGCAATTAACGACAGAATAAGCTCAGCAAAAGAAACATACCAACAGCAAAACAGGCAATTTAAAAGCAAGGAAACACATAGCACTATTTTTTTTTATGAAAAGGAAACACATAGCACTATTGTGGGAGGATAAACTAGATGATGATAAAAAATATGAAAATGTCTCAATACATACACTTGCAAACACAACAGATAGAACAGAAGAAACCCAAAGTTCCAACAGCCACCAAATACGAAAGAAGTCCAGAAAACACATTTTCTTTTAAGTTAGAAACAGATAATCATGCCTGGGTTTTACCAATGCCTGCTGGACCCACTAGCTCTGTCACAACACCAAAAGGAATTCCCCCACACAGAGCATTATCGAGTCCTTTTAGAGAAGTTGGAAGATGGCCAGCCATGTTCTCATTTTGACCACGCTGTTCCAACAATGACAGTGCCTAAAGTCACAGAAAAGCAAGGGGGAAGTGAATTTGATCTCTTCTTGAAAAACTCAACTACATAGTCTACCTTTATACACGTACAGTTTGGTACGGAGGGCATGTAATTTCACTGATGTGTGCCACTGCTGATGTTACTACAGCCAAATCCACATCTAGAAATTCCATCAACTCAAATTCTGTCAGTGAAAATACGTCCTGAGACAATAGAACAAACATAAATTAATGGGGATGCATTGAAAGCAATGTGTCAGGAAGTTAATAAGGTTCAAAACATGAAACATAAAATTGATTCCCTCACTTCTCTGTTCCAGGTGGGATCTTTTTTGCACTTAAACCGGAGTACTAAATTATAAGGGAAAAACAGACACATATGCACACTTGAAAGATGAAAACAACAATCAGTAATCTATCTGAAGATCAATTTCCTGCATTCACGATGATCAACGTTTCTCCTCACCCTGCCCAGGTGTCTATTGATACAGAAACAAGAACTTGCGGAAAATCAAAGAAAGAAAAGGTGCAATGTAAATAAACTTTTCCCTTGTTTGACATCATCCCGCGACCTGCGCACTCAGCACAGACAGTTCCACACATCCCTGAGATAACTTCTCAGTGCTTGTAAGGGCATTGAACAGATTCATAAAGATTTCATTTGGTTTAGCATAAAAAACTAGGAAAGCATTTTCTTGCTTCATAGCTACTAATTCCCTAAGACTTAAAGAGTGCATAAAATGTTTTCCACTTGACATCTCTAACAACTCAGCTACCAAATCAACAAACATCATCAGTAGTCTTTCACTTCAATTGCCTCTACCAATAGTGAATACCATTCCCCTGCACCTTCATCTAATATAGTATTCCCATTTCCCATATTTCACTACTTATTTCCATAACAACCCCTACATTCCCCCTCAACTTTACAATCCAAAATGTTGAATTTCTATCTTTTCTTCATAGTGATTTCAAGTGAAACATAACTTCTAGTTTGTTTCTTGTTTTTTGTTTTTTAATAAATGTGGTATCCAGGCCAACTTACGTGCACCCCAACTAATTCCACCTGATACTTCCCACCCTCAATAGATACAAGGTAACTCTATCCATCAAGATTAAAACAAATGAAAAGAAATCACCTAAATTTTTGTCTCTGCTGATTGAATTGACACCTCATAGTGCTCATGCCACTTCACCACACACTTGTGTGCACATAAATTAACGCAAAAACTACTCATTGGGTGTTATAGTTGCTCCTCAACATGTGTTAATAGACTTTCTACACTTAGAAATATCAATCAATCTTTAAACATAATTGCCCTTCACAGTAGGATCAAAATTAGGGCTGGAACTGTACATTTCTTCCAAAAATTTGAAGAACCCAAGTACTAAAACAGGCTCAGATAATGGAAATGCTAAAGTTTGAAGAATTCAGAAACGAATAATGATTCTTACATTTGAAAAATGTGCAATACATTTGCATTAGGTCAAATAAATAAAGGGTAAAAAGGGTTAAAAGAAACCTTGGCAGTAATAAGGTTACGAGCAGCAAAAATGTTGGCTACGGAGTTGGGAAGACCCATTTCGCTGAGGAGCTTGTTCGCCATCAATGGCTTCCTTTTCTCTACTCTCCAAGGCTAACTTATTGCCATTACTATCACCTTATCAACCTCGAGTAAAAATTATTGAAATTTTACTACTTATTAAGACGGATACGCTTAATTAAAGATGTTATATTTTATATAATTAACCTAACCACTTAATAATAGATAGAATGGGAATATAAAAGGAAAAGAGATTAAAATTTGAATCGAAAATGTCTAATTAAAATTTGAGGTGATCAATTGAAATGTAATTTAGTTGGAGAATTCTTTTGGATATACCTACAAGTTTAAGGGATTAATTATGTATTAATTCTTCTTTTTTCCTTTTATAAATTTTAACATGTTATACTTTCTTAAGCAACTTTCACATATAGCAAACACAAAATTCATATTTGTATACTATAGCAAAGTTTGTATAATTGGGCTCCATAGCAAACATAAATATGTATATTTCGTTATACATATACAAAAGAAAAGCAGTTGTATAATCTGTTTTGGTATACAAATACAAAAAGATCAATTGTATAAAGTGAAAGAGGCGAGTGAGTGAGCGAGATCTGAGAGAGGGGAGAGAGGGGAACGAAAGTATATGTATATATACAATTTTCTCTCGCTTTATATAAACACAAACGCATTTTATACAATTTGCGTTTTTTGTATAAAGTGAGAGAGGTGAGTAAGAGAGCGAGATTTGGGAGAGTGGCGAGCGAGATCTGGGAGAGGGGAGAGAGGGGAACGAAAATATATGTATATATACAATTTTCTCTCGCTTTATACAAACACAAACACACTTTATACACTTGCATTTGTATAAAAAAAAAAGAGGTGAGGGAGAGAATGAGAGTGGCGAGCGAAATTCACCAGGAGAGAGGTGAAATAGCAACAGTTTGATATGAGATACAATTAAATCAAGCTATATTTATAGCATTTAATTTAAATTAATAATTTATTATTACATACAATTTTCCCTACTTTCTTCTAACAAGTTTTAAGGTAAATTTTTTATCATAATTTTGAATTACAAGTTTTAAGGCAAAAAATTTTAATCATAATTTTGAATAATATGCTTATTTTATTGTTAGGTAACACCAACAATCTGCTTATGGCAAGGCTCATAAGGGGATTGGGCTAGTCTAAATCAGGATCATGATCGAATGTGATATTTATTTAAGGAAAAATTGCAGAAATCCCACCTTTTAGTTTATTTATTATCATTATCCCCTATAAGTTTTACAAATCTCCAAAATCCCTCATTTTCGCGCATCAGATTAGTGTATTTCGCGCATCAAATTAGTGTATGTCGCTCATCAAATAGTGTATCATGTATAAAATATACATCAGATTAGTGTATCTCGCGCATCAGATTAGTGTATTTCGTGTATCAAATAGTGTATCATGTATAAAATATACATCAGATTAGTGTATCATATATAAAATGTAAACTTAACGATCAATGTATCTTGCGCATCAGATTAATGTATCAACACTTATATTATTGTATCCGTTTTGAGGGATTTCTGTAATTATAAACTTTTAAAGGATAAATTATAATTTTGCATTAAAAGTATGTGATTTCTCTGATTTACCCTTTATTTAATGAATAGTTTTCATATGAATTGATGAGACTTGTCAATTAAAACCACAACTTGTCCAGTAATGTATGTAGACAAGAAGGGCCATGTGTGTCGGTGTGTGGACAGGATATACATGAGACTTATAACTTTGGTCAAGTAAAAATTGATTCTCAATCAACGGTTGTGGCGTAGACGTGTTGTGATAAATCGTCATTCATTCTTAATTATATAGAGGTTTTGAGTTTGAGTCTTTCTTGATATAGAGCCATTTTTGTTAGGAAATACTTCATCTCTTAATATAGAATCTTTCGATATAAATTTAGATTTAATCGAACTCTAATATAAATATCAAAAATCGAGTGTGGCAAAAAATTGATTCTCAAATCTTTGGACTTCTTTGCTAGAAATTTCTTAATTAATTTAAGTTGGATTTGACTGACCAAAAAGAGTACACAGCACCAAAGTACATTGCCTATTAGGTCTCCTAGAATGCATGCTCTAGTTAATTGTATTAACTAATTTCTTTTTCTCGTTTCACATTGAATTTTGAAAGGTATATTCACTTGACGATGCATGGACCATAGCTTTTGTTACAATTAGGTCAATTAGGTAGTGAATACTATTGTATCGTGAGTTTCACGCGTTCTAAATTCACTTAATTATGATTATGAAAATTGGTCGTAATTTGAGTAGTATCACTCTTCCGACTTCATTACAGTGTACATTATGGACATCCGAAAATAGAACTATGGGAATTTTGAATAGGAATATCCTTTTAACAATAAATTTAAATTTTAATCCGTTATGAAAATATCATAGTGTAAATTTTGACTATGTAATTAGATTCATTGACAATTTAAATTATTCCTTTACGTTATCAAATCTATTGATTATCCTCCTTAAAAATGGATTTGTAATAATGAAAATAAAGTAAGTTATCTACTCTAAGTAAGTGGATGTGACTTGATAGTGTAAATTTTTTAATATCATCGGTGTATATTATTTTATTATATATAAAAGTCAAACTACTAAAACAGTGTCTATTGGGTCTTCTAGAATGCATACTTTAGTAAATTAACTACTTTATTTTTTCTTGTTTCACATTGCATTTTGAAAGGTATATCGTCCTGATCCTTTGATGGTTTTTGTAACGACAAGGCAGTGGAAATTATTGCATTTTAGTTTCACGCGCTCTAAGTACATCTGAAACGTAATTATAAAAATTTGAATTTGAGCAAGTACCATTAATCCGACTCTATGACTTATCAATGATCTTCTGAAAAGGAATTACGGTAATTTTGAATGAGAATACCTTTAAATGATGAATCTAATTTTCATTATAAAAATATCACTAGATTGAGATTTTGTTTGATCAAAATCTTGGCTAATTGATCCCGAGGAGTAGCTCAATTACAACCATTGATGATCTAAAAAATTTTAAAAAACTATAATACCATCTTGAAGATATATACAAATTATCCTCCTCAAAACAGAATTTGTAATAATGAAAATAAGATAAAGTTATTTACCTACTCCAATAAGTAAATGTGACTTGATAGTATAAATTTTCTACCATCATCATGTATGTTATATTATTATATATAAAAGTCAAACTAATATTGGAGGAAAAGGAAAGTTAGAAAGAGCAAAGATTATTAGTGAAATTGGAACTTCACAATTAGAAATAAAGAGAAAAGACATAAAGTAACATTTGAAGTTGTCTCAGATTTTTAAAAAGACATCTTAATTATGCAAATGTCCTATTATCCCTTAAACAATTTCGAACTGATATTATTGTATCATATGATCGAACACTCACACAATACTTCCATATCCTGCATTATTTAACATAACAAAGATGACCTTATTACATAACCGACCATCAATTGAACCAAAGTCAGCAAGTATGAATTGTCTATACATTTGCCAAGAAATTACTTCGAATCACACTTTGGTTAAGTTTAGCGATTTATGGAAATTTTAATATGTTAATTAATTTACTTAAAAGGACCTCAAAGTTCTAAATATGTTCAAATCCCCCCTTTTTGAGACTATATAATCTCACCAAAATCCCTACTTTTCTATAATCTTCTTTTCCTTGAATAACCCCAACTCACTTTAGTCTCCCACTTTGTCAATATTTTCTCTTTTTTTCGCTCTCTAAGCTTATTATCGATTAAATTATATTGATAGTATAAAAAGTTACTTACACTATCGGTGTATAGAACTTAATTTTTTTCATTTTTTTCTATAATATACATTTCTTGACGATCGCATAATCAATTAACAACTATTGCTTCTCCAAAGAACCAAAAGAACAAGAGGACTATGCTTCCACCAAAAAGGGGCCAAATTAAAACTCAAATTTTTGAGAATTTGAGCAAAACTATGTTTTCTATTGCTTCAAAAGCTTGGAAAATGTTGGAATTTTGCTTCTATAAGTTTACCATCAAAAAATCATATAACACTTTTTGATGGTTACTCTTAACATTCATGAAATTGAATAAATCTCATGATCAAATTCGATATATATTGATTGATCATATATCTCAATGATGGTTGTCACTTGGTCACATGTCACATTTTGTGTAATGTTTTTTTATTAGTTTTTAATAGGAGATGATACTATAAAATTACAAAAAAGAATGGTCCGTGGGCCATGGCTTTGGATTATTCTATGCTTCTTTAATTTGTGTAATTCCTCAACGGTTGTACGATAGTACGGCCAGATTTTGGTTTATCTATTTTAATGGAAGTATGCTATAATAATTGGTTGATTTAATCGTCCCGTCATTTCAAGAAAATTGGAATCAATTATATGAATTTTCATTTAACGATTTGTTCTATCGATCCCTTTTTATTAGTTGAAACTTTTTGTAAGTTTGATTGACTTTTACCAACATGGGTTGTGGTGCACTAGTGTGAGTATTCACGTTTAATCAGGGGTATCAGATTTGAGCCCTGAGTATGGAGAAAATCATGTGGGGAGCGTCACCCTCTAATGGATCCTGCAGTGCGCGATTCAAATTTATTCGGGACTTCAATGTTGACTCTGAACACCAGATGGAAAACAAAAAAAAAGTAAGTTTGATTGATTTTTATGACTTGTAAGTATAAATGACGTAGACTTCAATAAAATCGGGTGCATATGAAAGAACAAATATCAAAATTAAAAGGTTTGAAAAGTTTAAGAATTAATTATAGATAAAGTTATTAAGAAATATTAAATTAATACCATAATAAAATGATAATTAACCTATAGATAATATATTCACCATTAATATAAAAATATCTTGACACCGTTAGCAAACATAACTTAAATCCCAAGTGTTTTATTGTAATTTGGATCTTTCTGTTATATGACTTAATATATTTGACCATCAATTAATTAAAATATGTTATTTTAATCCCTAAAGTTAACAGATTTGAGAATTATTATTAAAAGTAGGGAAAAGGGTCAAATATGTCCCTAAACTATTTGAAAAGGTCAGATTTACCCCCCCCCCCCCCCCCCGCGTTTAAAGTTTGGCTCACTCGTGCACTCACCGTCCAACTTTTGGTCTAGATATGCCCTTATGGCATTAAGTTGGCCTGCTGGAAATTTCCAACTCATTTTACATTTCTTTAAATGCCAAATGGAATTGCCACGTTATTTTTACATTACCACGTGACATTTGTATTAAAATGTAAAGGAGTCGCTTATACCCCTAAACTATCCGACCCACTTTTAAAACACCTATCCGACCCATAAATCACCCCTCTTTTAAGTAATCTATCCGACCCATTTTCAACAAATTTGTTTAATTTTTATTTTTTTGGTAAATCCCGAAAATGAGAAATTGATTAATAAAAAATAGGAAAAATATAAAATTAACGCCAAAAATTTACAAATAAATATAGTAACCTTAAATTCAACAATTTTAATAAATTTTTTAAATTTTTATTTTTTTCGGTAAGTCCTGAAAATGAGTAATTGATTAATAAAAAATATGAAAAGTATGAAAAAAAATATAAAATTAACGCCAAAAATTCACAAATAAATATAGTAACCTTAAATTCAACAATTTCAACAATTTTATTTTATTTTTTCCGGTAAATCTCAAAAATGAGTAATTTATTAATAAACAAGGAAAAATCTGAAAAAAAATATATAAAATTTACGCCAAAAATTCCCAAAAATCAGTTCCAGCCTCAACATCAGGACCAAAAAAATTAAAAAAAAATTAAAAAATTGTTGAAATTGTTGAATTTAAGGTTACTATATTTATTTGTGAATTTTTGGCGTAAATTTTATAATTTTTTTTCCATATTTTTCCTTTTTTTATTAATAAATTACTCATTTTCGAGATTAGCCGAAAAAAAATAAAATTAAAAAAATTTGTTGAAATTGTTGAATTTAAGGTTACTATATTTACTTGTGAATTTTTGGCATTAATTTTATATTTTTTTCATACTTTTCATATTTTTTGTTAATCAATTACTCATTTTCGGGATTTACCGAAAAAAATAAAAAATTTAAAAAATTATTAAAAAATTTTAATCTAAGGTTACTATATTTATTTATAAATTTTTGGCGTTAATTTTATATTTTTCCTATTTTTTATTAATCAATTACACATTTTCGGGATTTACCGAAAAAATAAAAATAAAATAAAATAATTAAAAACGGGTCGGATAGGTTATTTAAAAGAGGGGTGGTTTATGGGTCGGATAGTTTAGGGGCATAAGCGACCCCTTTCCCTTTTAATATAAAAATCACGTGGTAATGTAAAAATGAAGTGACATTTCCATTTGACATTTAAAGAAATGTAAAATGAGTTGGAAATTTCCAGCAGGCAAACTTAACGTCATAAGGGCATATCTAGACCAAAAGTTGGACGACAAGGGAACGAGTGAGCCAAATTTTAAACGTGGGATATATCTAGACATTTTCAAATAATTTAGGGACATATTTGACCCTTTTCCCTTAAAAGTAACATATACATTTATTTTCGCGTATCACTTTACTTCTATTTGACACCCAATTGTTATCTTTTTTTAAGGAGTGGATATCTAATCTAGTGTCAGAATCTTTTTTGGTGATTGGCAAGACCCTAACATATGTACTTTCCCTATTTTTTTCTTCTGTTGTACCTTACATCTTCATTATGATACTATATCACTTCATTTCATGATATTAATACCTAAAAAAAAATTATTATATTCTAAAATTAATTATTTATCATTCTTTGTATCAAACGAGCATAATAGTCGTAATTAACATGTCATGATAACGATTTCAGAGTCAAATGTCAGCTGGTAGGGAGGAAGACCGTTTCTTGCCTTTGTTGAATCAAAGTTACCTTTTGAATTATTTAGATAAGCATTGGCTCCACATCACTCTAGTTATTCTTGTTTATTTATTTTTCATCTGGAGTTCGATATACGCATTGGAGTGGAAATTTTGCATAGGAAAATTGTACGTTGGAAAGTAAAGTGATCCTTAAATACCTTAATACAGTAGACTCTGTATCCAGTCCACCACAACTTTTATTGGTCTATCACTCTAGCTTTAAGGTGATATATATTTGAGTTTTTTAATCTTTTAATGGGAAATAAAATGGATTTAACTTTCTTTAATAAGATTTTTCTTTTCTTTTGACCCTTTTATGGTAAGTATTTTGGTTATTCAACAATATTCTTGTGATTCAAGACAACTTTTTCCTTTAATTCAATTTTGAAAACGAAGTAATAAATGTTTGGAGAATCTAATATTCTTACTAAAATTGGTCAAATATTGGCAGTCCATATGCTTAGTTGTTTCCAACTTAGGCATTTTACGCAACACTGCAAAGAAAGTACGTGAAAAAAGTGAACTTATTTTATATTAAAGCACTAAATTATTACTAAAATTTATTTTGATTTAAAATATCCAAAATAATTTTTATTTAGATTTATAATATGAAATAAGATTACAATGAAGTTGAAATTTATACTTTTAAAACTTTTTAAATTGTATTTTCTAGTTTTCTCACCAATATTAAAAATCCACAAATTATAAAAATTTCATAAACTTTCATAATTTCATATAGCATATCCAAACTAAATTTCCAAAGGTCTATATTAAATTAAATTTGTGCTCGGCCAACATGCCAACTCACTATTCCATGTAGACTTTTCAGTAGATACTCCTTCCGTTCAATTCTAATGCTTAGGTATTTCTTTCTTCGTTTTAATTTATTTATTATATATTTTTATTATTTTAAAATAATATTTTTAATTCCTTTTTACATCATGATATAAAATTACAAAATTTAAAAATATTTTTATATCAAGTAAGCTATAACAGGTTAAGTCAGTGGGGATGAAATAAATAGAAATACTGAGTTTAAAGGAAAAAGTTATTCTTTGTTCAAATAGACTAAAAAACAAAATAGGTCAAACAAAATTAAAACGTTTTTTTTTTTGCATGCTAGTTTTATATTATTGGAAAAAAAAGAAAAAAGTGTAGACTTTTATCTGTGTAAATGTAGGAGACTTTTTAAAAAAGAGAAGTTTCTTTGAAAAATCCGATCAAAATTTTCCACAATTGTAATAAATATAAAATAAGCACTTTAATTAAGCACGCAATATTTCTCCAATGGGGCTGTTTCCGCCATCATAATTTTTTAGTTTGGTGATTTTCAATGGTGGAGTGAATATTTTTATTACAGAGTTCGAAATATAATGAAGTCAATATATGAAAGAAAAAATTTAAAGGAATTTTAATAATTATAATATATAAAAAATTAATATTAGTTATGCATAAACAATAAAATTAATATATAAAATATAATGATCTTTTTTAGCTCCGTCCCTGAATCTAATGCTTCTATTTATTCAAGTAGTATATTCTCATCACCCCACTTCTGTTTTTGCCCTTTTCCCTTCTTTGTGGGGTTTGTATTACTTTTGTTGAGAATTTATTTTTACTTTTTTTTAGTTTTTATTTGATTTCTGATATCTCATTAGAGTTTGATTATTTTAAATTCGCGCTTTATAAGGGTAAGACCCCATTAGGGAGTTTAATGTAGCTACTTCAAATTCCAAATTAAAAGTATTATAATTAACTAGGTAGTTGGAGATTAAACGGCAAACAAAATATTATATGCAAATAAATAGTGAGAGCTACGTTTACTATAATATGATTGTTGCAATTAATATTTTATGATAAGGATTAAATTGGAAACTTTTATTTAAGCGTAAAGTAGTTTAATGTTGCACCACAATTTATGTGTTTTCTTGATATAGTTTTCTCCATATTAAAAATCAAACTCAAGATCTTTAGTTAAGAGTAAAATAGTTCAACACGATATTACAACTCATGTTGGTCATTACTGAAAATTATTTAATATGATTTAATTAAAGGAAAAAGGATAGATATACTCCCGAACTATCATAAATGGTATGATTTAATTAAAGGAAAAAGGATAGATATACTCCCGAACTATCATAAATGGTATGCAGATACCCTCTATCATACTTTTGGGACATTGGTATCCATGTCGTCTAAAAACTAGAGCATATATACCCTTTATACTAATAGACATACATGTGTCATAATCTTATCCAAATATCCGACATTTATTAAATATTAAAATTGCGCCACGTGTCCCTATTTAGTCTTTCATTAGAGTAAAGGGCATATGTGCTATAGTTTTTGAACGGTAGAGACACTAATGTTTCAAAAGTATGAGTATGAGTATATAACAGGGTATTTGCATCCATTACGATAATGTAGAGGTATATTTTTTTTTTTCCTTTAATCATTAGTGTATTAAATATAATATATAAATACAATTGAGATTATTTTTATTTACTATCATTTGCTTCGATAATACATAAAATAATAGATAAGTAAAAATTATAAAAAATTCATCGGAAGTGGGATCCAAATTTTCCACAAACCGTGTATAAGTAGTTCCACCTCCAACTGATATTTCTTCTACCTTCTTCCTCTCTTACTCTTTTCTTCAATGGGGCTTTTTTAGCCCTAATAATTTTCATTTTTTTTTTTCCCTTAAATTTCTCCTTCTTCTTCTTTAATTTTCCGATGGCTGCAGCTAAAATACCGAATTCCGAACAGAAACAAAAAAACAGAGGAGTTATTCCGAAAAGAGGTCAGATCAAAGCTCAAATTTTTGAGAGCTTAGTCGAAACTGTAACCTCTTTGTTTTCCCCTAAAATACTATTAGGGGAAACTTCCGGCGGCGGAGGAGGAAATGAATCTGACGGTAATTCTACCGTCACCACTTCGGTGGGCACCATCAGTCCTCCACCGCCGTCGCCAACGGCATGAATAAGTTCGTCTGAACTTATTCATGGCTTGAAGTTTGTTTTAATTTGTGTGAACTGTGATTGCCTTTTTTAATCAGATGTAAGATAAAAGAAGAAAAAAAAAAGGCAATTTGTGTTTGCTTGATTTTTAATTTGGAGTTGTGAGATTCTGTAATTTTTAAAGTCAGATCTGACCTTCTGTATAATTATTATGTGTGGATTTACTCTTTTTGAGTTGTAATTCTCTCTAATTATGTAATAATCTCCTATGTTTTAGATGGAGGGAAAAAAAAATATGAGAGGATCATATGTAAGTGTTTTGTTTGGTGAGTTTATTCAACTTTGGGGATTTTGTTTTATCTCAATTCTCAAATTATGTTATGCCTGATTTTTTATTGTTATGAGTATATTTGGTGTACTGAGCGTCTCGCGTTTGCGTTAATATACGCACGACGATGGAAGCATAGGTGTCGTCCGTCCGTGGGTGATTCATTGTAATTGAAATTGAATTTTAATTTGGTGATTCTCTTTATCCAAAAAAAAGTATATTCTCAAAACTCCTTTTCCCTTTTTGTGGGGTTGTTTTCTGGGTGGTTGTGTTCTTTTTCCTCCCTTTTTGGATTTTGATAACAACATTTTTTATTTTTTTTCAGCTAGAGGCAGATTTATGAGTTCGGATGAATTAACTAATTTTTTTCCTATATTTTATATTTGTATTAAAAATTAAGTAAATTAATTTTTTCGTATATTTTATATTTGTATTAAAAATTAAGTAAATATAAATGTATATTAACGTGTGAACCTCTAATAATACTGATTGACAGCTCAATGGTAAGAAAAAAGAATTAAAAATATTTTTCACATTAAGTGTTGTCTATTTTTTTTTTAAAAAAAAAATAGAAGGGGGAGGTGTGTTTAGTATAGCAATTTTTTTTCAAAAAATAGAAAATGACAACACAGATGTTTATGTGTAGGTTCAAACTAAATTAAATATAAATATTTATTAAAATATTGGATGGAAACTTAGAAACGTTAATTGATTAAAACGTTAATTGATTAAAACTACTTAAACAAATATTTTATGTAACTACTTTTGAACCTAATACCTTCAATCACAAATTGAGGTACATGTTTACCTACTTCTAATTCTCAAATTAATAAAGTATTATGATTAGCTAGCTTTGTGGAGGATTAAACGGCAAACAAAATAATATATAGTATATGCAAATAAATAGTGAGACATTTACTAGCTATAGCTAAGATGACAACAACCAACATACTCGAGAAAATGATCAAAATGATCGTTAATGTATGGGCTTTGATTCCATTTGGTCCTTAATGTATGGACTTGATGGAAATAGTCCTTTATGTATCATAAATTGTAATCAATTTGGTCCTTAACCCTAAAATTTTAATGGCAGCGATTATTTTTTAAAAAATTTAACCAAAATCGCTACACGTGGAGCGATTTCCCATTATTTTTTAAGCAGTCCTCACCTCAGGAATTTTTAATAAAAAAAATTAAAACTTTTTTAAGAAAATGGCTGCTATAGCAGCTATTTCTATTTTTTAAACGTTGCTGGGGCAGCGTTGTTAAAAAATAATTCACAGCAGCGATTTTAAAGAAAAAAGAAATTTTTTTTTGGACCGACAACAATTTTTATGTTTTTTAAAGGAGTAACATCGTCAATTTTGTCAAAAGAAAATCGCTCTATCAGGAGCGATTTTGCCCTTTTGGTTAAAAAAAAATTAATGTGTCATTTTGGAATTTTTGGAAATAGGGAAAGGAAAGTCTTGAACAAGCGCATCTTTTACATATTCCGTGTATTTTGATGGCAAAATAAAATAAAATATTAATTTTAGGGTTAAGGACCAAATTGATCACAATTTATGATACATAAAGGACCATTTCCATCAAGTCCATACATTAAGGACCAAATGGAATCAAAGTCATACATTAAGGACCATTTTGATCATTTTCTCCAACATACTCTGTAGAATTTTATATTTTCGATAAATCTTCGATAAAGAAAATTGCCTATCTTATAACTTATCTAATAGAAATGTTGTATAAACAATATAAAATAATATAGAGTAAAAACTAACGAAAAAAGAAGCGGTCAGGACAACATATTACAAATAAACAGATTATTTTAAACAATAATCATAACTAGATAATAGTTCATGGTATTTTTAGCCTTTTTCATATTATTTAATTCAGAATATGTTACGTTTGTTTTTTATTTCCAAATATAGTTATGAAAAATCTTATTGTCCTCATTGTGGCAGACAATTGAACTATTCATGACAACAGAATCTGACCACAACTAACTATGACTAACCATATAGTATAATTTATTTTTAATAAGACGAACGATTAATATAAAACGAGAAAATAATGATGCGGCTAATCTTATGTGATAAATTGTACTCCTTTTTTCAAGTATTATCTTTTATTTTTTTAGAGTTAATTTAAATAATTTAGAAAACTATATCATATTATATTGATTTAATATTTTTAAATAAAAATTTAGATATTAAAAATTATAAATAAAGTACTATAAGTTAGTATAGATCTTTTGATATTGATATAATAAAAATTATAATTTACAATATTAAACTCATAAAACTTATATGGTTTAAATTTGAATTTGTGTGTTTGTGTTTCCATGTATTTGATCCCAAAAAGATACTCCCGCCATCTCATTTTAGTTGTCATGGTTTTCTTTTATCTTTTAGAATTAAATAATAAGAAATTTGATTAATATTTTAGATATAATTTTTCATCATATTGATATACAAAAAAATTATATTTTATAGTATTTTTGGTATAGTTTTTTAATATCTAAATATTTAATTTAAATTAATAAATTAATGTAATCTATTTTAATTTTAAAAATTCGTCAAATTATTTTTTAATAAGTGTAACATAACAACTAAAAGGGGACGGAACGGGAGGTACCAAAAATTAAATGTAAATCTCATTAGAGTTAGATCTGAAGTATTCCAAGAGAGCCGCCATTGGATTTCTCCATTTGTTCGTCTTTAATTCTACTTGAAATAAATGGGATAAGAAATTAACGTGATAAAAAGAGAGAAGTATTAAATTGTAATTAATTAATTAATAAATAAAATAATTTTATTTAATTACTGTTTTACTTAATGAATTTTTTAAAATGTGTAAAAACGTATGACAAGTAAAATAAAAGGAAAAAAAATAAACACTTTAATTGATTTGGTCGGCATGACTTTTTCATATTGTTTTCCTCACTCTTTATGTCTCTTTCTAATAATAAAATAATACTCTAATTGATTTATATATTAGAAAAAATGAGAGCACGATATGATTACACTTTTTCTTTTTTATTTGTTTGCTCTTTTGGATAATCATGAATTTTTTTGGTATCATTTTCTTTTTTTTCTAATTTAGAAGTTTGGAGCTAGATTTTTTTGGTTTTGACATTGTTGGAGGAAAAAATATTTCCTAACAAAAATAATTTGGTATTTAAAATATCTGATTAAAGATAAAGAGATATTTATCACTCTATCACAATCTTTTTTAGTTGGAGCATAAATTTACTTTTGTGAAAATCCTTTAAGATTTAATCAAATGGAGTAAAAAAATAAAATAATAAAGGATCTTTAAATAATTAGTAAAATAAATTACTTATAAAAATATCCTTCATTAATATGATTAAAAGAATATCAATTTTTTAAAGGAATAATTATACTTTTGATCATGTTGATGCATAATATTATATAAAATAATGAAAACAAATTTTAATAATACACGAAACTAATGCATGCATTATTTATCGAGTGATACTTCGAGAAGCATTGATCACGTAGGCAGGACGTATATTGATGACGATAAGTACCATGACGTGGTGTACCTTCCCAATTTTTTATCTATTTTTTTGTCTGTTTTTTTTCTTAATTAATTAAATTGTCTAGAATAATTCATGTAACAAATATTTACCTTTTCACACAAGCATATTGGCATTAGCTGTAAAATTTATTTTATTTTCCCATTTAATATTAGATCATTAGCTGGCTTCCATTTTTAAAAATATATAGACGTGTCTCACTTCTCCTTCTAATCCCAAAATATTCCTTCCAATATTCACTTTAATGAATGGAAGATATAATATTTATCAATGTTGTTTAATTTGACAAAATAAAAATAAATTAAAATTTATTATTTAAAATAAGTTATAAATATTTTATAACTAAAAATTATTTCATTTTAAAATTACGTTTCATATTTAGCCAATATTAAATAAAACGTTTGCTTCACGCCCTCGTCTTTCGAAATACCGATAGAATTGATATAGCGCTCCGTTGTCTCTTTATCAATTTGAAGTTATATTTGTTGTGGACTTTTGGTTCACATGAAAGAAAATATAAGCTAAAAAATTGACTACATTCCATGAATGAATTACACAGATAAACAAAAGGGGATTTGGTTTCTGTAATGTATACATCAACTTGTATATTTTATAAATATTTATATTGCATTTTAAATAATTCAATTATTTTTAATAAAAAAAAATTCAAAAATACACTTAATATAAAATAAGGAGAACATTATTTTATGTTGTATTGTGTTTTAGTATCAAATGATTAAATCTTGATGTAGTCAAGCAACCATTGGATTTTAGTTTGACCATTTATTCTTGGTCCTTCTATTTGTAGATATGTTCTTTAGAAGATCTATCTCGTAGATTGTGTTTGATAATATTAATTTTACTTTAAAAGAATTTTGAGTTAGATCATGTTCAATCATAAATATATTTGAGAAACATTTAGGAACTTGTGTGTGCAATATAATTACTCATGTTCGATCATAATTATATTTGAGAAAATTTTAGGAACTTGTGGCCATATAATTATCATTATTTGGTAAACATCACAAATTTTCAAATTTTAGAGAAAAAAACTATAATTAATAGGTCGAATTCTAATATTTGAGAATTTTTAAAAATTTAAAAACAACCCTAAATTTTATTATTTTATAAAACACTCATATTGATAGTTTTGAATTAAATCTTATTCTAGTTTGTTGTATGAAATTTATACCGTTGTATATATGTTTTATATAGTTTTTATCCAAACTTACTCTTCGAAGTCACTTCGAATTGTTAGGGTTTTGCCCTGATTTTCTTACCATAATTTAAGATTTATTTTTCCTTAAAGAAAAGACAAAGCATTTCCATAAATGTTTTTACTTTTCTTGAAAGGAAAATATAATATTCTTTCATATTTGGTTTATTATCTCATTTTAGGACTCTTTTTCTAGTAACAAGAGGTTTTAGGACTCTATAAATATAGGTTTGTTTCTTAAATATAGGTTTGAGATTTATTCTCTCTAAAGTTTTAATGTTTTTTCTTTATATTAGTTTTGATATAATAATATTTTGATTTTTAGTATAAGTTTTTGTTATTTGATTTACCAACTATATGATTTGCAAATTGTAAGCTTCCGCATGACGCCCTAATCACCTTCAAAACCCAACAAGTGGTATCAGAGCATATGGTTCAATGATCCAATGGTTTAACAAGATTGAAGAAAGGTTCAAGTAGTTTCAAACCAATTTGCAACAAATTTGATGATAATGAAGATTTTGTCTAAGCTACATGTGGAGAAGAAGTTTCAAATCATATTTTTAACATTCCTGTTGCTGCAATTTTTAAGAATAAAAATAAAATATTTTTAACCCATATATTTTAAACTTTATTTTTAACCATGACAAGCAATAGTGATGAAGATTTTTATCAAGATTATCTTGCAATTTTCAAGAAAATCCAGCCAATTAAAAGAGAAGATTTGTTAAGATTTTACCCCGAATCATTTTAAAATTTATTTTTCCTTAAAGAAAAGACAAAACATTACCATAAATGTTTTTTTTGTTATGAAAGGAAAATATAATATTCTTTCATATTTGGTTTATTCTCTCCAGGACTATAGAAAAGGTTTTAGGACTATAAATATAGGTTTGTTTCTTCTAACACAAAAACAATAACATCCACAATGTAGTCGTTTAAGACTTTTGTTTATGGGGAGATTTATTCTCTCTAAAGTTTCAATGTTTTTCTTTATATTAGTTTTGATATAATAATATTTTAATTTTTAGTATAATTTTTTGTTATTTGATTTATCAACTATATGATTTGCAAATTGTAAGCTTCCGCATGACGCCCTAATCACCTTCAGAACCCAACACGAAATAAGTAATAGTAATTTTTCGTATATAAATTAATGATATTTTCTTTTGTTTGCTTCCTCTTTTTTTAAAATTCATATTAAATACGTTTCTTGTAATGACTTTTTACGAATATTTTTATTATAAAATGATAATACAAACTTGATAATAAATTTATTATTCTTTCACTTCCCTTGAACTGAATTGTGTCCTTCCTTTCACTTAAATACAAGAGTGTGAACAAGACCAACCAAACTAGTCCATTATTCTGTTCACACAATAATAAATAAGGCTGAGGTAGGTACAAAGGTAAAAAATAATTCACCAGAAACTATTTTTTAAATTTATTCTTTGGTATTTGAATTATAAAAGAAAATATTATCCTAAGGGCATTATGACTCCACAAAAGGTAACAATGCACTGCGAGTAGTATTCCAAAATATTACGTAATTATAAAAATTTGTATAATAAAGTCATTAAACATTATTTTACATATCAATTTTAGATTTTTATTTTCTAAAGTTTTTCGTGAATGAATAGATTTTTGTGAAACTAACATATGAACGGCATGAATACTTTTTATTTTTTAATTTCAAGGGAAACTAGTAATTTTGGTCCTCAAGTATAGCCTTATTGTAATTTTGATCCTTATGTTATATGACTTAGTATATTTAACCTTTAACTAATTAAAATGTGTTATTTTGGTCTCTAAAGTTAACGATTTGAAAATTATTATTTGAAGCAACATATATATTTATTTTCGGGTATCCTTTTACTTTTATTGACATCCAATTGTTATCTTCTTTTATGAGTGAATATCTAATCTACTGTCATAATCATTTTTTTAGCGATGGTCGACGCCTTATTGTACATACTTTGCCTATTTTTTGCTTATGGTATATCTTACATCTTCATTGTGATGATATATTATTCAATTTCATTGTATTAATGTCTAAACAAAATTTCATCTGCTCCACAATTGATTTTGCATCCATCATTGGCTCATACTTTACCATCAAAAGTTGAAAAAATTATTTTACACACACTTCTATTTAACAAATTACAATATGATATTGCGTTCTTTTACATCTAACTCTTTCCTTGTGTAGAGTCTGTTACACGCTTTGCGTTCTTAATTAAAAAAAATTGACATTCATTAGTTCTAGGGACTAAAATAACATATTTTAATTAATTAAATATCAAATATGCTAAGTCTTATAACACAAAGACCAAATTACAATAAACCAATAACACAAGGACCAGAATTACTATTTAACCTTAGAAGAATACATATGTTAAAAATTACCACTTATTACACATATTTTCAATTTTAACCCCCCAAAGAAAGAATGTTTAGTGATTTTTAATTTTTTTATTTTTATTTTATGGGGTTAATTTTTACATTCGATAAATAACTAAAATTTAAAATTGAGTGATTTTGTTGATTTTTTTTTTAAAAATTCTATTATATAAATTATTCTAATTAAATAACATTTCAAAATAAACTAAATCAAATAATTTGTTAGCGAAGTTAATTGGCCCCAACTCTACCCTTCACCCCAAAAATTCATCTCCCGCCCTTCATGTCCTTATTCTTTACCATTTTGAATAACCTTTTGAGATATCAATTAAATTCAACGCAATAAGTAATACCTAAACCTTTCTGTTAGTAAAATAAAAAAATAAAAAAAATTCACAACTTTTATTCAAAGTAATTAGCCCCCCAATTCCACCCTTCACCCCAAACATTCATCTCCAGTCCTTCGTTTTCTTATTCTTTACGTTGAATGACCGAGATATCAACGAAATAAGTGATACCTAAACCTGGCACTTAACCAAAAAAAAATAATAGTTAAATTTAATGCCGAAACTTGTAGGCAAAGTAATTGCCCCCACCCCAAAATTCCATCTCCCGCTCTTATATCATTATATTCCATTTCATAAATTCACTGCTCTGCTCTGTTTCTACTTCACTTCCATTCCCACTTACCTCTTTCTAATTATTATTCCTTCCAAATAACAAATCCATCTCATCGGAAAATGCAGAACCCGCCGGCGATGATGAATAATCGTGTCACAAGGTGGCCGCCGAGAAGAGGACAAGTAAAACGTATGATTTTTAAAAAATTGCTGAAATCGGTGGATCGCATGATCGGCAGTTGCTTCCGTCCGAAACCAATTGCTCCTGATGATTGACCAGAGAGAGGTATTTGCTCTGCAAATCGTTAATTTCTTACACGGCAGGCCGGATCTGATTCAGAATTTGAAATTTATAGATTTTTATGATAATCTCAAATTGCATCTACCGTCAAATATATATATATAACAAATTAGTTGATTTTCTCAATTCATATACATACTCTGTATTCCCCTGCTGTTTCCCAGCTACAAACAGAGCTACATGGAGTAATTATTATTTTTATTATTATTGATTTTTTTTTTGGGAGGGGGAATTGGTTTTGATATGCGGGACAAAGCGCTTTCATTTATCATTTATCATGTAGCGGAGCTTAGCATACTGGATTTTTTTTTTTAATGTCAGTGTAATGTACTTGTTTCTTTTACAAGTTTTCTGTACTGATGATAAATAAAATATGTACTTTCAATTAATTATTCTTCTAGTCTAAATTTGTCAACTGGTGATTGAGAGTGTAATTTTTGTGAAGATTTGTATGGAGTAATATATTAAGAAAAGTTTGTAATGTAATTTTATTTTTATGTTTTCTTAAAATTGTTGTTGATTTTTGGCATGTAAATACGTTGTTTGTGGAAATCAGCATCTAAATTCAAGTGGAGATAAACTTCTAATATTATTATTATTAATTTATAATAATGATGATTTAATGGAAAGATTAGAAACCACGTAGCTGATGTTAACTAATTTAAATTAATTTAAAACATAGTGATTAGTTAATTTTGGTCAAAAGAAAAAAAGATTAGGTTGGTGTAGGAAACGTGAGTGTGAAATAAGTTGAAATTCATTATTTATTAAAAAAATGTGAAAGTTGCTTCTCAATTTTTATTTTTTATTTTTTGAAAACGTGCAGCTTTTAAAAGAATTTTATTTCCAACTGATTAGATGCAAATCATATTCAGATAATATTATGTGAATTATTGAGATTTGTTGTAAATTTTTATTTAGCTGGCATTTCGAGATGCCAGTGAATCTGTAGTAATCTTATTGAATGTTGTTCATTTTTTATCATGACAAAATTAATAAATTAATACTAGGTTCAATAACACTAGGCATCAAGTGATTAAAATCTATTATATCTTGCCTTTAAATATTAACAATAAGATATTAAAAAAAATTGCCACATGTAAAAAAGAGTGTTTACTCGTTATGAAAAGATTAGTTAGTTATTACTCCTTTCGTCCACTTTTAACTGTCATGATTTCTATTTTTAGTATCAAATTATAAGAACTTTGACTAATATTTTAAGATGTATTTTCAAATTATATTGATATGCAAAAAAATTGCAATTTATCGTACTTTTTATATAGTTTTTGAATATCTAAATTTTTTGTTTAAAATATTGAATTAATGTGATCTAATTTGACTTTGAAAATTAGTTAAATTGACTTTTGAAAAACGTAACATGACAAATATAAATGAACGAAGGGAGTAGTAAGAAACTTACGAGGAAAGGTACAAGTAATTTCTGGTATAAATTTGTCCAAAATGAAATATAAGCGTTTAAGTAATTGAAATTTAAAGTTATTTTTGGATATGCATTTTTGAAAACTTCAAAATATTAGAGGGTTATATTTTAAAATACTAAACAAATAAAAACGAACGATGAGGGCATTAACATACTAAACATACTGACTCCGACTCGTGGAAAAATAGTGTGCAGGATCAATTGTTTATTGTAAAAGGTTATGTTATTTTCATTTTTTTAAAGTAATAATTTTTTTTTGTCTATTTCAGACACTTACAAAAGCAAACCTAAAAGAAAAAATGTTCTTTGGTCAAAAGAAGAAAAGAAAAAAAAGGCTGCGTAGGAGTGAGTGTGTGAAATTAGTTGAATTGAATTTGAATGCAACTTTTCATGATAATTTCCAACTGATTAGTTGTACATTATATTTATGACTCTTTTATCATATAATTACCTGGTATTTTGGAGACATTGTAATGATACTTTATCAAAATTTCCGCCCTCCACCATCGATTAATATCAACGATAACATATTCAGTATAGATGAATAGATAGAGTATGGAGAGAGTAATAGGCATGGATGGAGCGAAAATTAGTTCGGCGCATATTTTTATTGAAAATTTATATGATGTATAAACATTAAATACGTAGTTATATATATATATATATATATAGACGAGAGGGAGTTGCTCGGATGATAAGCACATCTCACTTTCAACCCAAAGGTTGCGAGTTCGAGTCACCAAGGGAGCAAGTGGTGGGAGCTCTTAGGGAGGGTAAAAAAAAAACAAATTGTATATATATAAGTGTGTTGAATTTTGTACATTCTTAATTTAATTAAGAAAAAAAAATTGCATACTTCACAAAAATTCTGATTCCGTCACGTGTAATTAGGTGTATTGGGAAGGGTAGAGTCGAGAAAGATCGAGAGGTTCATCGACCCCCTTTGGAGAAAAATGTACACACTTGAATTTATGCATAACTGAAGTAACTTTTATGTATATAATAGATGATGTATTAATAACTTCTATATTTTTTTTAAACCCTTAGAAAATAATCTTGATCTTGCCATTGAATATATGTTCATCTTACTCTTACTTCAACTGATATTTTCTTTAGTAAAAGGATTAGTTAGTTTTTTTAGTAGAAAGGGATCAAAGACTCGAGTAATGACAAATGACAATAATAATATAAATATATAAATTCTATTATGGATCAAATTAAATCTTGCCGTAATGCTGATGGATTGATGACTCCTTTTATTTTTGACAAGATTTATTAAAACTTTGGAATATTCTGGGATTATTAAAATATAGTCAATATTAATAAGTCGTATGATTTTTAAGTTCTTTTGGAAAAAGTCATCAAGTTTAGAGTGCTATACTAGTTAGAGGAATTCTTTTGGAGAAAATAATGATAATAAATAGGTTAGGTAGATTGATAGATAAATAGAGGTTATTTTTGAATTATTTCTCACACATTATAGGTATTTTAGGCTATTTTCTGTGATTAAAATCATGTTCATGATTAAATGCATTTAACTATAATTTTAAAAGTGAAAATGTAAGTAGGTGAACTTTTTTAAATATTTTTTTTATCAAATTATATCATAAAGTTAGTTTTTAAATAATTATTCTTTGTTATTGATATATTTATCGCTAACATAATTTGTAATCGTTATCTTTCACAAAACCCACAATAGATATCCTTTGTATGCGCATTAAATAAATCCATTCTTATATAATAGCTAACACTAGTCATTTACATTGAACTAGACAAGTTTAATTAGACAAACTCGACTAAAAAATGTGATGGAAGAATTTCGTATTCACAATTGCTGATTCAGTGAAATTTGACCATTGAATTTGTTTGTAATAATTATTAATAATAATGATAAAAAGTAGTACAAATCTTTATATTATTAATTTAAAAGTACTATATTAATATTATTTACCAATCATAAAATATAAAACATACTCTAGTGATTAGTTGATTTTGGTCAAAAGAAAAAAGATAAGGTTGGTGTAGGAAGCGTGAGTGTGAAATAAGTTGAAATTCATTATTTTATTTATAAAAAAAATGTGAAAGTTGCTTCTCAATTTTTATTTTTATTATTAAAACGTGCAGCTTATAAAAGAATTTTATTTCCAACTGATTAGCTGTAAATCATATTCAGACACTATTATGTGAATTATTGAGATTTTTTCATAATAAAAAAAGTGAATTGCTTAAGAATTTTAAAAATTATTGTACTTTTTTTTGTGTTTACTTTTTATTTAATGGGATTTTTAATTACTTTATTTTCTGATAGAATAACTATAAGGATAATAATAATTGAAAAGTACCCTTTAATTTATATTAAATATTTTTTAAGTACCTCAGTAATTTGCTTGAGAAGTACCTAATTTATTTGACTTACTTTCATTTCAATTTATTTTAGAAAAAAAATGATACAGTTCTATATTTAGTAATACTTAAACTTTAAAAGAGTTTAAAATATCTATTTTATCATAATGAAATGATTCCTAGACATACAATCTAACGTATTATAGATCACAATTTTTTAAATTTCATATTAACTCAAACCAACTCGTACAAATTTGAATAGAGAAAATAGTATTTAGTACGTGCATATAAAAGTCAATATTCCTTCCATACTAATTAGCCGGCATTTTGGAGATACATCTTATTGAATGTTCATTTATTTTCATGATAAAATATCAAAATTAATACTATGTTCAATAACGCTAGGATCGAGTGAGGTAAAATCTATTATTTGCCTTTAAATATTAACGATATGAAATTAAAAAAAACATTGCCACATGTAAAAAAGAGTGTTTACTCATTATGAAAAGATCACTTAGTTATTACTTTCTCTGTCCTAATTATTTACCACTTTTGAATTGACATACTTATGAAAATAATAATTGACATAGTGAGTTCACCATTTTACCCTATTAATTATAAAATAAATTAATTAAAAGCTTACGATTTTCAAGAAGTTCTACATTTTTTAAAATAATTAATTGAGGGTAATGACACGTAATTTTTTTTGTCCTTTCTTAATTTGTCAAAATAATAAGTAATTAGGGACAACTAAAAAGGGAAAAATGGACAAATAATTAGGGACGGAGGGAGTAGTATGAAACTTAGGAGAAAAGATACCAGTGATTTTTGGTATATATTTGTCCAACTTGAAATGGACTTGCTCCATTTGCATAAGCAAAAGAAATGGCAATTCATACTCATATTAATAGAAACTTTTCTCGTTTGAATATTATAAAATTATTTTGAAAGATGTGGGGTAAATCGTTTCCAACAAAAGCGATTTTATATCGAATGAAACTCAAAATCAAAATCTTTAACTAAGGATGAATGAATATTTATCACTCCACCAGAATCCTTGTTGGTCACCAGAACTCATACAAGCCAGCACTTATGAGATATCTTAATGGACCTTTCATTAATTTTTTGTTTTTTCTAAAAACACAAAAAAGAAGGCATCTAGTGATAATGATATAAGATCAGTCTCGAATTCAAGTCTTAGGTATGAAAAAATTCTTGATAGAAAACATTACTTTTCAATGAATTTTTGAAGTTGAAAATATTTTTTAAAAACAAACTTAATTTTTTTTTGGAGGGAGGAGGGTCAAGGGTAGGGGTGAAAAATTGAAATTTTGAAGTTGAAAATATTTTTAAAAAAACAAACTTAATTTTTTTTTTGGGGAGGGGGGATCGAGGATCGGGGTGAAAAAATAAAATTTTGAAGTCCAAAATATTTTTTAAAAAAAAATTGAAGTAGAAAATATTTTTTAAAAAAAACTTAATTTTTTTTTTGAAGGTGGGGGGCGAGGGTGAGGGTGAGCGTGGGGTAAACAAATTAAAGTTAAAAACATTTTTTAAAAACAAGCTTTGAAATTTTTTTTTTTTTTTTTTTGAGAAGGTGGGGAGGGGGGGGGGGGTTGGAGGATTGGTTTGAGAGAAGGGACAAAATAAATTGATTTTTTCAACAAAAAAATTATAATTTGAAGTTGAAAGAGATTTTTGGAAAATGTTTTCCTTAAGTTTTGAAGGAAAGTCATTTTTCTTAAATTTGAGGAAAATGAGTTGATTTGAAAAATATTTTCCAATACATTTAATCCAACCAAACATGAGAAAATTGGAAAACATTTTTCGAAAAATATTTTCCGAAATACCAAACACACCCTTGAATCGAAAGGAGTTGCAACATGTTTGCAATCAAGAAAGTTATATTTTTTGTGTATAGTACTCCTACTTGTGATTAATGATGAATAGAAGATATAATACTTATCATGTTGTTTAATTTGACAAAATAAAAATAAATTAAAATTTATAATAAAAAATAAGTCATAAATATTTTTATAACTAAAAATTATCTCATTTTAAATAAAATAAATATTTTAAAATTACGTTTCATATTTAGCTAATATTAAATAAAATGTCTACTTCACGCCCTCGTCTTTCAAAATACCGATAGAATTGATATAGTGCTCCGTTGTCTCTTTATCAATTTGAAGTTATATTTGTTGTGGGCTTTTGGTTCACATAAAAGAAAATATAAGCTAAAAAGTTGACTACATTCCATGAATGAATTAAACAGATAAACAAAAGGGGGTTTGGTTTCTGGAATGTATACATCAACTTGTATATTTTATAAATATTTATATTGCATTTTGAATAATTCAGTTATTTCAAATAATAAAAAATAAATAAAAATTCACTCAGTATAAAATAACGAGAACATTATTTTATGTTTTATTGTGTTTTAGTCCCAAAAGATTAAGTCAAGCAGCCATTGGGTTTGAGTTTGACCATTTATTCTTGATCCTACTATTTGTAGATATGTTCTTTAGAAGATCTATCTCGTAGATTGTGTTTAATAATATTGATTTTATTTCAAAAGAATTTTGAGTTAGATCATGTTCAATCATAAATATATTTGAGAAACATTTCGAAACTTGTGTGTGCAATATAATTACTCATGTTCGATCATAATTATATTTGAGAAAAATTTAGGAACTTGTGTGGCCATATAATTATCTTTATTTGGTAAACATCACAAATTTTCAAATTTTAGAAAAAAAAACTATAATTAATAGGTCGAATTCTAATATTTGAGAATTTTTAAAAATTTAAAAATAACTTTAAATTTTATTATTTTATAAAACACTCATATTGATAGTTTTGAATTAAATCTTATTCTAGTTTTTTGTATGAAATTTATACCATTGTATATATGTTTTATATAGTTTTTATCCAAACTTACTCTTCGAAGTCACTTCGAATTACAAATAAGTAATAGTAATTTTTCGTATATAAATTAATGATATTTTCTTTTGTTTGCTTCCTCTTTTTTTTTAAATTCATATTAATTATGTTTCTTGTAATGACTTTTTATGGATATTTTTATTATAAAATGATAATACAAACTTGATAATAAATTTATTACTCTTTCACTTCCCTTGAACTGAATTGTGTCGTTCCTTTCACTTAAATACAAGAGTGTGAACAAGACCAACCAAACTAGTCCATTATTCTGTTCACACAATAATAAATAAGGCTGAGGTATGTACAAAGGTGAAAAATAATTCACCAGAAACTATTTTTTTAATTTATTCTTTGGTATTTGAATTATGAAAGAAAATATTATCCAAGGGCATTATGACTCCACAAAAGGTAACAATGCAATGCGAGTAGTATCCCAAAATATTACGTAATTATAAAAATTTATCTAATAAAGTCATTAAACTTTATTTTATATATCAACTTTAGATTTTTATTTTCTAAAGTTTTTCGTGAATGAATAGATTTTTGTGAAACTAACATATGAACGGCATGAATATTTTTTATTTTTTAATTTCAAGGGAAACTAGTAATTTTGGACCTCAAGTATAGCCTTATTGTAATTTTGATCCTTATGTTATATGACTTAGTATATTTAACCTTTAACTAATTAAAATGTGTTATTTTGGTCTCTAAAGTTAACAAATTTGAAAATTATTATTTGAAGCAACATGTATATTTATTTTCGGGTATCCTTTTACTTCTATTGACATCTAATTGTTATCTTCTTTTATGAGTGAATATCTAATCTACTATCATAATTATTTTTTTAGCGATGGTCGACGCCTTATTGTACATACTTTGCCTATTTTTTGCTTATGGTATATCTTACACCTTCATTGTGATGATATATTACTCAATTTCATGGTATTAATGTCTAAACAAAATTTCATCTGCTCCACAATGGATTTTGCATCCATCATTGGCTCATACTTTACCATCAAAAGTTGAAAAAATTAATTTACACACACTTCTATTTAACAAATTACAATATGATATTGCATTCTTTTACATCTAACTCTTTCCTTGTGTAGAGTCTGTTATACGCTTTGCGTTCTTAATAAAAAAAAACTGACATTCATTAGTTTTAGGGACTAAAATAACATATTTTAATTAATTAAATATCAAATATGCTAAGTCATATAACACAAAAGACCAAATTACAATAAACCAATAACACAAGGACCAGAATTACTATTTAACCTTAGAAGAATACATATGTTAAAAATTACCACTTATTACACATATTTTCAATTTTAACCTCCCAAAGAAAGAATGTTTAATGATTTTTAAATTTTATTTATTTATTTTATGGGGTTAATTTTTACATTCGATAAATAACTAAAATTTAAAATTGAGTGATTTTGTTGACTTTTTAAAATATAATTCTATTATATAAATTCTTCTAATTATATAACGTTTCAAAATAAACTAAATCAAACAACATGTTAGCGAAGTTAATTGGTCCCCAACTCTACCCTTCACCCCAAAAATTCATCGCCCACCCTTCATGTCCTTATTCTTTACCGTTTTAAATAATCTTTTGAGATATCAATTAAATGCAACGCAATAAGTAATACCTAAACCTTTCTATTAGTAAAAAATAAATAAAAATCCAAACTTCTGTGCAGAGTAATTAACCCCTCAATTCCACCCTTCACCCCAAAAATTCATCTCTAGTCCTTCATATTCTTATTCTTTACGTTAAATGACCTTTTGAGATATCAACGAAATTCCCCCACACCGCCCACCACCCAAAAACTCCATCTCCCGCCCTTATATCATTATATTCCCATAAATTCACTGCTCTGCTCTGTTTCTACTTCACTTCCATTACCACTTACCTCTTTCTAATTATTATTCCTTCCAAATTACAAATCCATCTCATCGGAAAATGCAGAACCCGCCGGCGATGATGAATAATCGCGTCACAAGGTGGCCGCCGAGAAGAGGACAAGTAAAACGTATGATTTTTAAAAATTGCTGAAATCGGTGGGTCGCATGATCGGCAGTTGCTTCCGTCCTAAACCAATTGCTCCTGATAACTCACCAGAAAGAGGCATTTGCTCTGCAAATCGTTAATTTCTTACACGGCAGGCCGGATCTGATTCAGAATTTGAAATTTATAGATTTTTATGATAATATCAAATTGCATCTACAGTCAAATATGTATGTATAACAAATTAGTTGATTTTCTCAATTCATATACATACTCTGTATCCCCTGCTGTTTCCCAGCTAACAAACAGAGCTACATAATTATTATTGATTTTTTTTTGGGGAAGGGGAATTGGTTCCGCTAGGTGGGACAAAGCGCTTTCATTTATGATATAGCGAGAGCTTAGCATACTAGATTGTTTTTTTTTTTTTAATGTCAGTGTAATGTACTTGTTTCTTTTACAAGTTTTCTGTACTGATGATAAATAAAATATGTACTTTCAATTAATTATTCTTCTGGTCTAAATTTGTCAACTGGTGATTGAGAGTGTAATTTTTGTGAAGATTTGTATGGAGTAATATATTAAGAAAAGTTTGTAATATAATTTTATTTTTATGTTTTCTTAAAATTGTTGTGGATTTTTGGTATGTAAATACGTTGTTTGTGGAAATCAGCATCTAAATTCAAGTGGAGATAAACTTCTAATATTATTAATATTAATTTATAATAATGATGATTTAATGGAAAGATTAGAAACCACGTAGTGGATGTTAACTTATTTAAAATTAATTTAAAACATAGTGATTAGTTAATTTTGGTCAAAAGAAAAAAAGATAAGGTTGGTGTAGGAAACGTGAGTGTGAAATAAGTTGAAATTCATTATTTATTAAAAAAATGTGAAGGTTTGCTTCTCAATTTTTATTTTATTTTTTTGAAAAAGTGCAGCTTTTAAAAGATTTTTATTTCCAACTGATTAGCTGTAAATCATATTCAGACAATATTATCTGGAAATCTTGGTTTAGTAGTAACGATATAATTTTAAACTGAAAACGGAGGAGGAAACACGTAATATTCATGAGATGGGCTGGCATTTCGGAGATATCGTGATATAGAAAATCCGTACAATTGTTATTTTTTGCGTGCGCATATGATAAAACTTACAGTCCTATATAATAACTCGTAAATCACATAAGAGAGGTAACGCACGTTAGACAAGTCCGATGCAACGAGCTCGATCTGCTAGCAACGAATTTCAAATTTGAGACCTCTAACATGAAAAATTCAAGCCCAAACCATTGGATCACCCCAAAGGTTGAATCTCTAGCAATCTTATTGAATGTCGTTCATTTAGTATCATGAAAAAATTACAAAATTAATACTAGGTTCAATAACACTAGGCATCAAGTGATGTAAAATATTTTATTTGCCTTTAAATATTAACAATAATTAATATTAAGTCCACGCACCAAACACCAACCCCACCCCTTCTTGATGATATCTATGATTGGGAACAAAAAATTGGATTTGACTTTTTAGTACGACAGCATTTTACTGTTAATTATTAAAAAGTTGAAGAAAAGAAAAAAGGTTTGCTTAATTAGGAGACGCCAGAGTGTGAAATAGCTTGAATTCTTTGATATTGATTAGCTGTGAATCATATAGTCTTGAGACGTATTCGTCATTTGGTATTTATACCGAAGTTTGATTAAATTTAAATATTATAAAATTTATTTTTAAAGACATAAAGGATAAAATATTTCTAACAAAAGCAATTTTATAACAACAAAAAATTCGAAACTAAAACATTTAATTAAAAATGAACCACAACCTTGTTGATCAACACAACTCATATTGTTTACACCAAACTAATTACTAGCTGGCACTTAGCCCTTAGGACACATCTTATATGGACCTTTCATTATTTTTTTATTTTATTTTTTCTTAAAACAAAGAAAGAAGACATATTAGTGATAATGATATAAGACCATTCTATTCCTCAATAATTAGAGGTATCAGATTCGAGCTTTAGATATAAAAAAATTCTTGATAAAAAGCTTTATCTTTCGAATGTAGCCATATTCAATTAGGTCGGTTCAATGCGGATATCAAGTATCGAATAAAAAAATATAACACCATCCTCCACGTGACAATCACTGTCTGAATTACACATGGCAACAATTTAACTTCTTCTGCCCCACTCCAATTAAAAACATACTTCAAAGTCGGGAGATTTGAGTGTAAATATTTAATTATACTTATATTAATTTGATATATGAACAAGTAAAAATAAACTACGAAAGCATTAATATACTGAAAAATTGTGACTCTGACTCGTAAAAAAAATAGTGTGCAGGATCAATTTTTTATTATTCAAATCGTAAAAAGGTTATGTTATTTCCATTTTTTTTAAGTAATAATCTTTTTTGTCCTTTTTTTAAAAAAACTATTTCATACACTTACAAAAACAACCCAAAAGAAAAAATATTCTTTGGTCAAAAGAAGAAAAAAAAAAAAAGGTTGCGTAGGAGATGAAGTGTGTGTGAAATAAGTTGAATTAAATCGATACAAAATGTGAATGCAACTTTTCAATAAATTTTCTAAATTCCAACTTATTAGCTGTATACATCATAGTTATTATCAGATGTATATATATTAAATGTTAATTTCTTTGTTTCTTCGTATATTTGCTTCATTATATTTTGAGCTACTTAGAAATAACTCTAGTGTTCCGCTACTAAATATATACAAATCTCACTTTTGTATTTGTAAGACAGATAGATTATTTTCGAAATATACATATAATGACACTTGACATCAACTGATTCTTTAATTAGGAAGAGAATATTATTGGGGAGAACTAATTTTTACTTTCAATTTTTTCTAATTTTCCTTCTTATTCAATGAACTTTTAAAAGTGGGTGGATTAAATTTTTAAATCGAATAAACAGAGGATATTTGTGAATCATTTTTCATACATCGATCATTTTAGTAATTAAAATAATATTCATGATCGAATAAGGTAAATTAAATTATTTTTTTATAGTTAATTTTTAGTCAAAATGTCTCATAGAGTTGTTTTTTAAATAATTTATCTTTATTATTTGATTTATCGCTATCAAGATTTACAATTGGTATCTTTCACGTGATGTTCTAATATTTTGATCCAAACGAAACCCGCAATTGATATCATTTGTTTGCTCATTGGATAAATTTATTCTTGTGTAATAATTAATATAAGTGATTTATATCACACTAGCCAAGTCTAATATGACAAACTTGACTAAAAAAGTGTGATAAAGAGAATCGATTTCTGACTTCTCTTTATAAAAAATACGATCCATATGTTCAACACTTGACTGTCAGTCCATTGGTCAAGAATTCGTATTCACACTTACTGATTCAGTGAAATTTATAATATTAAAAAATATGTCTTTATAGTATTATTATTAATTATTAAAAAGTACTCCATTAATATTATTTATATGTATATTTTTATTTTTTTAAAAGGCACCTACATGGAGTACTTTTTTATATTATTCTAAAAGTAGTCTTTCTTCGGTAAAACTTATATCAATCATTAAAAAAAATAAAAACTCACTTTCTTGACTCTAGACACCAACTTCTAGTTTTACATTACTCTTTTCTTAGTCTCAAATTATATAAAGTGATATTTTAAAATAGTTATCGTATATTGTTTATTATTTTAAGAAATTAAAGAAATTTGATTATTATTTTTTTAATTTTCCATAATAGTTATTTCTTCTAATTTATATTAAGTGAATTATTAAGTGAAACACTTTAATAATGATAATAACAATAACAATATGAACCTCTTTTTAAAAAATGAGAAGTAACTTATTGTATACTCACTTCGTCTCATTTTATGTGGCACCATTTTTTTTTTGGTCAGTCCCAAAAAGAATGTCAAATTTTCTTATATGGTAAGTATTTAAAAGTACAATTCATCTTTTACTCTTATTGGTTCCACTTAATCTTAAATATAATACTCCAATACATTTATGAAGAGAGAGAAAAGTGAGTCTACTTTTTAAAGGGCAATTTGATAAACATTTCAAAGTCTTCATTTATTTTTTAAATTTCGTGTTAGATCAAATGTTGTCGAGTATTTAGTTTATTTTTATTTTATGATTAGCTAATTCTTAAAGCTTCTAGAAGGAATTGTAGTAACATCTAGAATGAAGTAAAAATACTCAAAATTAATCTAGAGCATATATATCATTTATACTCCGAATTATCGTAAATGGTATCTGCATACCATTTACGATAATGTACAGGTATATTTATTTATTTTTTCCTCTACTCAATAGTGTATTAAATATAATATATAAATACTATTAAGATTATTTTTATTTATTATTATTTACTTCGATAATACATAAAATAATAAATAAGTAAAAATGAACACCTAAAAATTATAAAAATTTCTTCGAAAGTGGGATCCAAATTTTCCACCAAGTGTCTTGAATAAGTACAAGTAGTTCCACCTCAACCAATATTTCTTCTACCTTCTCCATCTCTCACTTTCTCTTCTTCAATGGGGCTTTTTTCGCCCTAATAATTTTTCAATTTTTTTTCCTTAAATTTCTCCTTCTTCTTCTTTAATTTTCCGATGGCTTCAGCTAAACTACCGAATTCCGAACAGAAACAAAAAAACAGAGGAGTTATTCCGAAAAGAGGTCAGATCAAAGCTCAAATTTTTGAGAGCTTAGTCGAAACCGTAACCTCTTTGTTTTCCCCTAAAATACTATTAGGGGAAACTTCCGGCGGCAGTGGAGGAGATGAATCTGACGGTAATTCTACCGTCACCACTTCGGTGGGCTCCATCAGTCCTCCACCGCCGCCGCCAACAGCATGAATAAGTTCGCCTGAACTTATTCATGGCTTGAAGTTTGTTCTAATTTGTGTGAATTGTGATTGCCTTTTTTAATCAGATATAAGATAAAAGAAGAAAAAAAAAGGCAATTAGTGTTTCCTTGATTTTTAATTTGGAGTTGTGAGATTCTGTAATTTTTAAAGTCAGATCTGAACTGCTGTATAATTATTATTATGTGTGGATTTACTCTTCTTGAGTTGTAATTCTCTCTAATTATGTAATTATCTCCTAAGTTTTAGATGGAGAAAAAAAAAAGAGAGAATCATATGCAAGTGTTTTGTTTGGTGAGTATATTCAAGTTTGGGGATTTTGTTTTATCTCAGTTCTCAATTTTTATTGTTATTAGTATATTAGCTGTATTAAACGTCTCACGTTCCCCAATACAATCATGGATGATTGATTCATTATGATTTAATCATTAATTTAATGATTCTCTTTATACAAAAAAGTATATCCTCCAAAACCCCCTTTTCTGCCTTTTTCTTTTGGTCTTGCCTTTTTGTGGGGTCGTTTATTGTGTCCTTTTCCCTCCCTTTCTGGCTTTTGATAAGAACAACAATATTTATACTAGTATATTTTAGTTTTTGGGTTTTATGAGTTCGGATTAATTCACTATTTTTTCGTTGATCTTGTACTCTCTCTTTTAAATTGACATCTATTAAGAAAATTGATATATTTAATTTATCATTTTACCCCTATTAATTAATAAAGTGAATGAATTAAAAATTTAAGATTTTAAAAAGATTCTACCTTTTGAGGGTATAAGAGGTAAAAAAAAATTGTTATTTCTTGATTTGTTAAAATGGACAAGTATAGAGATAACTAAAAATGAAAAAAATTGATAAATAATTAAGCACAAAGAGAATATTTGTTTTAAAAAGGTAGTATTGAAAATGTCTTTTACATTAGCGATGTGGATACAAAAATAAGAAGGGGAGGTGTGTTAAGTATAGAAAAATTATTTTTTAAAAAATAGATTTTTATGTGTAGGTTCAAACTAAGTTAAATAAAGTCGACTTTTAATATTTATTAAAATATTGGATGGAAACTTAAAAGTGTTAATTGATTAAAACTACTTAAGCATATATTTTCGAGCAACTTTCACATATAGCAAATACAAAATTCATATTTGTATGTTATAGGAAAGTTTGCATAATTGCGCTCCATAGCAAACATAAATATGTATATTTTGCTATACATATACAAAAGAAAGCAGTTGTATAATCTGCTTTGGTATACATATACAAAAAGATCAATTGTATAAAGTGAGAGAGGCGAGTGTGCGAGCGAGATCTGGGAGAGTGGTGAGCGAGATCTGGGAGAGGGGAACAAAAATATATGTATATATACAATTTTCACGCATTTTATACATTTACGTTTTTGTATAAAGTGAGAGAGGCGAATGAAAGAGCGAGATCTGGGAGAGGGGAGAGAGGGGAACGAAAATATATGTATATATATAATTTTCTCTCGCTTTATACAAATACAAACACATTTTATATAATTTGCCTTTTTTGTATGAAGTGAGAAAGGTGAGTGAAAGAGCGAAATCTGGGAGAGGGGAGAGAGGGTAAAGAAAATATATGTATATATACAATTTTCTCTCGCTTTATACAAACACAAACACATTTTATACAATTTGTCTTTTTTGTATGAAGTGAGAAAGGTGAGTGATAGAGCGAAATCTGGGAGAGGGGAGAGAGGGTAAAGAAAATATATGTATATATACAATTTTCTCTCGCTTTAAACAAACCCAAACGCACTTTATACACTTGCGTTTGTATTAAAAACGAGAGAAGCGAGGAGAGAATGAGAGTGGCGAGCGAGATTCACCAGGAGAGAGGTGAAATAGCAACAGTTTGCTATGAGGTACAATTAAATCAAACTATATTTATAGCATTTAATTTGAATTAATAGTTTGCTATTACATACAATTTTCCATATATTTTATGCAACTACATTTGAACCTAATACCTTCAAATCACAAAATGAGGTGCATGTTTACCCACTTCAAATTCTCAAATAAATAAACGGCAAACAAAATAGTATATAGTAAATGCAAATAAATAGTGAGACGTTTACTAACATACTCTGTAGAGTTTTATATTTTCGATCCAAAAAAAATGTGTCTATCGTATAACTTTTCTAATAGAAATGTTGTATATTACATGATATATAATGGTAACATGTAAATAGATCTATCTCTATTTTGAAGATAAAAATTGATAGATACTTAATTCAAGAAAAAAGCAATACAAAATAGTATAGAGTAATAACTAACGAAAAAAATGAAGCAGTCAGGACAACATATTACCAATAACCTAACAAATTATCCTAAATAATAATCATAATCAGATAAACAATAATTGAAATATAAATAAAACATAAATAATACCTAAATTTAGAAGACAAAAATTACAGAAGTAATTAATACGCAACTAATAACACAACTTGTAGACTATAGTATAGAAAAATAATAAAGGCAATTCTTAACTATCTAACTACCCTTCGACCTTAAAAAATTATGTTAACCAACAAGGATATTTTTGGGTAAAATCAGATTAAAGATATTTTTACTCTATTTTTAATAGTTTATGATGATTTTAGCCGTTTTCATATTATTTAATTCAGGATATGTTACATTTGTTTTTTATTTCCATATATAGTTATGAAATTTTTTATTGTCCTCACTGTGGCAGACAATTGAACTATGATGACAACAGAATCTGACAACAACTAACTTTGACTAACTATATAGTATAACTATTGTTAATAAGACGAACAAGAGGATTATAATACGATTAATTTTCTGTTTATTTATGTGAATTGTACTCTTTTTTTCAAGTATTATTCTTACTTTTTCAGAGTTAATTTAAATAATTTATAAATTATATCATATTATATTAATTTAATATTTTTAAATAAAAAATTAGATATTAAAAATTATAAACAAAGTACTATAAGTTAGTATAGACCTTTTGATATTAATATGATAAAAATTATAATTTACAATATTAAACTTATAAAACTTATAAAGTTTAATGGTGAATTTGTGTGTTTGTGTTTCCATGAATTTGATCCCAAAAGATATTTTTTTCCGTCAATTTTTAATTGTCATAATTTTCTTTTTTTTTAGAGTTAAACAATAAGAACTTTGATTAATATTTTACGATGTATTTTCATCATAATATGCTATAAAATTATATTTTATAGTATTTTTTTGTATAATTTTTTAATATCTAAATTTTTAATTTAAAATATCAAATTAATGTAATTTAATTTAATATTGAAAATTAGTTAAATTGATTTTCGAAAAGAACAATATGACAACTAAAAGAGGACTGGGGAATATTAACAAAAATTAAATGCAAATCTTAGTGGAGATAGATTTAAAGAATTCCAAAAAAGCCGCCATTGGTATTTGTCAATTTGTTCATCTTTAATTTTACTTAAAATAAAAATAAATGGATGAGAGATTAATGTGATAAAAAGAGAGAAGTAATAAAACCGAAATTAATAGATAAATAAAACAATTTAATTTAATCTATTTACTCTTTTACTTAATGTATTTTTTAAACGCGTTAAAAAAAAATATGGCAAGTAAAAAAAAGGAAAAAAAAAAAACACTTTAATTAATTTGGTCGGCAGGAGGCTCAATATTTCTTGTAGGAAAGACTTTTTCATATTGTTTTCCTCACTCTTTATGTCTCTTTCTAATAATAATAATTGATTTCTATATTGGAAAAAAATTAAAGCACGATAAGATTACATTTTTTCTTTTTTATTTCTTTGTTGTTTTGGATAATCATGAATCTTTTAGTATCTTTTTTTTTGTTTCTAATCTAGAAGTTTGGAGCATAGATTTTCTTAGTTTTCCGGAAAATTTTATATTGGAGAATAAAATGCTTAATAAAAATGATTATGTATTTGAGATCTTTAATTAAAGATAATGAAGCACTTATCATTCCAGGCGGATCCATCTTTATCAGTGGGCTTGCACACGCATTTGTTAATTTCGAAAAAGATCATGTGTATATATATATATATATATATATCTATTTAGAGAAATTGATAGAAATTAAGATAAAATTAACAGTGCTCCTCATAGGAGTGCTCTTGTGCTGCTGGTACAAGGCAGAAAAACCATCCGCAAGCAGAGTCTGAATCCATCTAGAGCATTATTTTATTTATTTTATATTAAGTTTAGCTTAGATATCATATGAATATCAGAAACTTTTTAAGGAATAATTGTACTTTTAATCATATTAAGAGTAATACTTATCAAATAACAAAACCAGATATTACTAATAATACATAAAGTTAATACATGCATTATTTATCGAGCGATTCTTCGAAGCATTGATCACGTAGGCAAGATGACGATATACCATGAGTTGGTGCTCCTTTCCATTTTTTTGTCTGTTTCTTTTTCTTAATTAATTAAATTGTCTGGAATAATTCACGTAAACAAATACCTTTTCACACAAGCATATTGCCATTAGCTGTAAATTTTATTTTATTTTCCCATTTAATATAAGATCATTAGCTGGCTTCCATTTTTAAAAATATTTAGACGTGTCTTATTTCTCCTTCAAATCCCAATTCCCCAAATATTCCTTCCAATATCCACTTTATGTACTCTCTTCGTTTCAATTAATATGACACATTTCAAATTTTTAGATTCAAATAAATCTATTTTTGAACTGTAATTTTTTTTTATGTCTTTTTAATATTTCTATATCATTATCTTAATTCTTATTTATGATAAAAATGAATTATTTTAAAATTATGTTCCATATATCGAGGCTCATACCTTAGTCAATACTAAATAAAAGGTCTGTTTCACGCCATCGTCTTTCGAAACACCGGTAGAATATAATTTATATAGCTTTCCGTTGTCTCTTCATCAATTTGAAGTTATGTTTGTGTTGTGGACTTTTGGTTCAAATGAAAACAAATATAAGGTAGAAAAATGACTACATTCCATGAATGAATTAAGCAAATAAACAAAAGGGGATTTGGTTTCTGTAATGTATACATCTACTTGTACATCAAATGGCCAAAAATCTATGTTGAATGAGACTCCTTCTTTACTATATATACTATCGAATATTATTAAAATTTAAAGGAATAGACAAATATAAAAAATAATTCATGTATAAACTTTAAACAATTCAGTTATTTCGATATAAAATAATGAGAGTATTACTTTATGTTTTATTGTGTACAACCATTTGGCCCCAAAAGATAAAATCTTGGTGAAGTCAAGCAGCCATTGGGTTTGAATTTGACCATTTATTCTTGGTCCTACTATTTGAAGATATGTTCTTTAGAAGATCTATCTGATAGATTGTTTTTGATAATGTTGATTCCACTTTAAAAGAATTTTGAGTTAGATCACGTTCGTTGTAAATATATTTGGGAAAAATTTGGGGGAAATGTGGGAACTTGTGTGTGGCTATATAATTATCATTATTTGGCAAACATCACAAGTTTTCAAATTTTAGATTTGGATTGATTTCTTAATAGGTGTGTCAATTCAAAAGTCGACAGGTAATTAGGGACAAAGGGAGTAGTATTTAAGAATTTAAAAAAAAAATGAAAAATAACCCCCAAATTTTAATATTTTATAAACACTCATATTGATAGTTTTGAACTAAATCTTTTTCCTAGTTTGTGGTACAAAATTTATATCCAAGCTTAATCTCCGAAGCCACTTCGAATTACAAATAGTAATAGTAATTTTTCATATAGTGTTTTGTTCCTCTTTTTCCAAATTCATACTCATATATGTTGTCATGACTTTCCACGAAATATTTTTATTATAAAATGATAATACAAACTTATTGATATTTTACATAATATTTAAAACTTATGATTATAAATCATATTTTTTCAAAATTTATGACCAAATATATGGTGAAACTTCATTCAAAAATGACTTGTCAAAAATATGTGAAAATTTGTAGCTAAACGCTAGTTTAACTTTGTGAAGTTCATGATTTCTTCGTCACTTACCCTGAAATGACTTAGATCAATAGAATAAAAAATACTATTGAAAGATTGAACACTTATGATGTCTCGTACATCTTATAACAATTGATCAAGCAAATAAGTTAACTCCATAATAAATTTATTGTTCTCTCACTTCGTTTGAACTGAATTATATCCTTCCTTTCACCTAAATACAAGTGTGAACACGAGTACAAGACTAGCCAATAGTCCATTATTCTGTTCACACAACTATAGTGTTTACTGTGTGTGTCTTTAAAGGTTGTGTTGGGTACCAAGGTAAAAAATAATAATTAATTTTACTTTTAGAATGGAAAAAAAAAAAAATTATCACAAGGGCATTATAACTTCACAAAAGGTAATAATGCAATGCAAGTAGTATCTCAAAATATTACATAATTATAAGAATTTATCTAATAAAATTATTAAACTTTGTTTACATGACCCTTAACTTGGCATCAGTTGATAACTATGACATTTAACTTTCGATATGCACAAGTAGGCACTTAAACTTATATAAAATTGAACAAATAAACACATTCATCCTATATGGCAACTGACATTGCAATTTTGTGTCTTACGTGACGTCCTACGTATATTATGCCATGTAGAACACATGTGTTTACTTATTCAATTTTATATAAATTTAAGTTCCTACTTATGCATACTCAAAATCGGAGACCATAATTATTCGTTGAAGCCAATTTAAGAATCATGTTTATGTATTGTCTTCCAAAATCATTCCAACTCAAAAAATGACTAACTTGCTTGCAAAGTAATTGGTCCCCCCCCCCCCCCCCCCCCCCCCCACCCCAAAAATACATCTCCCGCCCTTACATCATTATTCCATTTCATAAATTCACTGCTCTGCTTCTACTTCACTTCCATTCGCTACTTACCTATTTCTTCACCTCTTCCTCATTATTAGTCCTTCCAAGTTACAAATCCATCTCATCGGAAAAATGCAGAACCCGCCGGCGATGATGAATAATCAGGTCACAAGGTGGCCGCCGAGAAGAGGACAAGTAAAGCGTATGATTTTCAACAAATTGCTCAAATCAATGGATCGCCTGATCATCAGTTGCTTCCGTCCGAAACCAATTGCTCCTGATATTTGATCAGAAAGAGGTATTTGCTCTGCAAATCGTTAATTTCTTACACCGCAGGTGGGATCTAATTCAGAATTTGAAATTTATAGATTTTTATGATAATCTCAATTTGCATCTACAGTCAAATATATACATAACAAATTAGTTGATTTTCTCAATTCATGTACATACTCTGTATTCCCCTGCTGTTTCCCAGCTAACAAACAGAGCTACATAATTATTATTTTTATTATTATTGATTTCTTTTTGGGTGGGGGAATTGGTTCCGATAGGCGGGACAAAGCGCTTTTAATTGGGATGGGAGGGTGTTTGAGGGCCGGGGCAACTTGCTACTTTCATTTATCATGTAGCGAGAGCTTAGCATACTAGATTGTTTTTTTTTTTTTTTAATGTCAGTGTAATGTACTTGTTTCTTTTACAAGTTTTCTGTACTGATGATAAATAAAATATGTACTTTCAATTAATTATTCTTCTAGTCTAAATTTGTCCAACTGGTGATTGAGAGTGTGAATTTTTTTTTTATTTTTGTAATGATTTGTATGGAGTAATATAGTAGGAAAAGTTTGTAATCAAGTTTTATTTTTATGTTTTCTTAAATTTGTTGTTGATTTTTGGTATGTAAATACGTTGTTTGTGGAAATCAGCATCTAAATTCAAGTGGAGATAAACTTCTAATATTATTATTTTTAATTTATTATTATAATAATAATAATTTTATGGAAAAATCAGAACCCACGTAGTCAATTTCAATTTATTTAGAATTAATTAAAATTAAAACATACTCTAGTGATTAGTTGATTTTGGTCAAAAGAAAAAAGATAAGGTTGGTGTAGGAAACGTGAGTGTGAAATAAGTTGAAATTCATTATTTTATTTGCAGTATAAAAAAATGTAAAAGTTGCTTCTCAATTTTTATTTTTATTATTAAAACGTGCAGCTTTTAAAAGATTTTTATTTCCAACTGATTAGCTGTAAATCATATTCAGACAATATTATCTGGAAATCTTGGTTCTGTAGTAACGATATAATTTAAAACTGAAAACGGAGGAGGAAACACGTAATATTCATGAGATGAGCTGGCATTTCGGAGATACCGTGATATAGAAAATCCGTGCAATTGCTATTTTTTTTGTGCGCATATGGTAAAACTCACAGTCCTATATAATAACTCGTAAATCACACAAGAGAGATAACCCACGTTAGACAAGTCCAATGCAACGAGCTCAATCCGCTAGCAAGGAATTTCAAACTTGAGACCTCCAACATAAAAATTTCAAGCCCAAACTATTGGATCACCCCGTAGGTTGAATCTCTAGCAATCTTATGAAATGTCGTTCATTTAGTATCATGAAAAAATTACAAAATTAATACTAGGTTCAATAACAGTAGGCATCAAGTGATGTAAAGTCTTTTATTTGCCTTTAAATATTAAAAATAATTAATATTAAGTCCCCCACCACCCACGACCAACCACCCCTACCCCATCTTGATGATATCTAGAGTAATTTCCCTGGATAGTCATCCATGTTTGGGAAATTACCTAGGAATATCACTTATGTTTGTTTTAGAACTACAATATCACCCAATTTACCTCATTTCCTCAAAATATACTTGACATAAAAAAAATATTATCTCTCTCCTAATAGGATGCCATGTCACATTATTCCTTTTTTATTATTAACATTTTTTAATTCCTTTTTTATTATTAACAATTTTTAAAATTCTTTAAAAACATTATATCCTTTGTAGTTTGACAATATGGTTACCTTATTACTCTAATGAATTAAAATATCAACAAAAAGGGAGTCCGAAGCTAAAAGGGTCATTTTTTTCCTTCAAAAAACAAAAAGGGCACATCAAAAAAAAAATTAACCAAAAGGGCAAAATCCCTCTTGACAGATCGATTTTCTTCTGACAAAAATTGATGCCGTTCCGTTAAAAGAAATAAAAATCGCTGCATTTGACAGCGATTTTCTCAAAAAATAAATAAATTATTTCTTTAAAATCGCTGCTATATCAGCGTTTTTATAAAAAAAATTAAAAGTGAAATCGCTGCTATAACAGTAATTTTTTGTTAAGGAATTAAAAAAAAAACATAAAGAACAAGTTTTAAATTACATAAATTTTCGGTAACAACCATTTAAAAAAAAAAAAAGTTTTTTAAAGAAAAAATCGCTGCCGAAGCAGTGATTTTCAGTTTTATTTTTTTAAAATTTTCATTTAAATCACTGAAAGGGTAAAAAAATTTTAAAAAAAAACTCTTTATGAAAATCGTTGGCTTCAGGTTTAATTTTTTTTATTTTTTTTATTAAATTCTCTGCAAAGGTAGGATTTTATTTTTAAAAAAAAATAATTTCTTAAACAAAATCGCAACAATTTTGCTTTTAATATAAAAATGTTGTTATAGCAGCGATTTTAAAGAAAAAATATTTTTTTGAGAAAATTGGCAGCGATTTTTATTTTTTTTAGCGGAGCGGCGTCAATTTTTATCAGAACAAAATCGCTCCGTCAGGAGCGATTTTTCCCTTTTGGTTAAATTTTATTTTGATGTGCCGTTTTTGTTTTTTAAAGAAAAAAAGTTGCACTTTTGGCTCCGGACTCAACAAAAAGGTGCCATTGCCCATTAGTGCCCATATAAAAACATTATCTCGCTTGAAAAATCGGAGGAAGCCACATATTTTCTTGAAGAATCGGAAAAGGTCATTTTGGATTTGCCGCCTAATCCCCTAGAACCAGGGTAGAAATTTTTGGGCTATGTAATTTTTTTTTACTAGGTAATATGGGTTATCTAAATTTTTTTAAAAGAATGTTAATAATGAAAAAGGAATAATGTGACATGACATCCTATTAGGAGAGAGATAATGTTTTTTTTGTGTAAGTATATTTTGAGAAAAAGAGATAAAATTGGGTGATATTATAGTCCTAAAACAAACATAAGTGGTATTCCAAAGTAATTTTCCAAACATGGGTGACTATCCAGGGAAATTACTCTGATATCTATGATTGGGAACAAAAATTTGGATTTGACTTTTTAGTACGACAGCATTTTACTGTTAATTATTAAAAAATGAAGAAAAGAAAAAAGAAAAAAGGTTTGCTTAATTAGGAGACGTCAGAGTGTGAAATAGCTTGAATTCTTTGATATTTATTAGCTGTAAATCATTGAAATAGCTTGAATTCTTTGATATTGATTAGCTGTAAATCATATAGTCTTGAGAAGTATTAGTCGTTTGATATTTATATTGAAGTTTGATTAAATTTAAATATTATAAAATTTATTTTTAAAGACGTAAAGGATAAAATACTTCTAACAAAAGCAATTTTATAACTAAAAAAATAAATTAAAATCAAACATTTAATTAAAAATGAAACACAACCTTGGTTGATCAACACAACTCATATTGTTTACACCAAACTAATTACTAGCTGGCACTTAGGACACATCTTATATGGACCTTTCATTATTTTTTTTTGTTTTTTCTTAAAAAAGAAGAAGAAGACATATTAGTGATAATAATATAAGACCATTCTATCCCTCAATAATTAGAGATATCAGATTCGAGTTTTAGATATGAAAAAATTCTTGATAAAAAACTTTATCTTTCGAATGTAGCCATATTCAATGCACATATAATTAGTTTGGTTTAATGTGGATATCAAGTACCGAATAAAAAAATATAACACCATCCTCCACATGACAATCACTGTCTGTATTACACATGGCAACAATTTAACTTCTTCTGCCCCACTCCAATTAAAAACATACTTCAAAGTCAGGAGATTCGAGTGTAAATATTTAATTACACTTATATTAATTTGATATATGAACAAGTAAAAATGAACTACGAAAGTATTAATATACTGAAAAATTGTGACTCCGACTCGTAAAAAAAATAGTGTGCAGGATCAATTTTTTATTATTCAAATCGTAAAAAGGTTATGTTATTTCCATATTTTTAAAGTAATAATCTTTTTTGTCCTTTTTTTTAAAAACTATTTCATACACTTACAAAAACAACCCAAAAGAAAAACTATTCTTTGGTCAAAAGAAGAAAAAAAAAAAGGTTGCGTAGGAGATGAAGTGTGTGAAATAAGTTGAATTAAATCGATACAAAATGTGAATGCAACTTTTCAATAAATTTTCTAAATTCCAACTTATTAGCTGTATACACCATAGTTATTATCAGATGTATATATATTAAATATTAATTTCTTTGTTTCTTCGTATATTTGTTTCATTTTATTTTGAGCTACTTAGAAATAACTCTAGTGTTCCGCTACTAAATATATGCAAATCTTACTTTTGTATTTGTAAGGCAGATAGATTATTTTTGAAATATACATATAATGACACTTGACATCAACTGATTCTTTAATTAGGAAGAGAATATTATTGGGGAGAACTAATTTAATTTTCGGTCGCTTAATAAAAAAATTACAAAAAAATTATGCTATATTGCCACATGTACGAATTGTAGCACCAAGTGTTTACTCAAATATAAAAAGGAAACTTAGGAGCAAAGATTCAAGTAATGACAATTTTAATATTTGTGTCTATTATAAATTCTATTATGGGTCAAATTAAATTTTAACGTTTTTCGAATTAGCAACTCCCACCGTTCAATAATAGATCTTCATTATATTAAAAATAGTTGTCCAATTTAAAAAATTAAAAGATAATTTATTTTTTGTGTCTATTTTACCCTTGCTATTAAGTAATATTTATTACTCCATCTAACACATTTTTCAAAATATTAAATTTAATAAAGTCAAATATTATTCTTATAATTTATTATTTCTTAAGGAATATGTCAAGTCAATAGTGAACAGCTATTATTGGATAGAGAGTAATAATTAGACCTTCTAGAATGATTTATAGCAACATCTAGAATAAAATTTAAAAAACAAAATTCATCTAGGACTAGGTTCATCCCCTACCATTTGACTTTATAGTTGTCTTCAAAAGGAAAAAATCTTTAAAAATCCAAATTGCAATGTGCAGTTTTATGTTCATCGTTGGATGATCTTCCCCTTCCGCGAGTATAACGGCCCCTTTCGCTATCCTTGGGTATCCAAGCAAGATTCATTCTGCAAACACAATATTTAGTTTTAATTATCTAAAACGTCATAAATTTCATAACAATACAAGCTTTTATAAAGCTATTGTTCAATCATGTAATCAGCGATAATATCCATCACCATTCTGTGTATAATTTTCCATAAAATATGTTTCTGTAAATCTCTATTAAGAGTAACTGCTTTCAAAATCGTAACCAATTTTTCATCAGGAAAGAAGTCAAGCAAACCCATTGTTTAAGAAGAAAGATATTCTCTAGATAAGAAGTCTGGGAGGGAATTATCACTTCCCTTTTTATAATGAACTAGTGAACTCATCCGCGCTTCGCGCGGTTATAAAAAATGATAAGATGTCATTATATATTTATCCAGATATTTAATTATTTTCATAGAGAAAAATACTTTGGTAGTAGTTAGATGAATTCTAACAAAGTCATAAGTTACTCTTTTGAACCATAAAAATATAATTAAATTTACAACAATAATTTTTTTGTATAAAATAAAAAATAAAGAGAAATCATAAACAGAACTATATATAAAAAAAAAGAATGCAACATTAATTTTACCCTGCTTACAGTCCTAATCTTTAAAAAATAAAAATACAAAATACGAAATTAATACACAATCTTCCGAACTCTTGTCGACATCCATTTCCACAAGTTGATCACCAATATAGTTTAATTCTTTGAGTCAAATTAACGGATGAATAAAATAAGTATCGAAAACATAACAATTTAAAAGACTAATGTGATCATTTGTCCAAAGTCTTACAATGCTTTTATTTATAGGACTATAATATGAATAACAAATATTGCCAAGAATATGACTATTAATTCTTTAGAGATTATGATAATAAAATTATGAGAGCAATGAAAATAATGATCATTAAGTTTTGTATTAAAGAATATAAATGAATAGTTAATTGACATATCTATTATTCTACAATAAAAAATAGAGAAATTATAAAAGTAAAAAAGAAGAAAATAAACAGAATTCTTAGCCAAAGATTATAATAAAGATGAAAAACTTAAGAAACTCAGCATATTATTGTGTAGATTTTAGTGTCATTTAAAACTTGTAATGAAGTATTTTTTAATTGAAAATTCATGGAAAAAAAATATATATTTAGACATTTTTGAGAAACTAACAAAAAAAAAAAGAAGAGAAGAGATAATTATGTCCAACAAAATCACAAGTTACTATTTTGAACCAAATGAAATTATAAATTTACGACAATCAAGACTTTATATAAAATATAAAATAAAGAGAAATCACAAGAGAACTATAATAAATAAATAAATAATACAACATCATTCTTACTATCTTAATTATTAAAATATTAAAAAAATATCAACATAATAAACACTAAAAACATGACACTTAAGTGGAGTAGTATATTGAAACATTCATTTTTGTACAATAATAATTAAAAAATAAAAAATTTTGTCAACCAAAGATATAAAAGATGAAGAATAGAAAAATGAAAACAAAATAATCATCATACATTTCTCAAAATAGGTTTTTATAAGTGTGATTTAAGGAGTTATAAATTTATAAATTAAAATAATTTGAAGGTTATGAATATGAAAGGTTAGGAGTTATGGACATTAGTAAATTAATTAAGATTTGAATATATGTAATTGAAGAGGTGTGAATTAAAGAGATGATTTTATAAAATAAAATAATTGAAAAAAATTAGAGAAAAAGTCAAAAAATCACAAAAAAGATAAATAGGATCATTGGTCGTTGAAAGATGGCACATTACTTTTTTATTATCTAGCTTTATATAGAGAGAGATATTCTTTGTACAATCTCACATTTTAATTTTGGATAGTGTATGTTGTAATAATTCAAAATAAATTTGTAATAAATGAGTAAGGGCAATGAAAGATTACTATGCCTAATTTACTATGAATATAAATTATTTAAGCAATTTTTTAAGTAAGATAAAAGAAATCAGAGAGAAAAAGCAGAAAAGGCAGAATTAAGTAATGAAAGTTTTATGGATAATTTGTATCCATAATTTAATGGACAATTAGTAAATATTTAGAATTTAATGTGCAAATAATTGCACAAAATGAAAGAAAAACTATACCGTAACTTCTTGCTAGCGTATATGGCTTTTGTTAGCAATAATTAAGCAATTAAAATTATTTATGGCCCGAAACAACAAATAATAAATAAAGAAAAAAAGTAGAAAAATAAAGGGAAAGAGTAAAGGTGCAATGAAAAATATTAAATATAGAATAATTTATTTAACTATGTTTAAATAATTTATAAAAATATATTTTATTTTAAATTTTTTCCTTATGTAGTTTTAGTATTTCACCTTTATATTATGAGATAGTATTTTTAGTTCTCGTTTAATAAATTCATTACATTTTTTTCTTATATATAAGTGTGTATATCTTTTGTAATTTGAATTATTCATTTTAATACTTTAATTCCCTACTCTCAATTTTAAAAAACAAAAAAAACTAAGAGGAATAAGTAAGGAGAAAAATAAAACAAAAAATAACGTGACTATCTAAATTATTTTCTTTCCTTTTTATGTTTTATTATTATTTATTTACAATTTTTAGATTTTTATTTTCATTTCTTTTTTCTTCCCTTCCTGCCTTTTTCTTTTTATTTATTTCCATTTGGTTCAATGCTTTTTTCCTTTTTATTATGCAATTTATTATCTCTGCTTTCTCCTCATTCTTCTTCATTTATCACGCCAAATTTATTTTATATTTTAAAAAAGATAGTCATAAATTTATATTTTTTGAATAACCTCTTGTATCATTTTAATGTTTTATATAGTCCTCTTTTTTAAAATCAAAAGAGTAGAAAGAAAGAAATGACACTTTATTGTGGCTGCCCATTCTCATGATTTTGCTATTGATTGTCGATTTTAGGTATGTTGAACTTTTAATTTCTGCTGCTATAAAATAATTAAATTCATACAAATATATTCTAATGAATTTATTTATACAAATCAGAATTCCAATTGAAATGATGCGGTTAAATTTTTCTTGAATGATTCTTCATTTATATAACTTTTTGTTTTCTATTACAATAATAAATATATTCGTTCAAATATGAATGTTGATCATATGGAGATTGTTATATTATCTTGTATATGCCCAACTTTATGTATATATAAATATAGTTTACAAAAAAAATACAATTGGAAGGTAAGAATATTTCTCACGTGTCTCAAATGTGATTATTTATTATTATACTAAAAATAAGGAATTACCATTAACATGTCAAAATATGAAGAACCCTGTTTTCTTCTCATGATGCAAACATATTATTGAAAAAAACGACAATAAAAATATTGCCAGAAAACATACCTTTCAAAGTGTATTGCCAATAAAATACACATGACCTTCAAAAACATGAGGAAAATTCAATAGAAAGAAATAACAATGAAATTTATAGTACTATTAGAAGAACTTAACCCATCACCTTGGACGGCTTTAGATTCCATCTCCCAACTTTCAATATACAAAAATATTTTTCTCAGATTTCTTTTCCCAACTTTGTTCTCTTCTCATTTGAGTAAAAAAAAATTTCTTACCAAATGAAATTTGCACTATCAAAATAAAGATGGAGAGTCCTTTTATCAAATCTAAACCGTCAACAAATTAAATAATAGTAATTAATTATGGAAAACAAAAGACACATAACTGATTATTTGAATTAAATGACTTTTTTCTGATCAAGTAAGGTGGAATATAGTTAATTTTTTAATTAGAAAATGTGAAAAATAATGCTGGCCATAGAGAGGTGCCACATCACCTTTTCTATATCCAGCTTTATATAAATATATAGATTTCGAAATCAAAAGAGGCTAATTGTGCTTGCCACCTAGCAAATATTAATTTAGACACATCATGTTTAAAATCTTTATCAAACATATACTTCACAGATGGAGCATCAGTTTTTATTAAAAACTTTTGATTATATAAATCATCTTGAAATTTTAAAACGCATTTAACAATGGTTAACATTTCATGTGCCACCGTAGCATATTTCTTCTGGGCATCGCTCCACTTCCCAGAATGAAATCTAATCAAATATTCAATTTTATCATGGGGGTTAATCTGTTTTAAAATTCCATCATAACCAATGTTAGACGCATCTGTCTCTACAATCTTTTGCCAAGCTGGGTTAGCAAGGGTTAAACATGGCAAAGATTTAACACGATTTTTAATATTTTTTACCAAATTGGTGAGACTATCAGTCCAAGGAGTTTTATGAGTTTTCTTTAGCCTGTCATATAAAGGGGCTAAATCTCGAGATAATTTTTTGTAAAAGGGGGAAATATAATTTAAGCTTCCCAAGAATCTCTGCAATTGCGTCCTATCTGTAATGATATCATGAAACTTAGAAGCAAAATCAATTGATCTTTGAATAGGGGTAACTTTACCCTGACAAATAAGATGTCCTAAAAATCTGACTTCAGTTTGAAATAAACTCATTTTTGGTTTAGAAATCACCAAATCGTTTTGTATAATTATTTTCTTGAAAATGTCCAAATGTTTTATGTGTGTTTCAAGAGTTTTTGAATAAACTAAGATATCATCAATATAGACAATGATAAAATTCAAATATGAGTTAAAAATATCATTCATAATTTTTTGAAATTCAGAAGGAGCATTTTTTAAACCAAATGGCATAACATTCCATTCATATTGTCCAAACGGGACATTAAAAGGAGTTCTATAAGAGTGCTCTTTAAATATTTGGATCTACCAATATCCTGATTTTAAATCAAATTTAGAAAATCTATTGGCGTCATATAATCTTGACAATAAATCCCTTTTATTTGGGATAGGATACCTAATCCATTTCAAATATTTGTTTAAAGGTTTATAATTTATAACTAACTTGGGAACACCACATTCTTTTTCAGCTGCATTATTGACATAAAATGCAGTACAAGACCAAGGAGATTTAGAAGGTTTTATCAAACCCTTTTGTAATAAATTGTCAATTTCTTTCTTGCAGAATTCAACCAATTCGGCTTTCATTTGGCAAAGGCGTGATTTAGTAGGAATATCATTTTCAGAGAAATTATCTTAATCTGGAAGGGTCACAATATGCTTTTTTCGATTTCAGAAAGCACTAGGATGATCAACACAAATATCAATGGCCATTTGTTCGGAGATTAATTTAATTTTTTCTTGTACTTTAGTAGATTTTAAAGTGTCAAATATATTCATACTAAATATTTCAAGTTGTAAAGAATCAACATGCTTTTGCTTCATATTAATCAAAGCATTAATATCACGGGAAATAGGATCAGTGACAAAAGTATAACTAATGTTTTGGTCCTTATTAGTAGCAGAAAATCCTTTAGCATTTATGCTGGTAAAAGGATAAATACATTTATAAACGGGGTGCCAAGTATAATTAGAGGGTATAACTGATTTTTAACCAAGAAAAAGAAGTGTGGAATGCAACCTTTATTCTGGCAAATACGAGTATTAGGCAATTTATACCTTATGTCTAAAGCATGTCCAGAAACATATTTGACCATATGAGTAGTTTTCTCAAAATATTTTGTGGCTACAAGACCTTTCTGAATACAACTCACATCAGCTCCACTGTCAATCATGACAATATTAGTTATAGAGAAAGCATTATCAATTAGTATGGTGCATTTAACATACCATTTATGAGCAGTAACAATTTACATCATTCCTAAAAACATATCTTGTCTAGGGTCAAGTTTAATAGGTTTTGCAAGAGTTTTACCATTTTCTTTAGCAATATTTTTACCTTTGTTATTAGCAGACTCAATCTGAGTAAGGCAGTGATCACAAATAATCTGATTTTGTTTAAGAGATTTGATCTCTTGTTTCAATTGTTCAATTTCTCCTTTCAAATCATCAAAAGAAGTATCATGAATAATAACATGCTGTTTAGAAAGTCTATTATTAACTTCAGATAAAGAGTAAGGGGCAGAATATTCAAACTCATTTTTTGTTTTTTCAACAACATTAGAAGAGCTAGAAGAGCTAACCTTGTTATTAACATCAACCTGAATAATTTTTTCACGTAACGTATTATAGGTAACTTCTTTTAGAAGTTCTATCACATTATCGGAAGTAATAGTATTGATATTCATATCTTCAAATTGTGATTGTAACTTATAAAATTCATCATGTTCACATGGGCAAATATCACCTCTACATTTACAAGCATCTATAGTCGATGGCTGAGTATTACTAGAAGTTTCAGGTTTATCAGTTTTGGAACCTGATTCAGAATAATCATCATCATCGTAATCGGACTTAGAACCAGAGGTGTACAAGAAACTATAGATCTTTTTGTGCATATCTTCCTCTACTACTAGAGCTTTAACCTTTTCAAGCTTACAATTGGGTGCTATGTGACCAAATTTACCACACTTGTAACACTTAATTTTTGCGAGATCTCTTCTAGATCTATTTTTTGTAAATCTATTAGATTTACGACGAGCCCTACGATCTTCACATTGTTGTTGTTATTATTATTATTATTATTATTATTATTATTATTATATATGAGCCATGTAAAGTTGACCATATTACTTAATTGATATTAATAAAAGTCATAATTTGCATAACAAAAGAGAATATGTGAAGTTGTTCTCTGCGAGAATAGGGTGTGGAAAGAAAAGGAGAAGTAAAGAGATAAAGAGAACAATGAGATAATTTTAGTTATTAATTATGCTATGGACATTAATAAAATTAACATAAAAAAATTCTTTTAGGATAATTTCAGAGACCTTCCTTCAGGTTTTGCTCTATTACACTAACTTCCCTTGTGATTTACAATATTATATTTACCTCCCTTATTTTAATTTTCTTGTAACCATTCTTTAAATTTATATTAAATAAATATAGATAAAAGATAATATGAGTAAATTACCCCTTTTAAAATGTTACTTTTAATTATCTAATCTTATCAATATCTTATATATCAAACCTTTATGAATGAGAAAGCCAACTCACAGGATTTAAAAAATAAATAAATCAAAATCTCTGGTCTTAAAAGTTAGAGATTTAATTAACTTAAAGAAATATGTAAAATAAAAGATTTTAATTAGTAGAAAATGTGTTCCAGTATGTTCTTGCACTTTCTTTTTTATTTTTTATTTTCCTTGCAAGAACACATACTAATTAAAGTGATTAAATTACATCAAAATTAATCTGGGAGGAAGAAGTTCATCAAATTTTAATTACAGAGTGGTTGAATATCCAAATGATCAAGATCCATTTATGTGAGTTCATGTGGGATTAGAATGAAGAAGTCATCAATATGAAAAAAAGATGAAAAGAAAAGAATAATTGCAAACATTCTCTTTAGTGGGTACAAAAATAATGTTATAAAAATTTTACGAGGGCTCTGTTATGCAGTATCACAGTTCAGAGGACTAGAAAGTGTTTAAATTTATAATTGTTTTCCTTTATTAAAAAAGATATTCATAAATTAAATAAAAAATAATTTAACATTAGATAAAGGATAAATTAGTCATATTCTATTTTATTTATGTTTTTTTTCAAATAGATTTAAAAATGGTTACAAGAAAATCATAATAAGGGTGATAAAGGTAATAATTTAAACCACAAGGGAAGTTAGCGTAATAGAGCAAAGTGGGAGGTCTCTAAATTATCTCTTTCTTTTATGAGTAAATTTTTTTTTCTTACTCCACTCATACGCTGACCCTCCCCATAAAATTATTTAAAACTTATTTTTAAAATATTTCAAATTTCTTTTACCCCTACCCTCCCCCTAGCCCAAAACCAGCCTCTAACCCTCACCCCTCCCCCCCCCCCCCAACCAATAAGAAAATTAAAATTTTAAAATATTTTTTTTTAAATACTTCAAATTTTAATTTTCAGTTTTTGTTTACCCATCCGATCCCTTACCACCCACACCCCCAATTTTTCAAAAAAGTTTAGTTGTAAGCAGATATTTTAAATCTTAAAATTTTTATTTTTTACCTATCCGTACCCCCAAACACCCCTCTACCAGCCCCCCCCCCCCTCCAAAAAAATAAATAAATTAACGTTTGTTTTTGAAAATGTTTTTAAAATTTAAAATTTTCGCTTCTTTTATCCACTACTACCCCGACCCTCCTACCAGCCCCCCTCGATTATTATTATTTTTAAAAAAAAATCACAAATCCCAATTTGAAAGTTAGATTCCGAGTTGAGTGAGGTCGGGTTCCGGTTAGAAATTTGGGATCAAATTCTGATTTGAAAGTCGAATCTTGGTTTTGCATCGGTTGTTGGTTGTCGAAATCAAGTCCTAGTTTGGAAGTTGGGTCTCGATACAAGTGTCGGGATCGAATTTCAAATTGGTGGATCATGTCCAAGTTCGAGTGTCAAGATCAGGTCAATGGGTCATATATCTGATTATCTGGTTTTCAGTTAAGTCTCAAGGTCGGATTTCGGATCAATCGTCGAGGTGGTGTCCTAGTTCGAGTGTCAGGGGTCGTTCTTGAATCGATTATCGGGATTGATTTTTGGATCAAAATTATTTTTCTAAAAGTATTTTCTACTTTCTAGCCTAAAATAAAAATATTTTCTGAAAAAAAAAAAAGTTTTTCATTCACTAACCAAACACTAAAAAATATTTTCTACTCACCAACCAATCATGAAAGAATAAGTCAAAAATCCACTTATCTTCCAAGAAAACCTTTTCTAGAAAAATGTTTTCCAAATATTTTTTTTTGTGAAAAACATTTTCCTTCCTACCAAATACACCCTTTGAGTTTAATATGCAGATGAATCATGAATGCATAAGGTAAACGTGATTTTCAAGGAATGAGAGGTTCGCAAATTGTTTCAAGTATCGATTGAATCACAAAATTTTTTGTGCCTAATTTCACAGTTGACTATAGAAAGAACCTTAAGAATTGTTGATTTGGTAAACACTACAATCTCCAACAAGTAAATAGTCTGTTATGGAAAAAAAATAAATTGAAATTTGAACCTAAGAGCTAAGGAATAATATTAGTCGAATACAAGAACCACAAACTAAAACTGCAGAAGTACAAATATCCAAGGCTGAAGTTAAATAATACAGGATCCTCTACACAAGAATGAAGATGATGAGAGAGAGCCTATTTTTTTTTATTGTTCACATATATTTGCAATTTAGGAGATGCCCGAGGAAACCCCATCAACTCTTTTGAGGATTTGGTTTCATGAACATTTTCTGCATCTTCACTAAGGACGGTTTTCAGGAGTAAAGGTGCAGAGGCAAGTATAAACCTTACAAAGAACATTTCAGTTGTTGAACCATGGAAGTTTTTTATTATCAAACTTTGAAGCTTGTGGAGTAATCCTAGTGTCCTGTAGGCTGGTCCTTCAAAATGGTTTACATTTACTTCGATGCCACCTTTCTTCTTCGAGCTCAACATAAAAACAAGGTCATCCAAATTGGGAGAAATTCTAAGCATTCGTAGAAGAGCAAATATATGGTCTACATCATCAAAATCAAACTCAAATAACAAGAGAGTCCTCAAGTTGTTGAGGTATGTGGGGAACCTCTCTGCTTCAGTAGCAACAGACTTGAGGTAGTAAGTGTGCAGACCAAAATTACGAACTTCAGGCCAGCACTTGAGAAGATAGGTCATGTTTATCGGTTTATCTTGATTTGTTATTGATGATGCAAGTAGTATAACTGTTTTCAGCATCCGACAGTCCATGTAATGACCCAACTCAAGGGTATTGGTTCTGCTGGTAAAGAATAATATTTGGGAAAGTTTTGGAGCATATATTTTCGAGTTAGGAAAACCAATACACAACTTAACTTGCAGAAACACAAGGTCTGGCATCCACAAGAAAGAAGTTGCAACGTCTAAATGTAAGACAACTTTAAGTAGTGAAAGGTTTTTGAGCATGTGGAAACCCGTAAAGCTGCATGTTGGCCTGAAAATGCAGTTGGACAGGCTCAAACTTTCTAGTTTATTTATGCCGTACAGGCAGGAAGGCAATTTATAAGGAGCATTGTTGAAAATCAGACGATCCTTGTCTAGATTCTGAAGGGTGAGATCCATGATACCGTTTCTTGACAACAAAAGCAACCATTCATCAATAACTGAGTGCTGAGAAGAAGGTATTAATGAGATATTGACGAGGAATGTCTTAATGGCTCCACAATGTTGCAACAGAATTGTATTAATGACGTCTATTATTAATGGCTTGTTGTGGCAAAAGTCAGCAGAAAATACAAGCTTGGGAATTGAAACCCAAATATGTTTCCACGGTCTTGACAAAACACTCATTCTTGCCGCTTCTTCCACAGATAAGTGCTCCTGAATCTGGTGTTTAACATTAATAGGGAGATCTGTAAGTCTATCAAGTTCGTCCCTTTCAACTTTAAGTTTGTTAAAGCAGCTACTGATCATTGCCACTTCGAATTCTGAATAGCTGGAAAGAAAAAAAAAAGGTCAGAATATAAGATTATAAACATGCTTCAACCTCATGTCTACCACAATAATACCATGGGGCAATGAATCTAAGAGCCTGTTTGGATCAACTTGTTTGAAGTGTTTTAAGCCAAAAAGTTTGTTATGCACTTTTAAAGTGTTTGACTAAAACTAAAAAAGTGTTTTTAAGTGTTTTTAAGACAAAAAATAGAAAAATAAGCAAAATCTAACTCGTGGATTTAGCTTATAAACCAAAAGCTGAATAATTGTTAAACAACAGAGGCGGACCTCAGACTTGATATTTATTGAAATTTTAGTAGTTTTCACAGTCGCTGTGAGAAATATAGGAAAAGAATATTATTGAATTGTTGTTTTTACATTATTACATTGAGACCCTATTTATAGAGCCTAGAATACAATCCTTTACCAAGTAAGATATTATTTAATATTCCTATTTCTATTTATATTCCTATTCCTATTCTAATAGAATTATATAAACCTATTCATATTCTTATAGGATTGTATAAACATATTCCTATTCTAATAGGATTGTATAAAAATAAAATATTTTTAACCCATATATTTTAAACTTTATTTTTAACCATGGCAAGCAACAGTGATGGAGATTTTGTGAAGAACAAGATTATCATGCAATGAAGAAGACAGATCAAGCTTTGTCAAGAAAATCCAGCCAAAAGAGGAGATTTGTTAGGGTTTTGCCCTAATTTTCTTACCATAATTTAAGATTTATTTTTCCTTAAATAAAAAACAAAACATTACCATAAATGTTTTTACTTTTCTTGAAAGGAAAATATAATATTATTTTATATTTGGTTTATTCTCTCCTTTTAGGACTCCTTTTCTAGTAGGAAAGGTTCGCAAAAAGGAACGCTGATGGACCACCGACGCTGGCATCACTACAGAAACCCAACCAAGATCCCGCCACTGTTACCACCAGATCCCCTGTCATAATCCCCAAGCTTTTCCACCTCTTCCAACTGCTGACACCGCTGAATTTGGCAAAACCCACCCTCACAATAATTCCACAATCACCACCGTTCTAGCTCCAATTGCAGAATCTTCAACAAATTTTACAAAAGTCCTAGCTGGTTCCAATCACGGAGGTGGGCTAACAAGAGTCAAACTACCTCACCGACCATAGGCAATTATTTCAGGAAAACCTACAGTGAGCTTCACAAAAGAAGAGGATGACCAACTTGCTGCTACATGTTGATTGACAAGTTTCCCAGAACTAGACCTGCTATAAATAGAATTCAAACAGATTTCAAACGATCTAATACCAGCTCGAGGAAAAGTGTGGATTGGAGCCTATAATTTACGGCATGTCTTCACTGATTTTGGCCTAGAGGAGGACTATAGAAGTGTCTATAGTAGGAACTTCCTTACTATTTGTAATATACAAATGAAATTACTCACTTGGACAAAAGACTTCAAACCAGCGGTGGAAACTACCCTTGCGCCAGTTTGGATAAATCTACCGAATCTCAAATGGCACTACTTCGAATGTGATGCCCTTTGTAGGATAGTAGAGCCCATAGGAATCTCAATAATCGCTGATAAGGCTACTCTCAAAGAGTAGACCAACTACTGCCAAGGTGAAAGTTGAGATCGATGTCACAAAACCACTCCGTAATGAAGTTGTGATGAAATTAAAACTACTTCGGGCAAGCTGAAAAAGATTATATGGAAGACTGAGTATGAAACTATTCCGGAGTACTGCAAACATTGTAAAATTCAGGAACATAGTGATCTGAAGTGTAGGATGGCACATCCTGAACTTAGGAAGTTACATGATGTCGTAGAAAAGGGGAACAAGGAAGTTGTAGCTCAAAATCCTCGAGAAGATAGAAACACCGCAAAAAATGCTATGCAAATAGATTCAAGTGGCGAGAAAGAGGATAAAAGTGCAAAAGGGAAGGAAGCAAATAAGGCAGGATACTCACAAACCATGGAAATTGAAACACATGATGATACAGAAGGTTGGCAAACAGTGCCGAAAGGAAGAGGCAGAAACAGAACAAACAAGAGTACTAATGTATTTACTGACCAGCAGACTAGTAATAATGAGACAATGCATATGAAAGACGATCAGACAAAAGTGACGGCAATGTGTGAAGAAAGTACAGCTAAAGCAACAATCCCCAAACACAAAGGGACGCCAGCAAACAATGGACAATTGACTCTATCCAGGTTCACAAAAACAAAATTCCCCATGCAGAAAGCAAAAATGACTCTGGATACGACAAAAAGTGGAAGAACAAAGCTCAAAGAAAACATTCACACTTTGGAAAGTCTAATCCACCATATGAAAGGAAGGTTAAAGGAGGGAAACACCATGAGGAAAACAACAGTATTAAAAGTGGCGATCTCACCCATAATAATTCAAATGACTATCTCAATTTGATTGGTAAAGTTGTAGATATGAGTATGGATTTGGGTGAAACAGCCCACCAGGGAAGACCACCACAAGTGGCACCAAACATGGAAGAGGGACACCTCAAGATATTGATAAGTCTCAGGAAAAGATGAAACATCCACACCCTAGAGAGAGCCCCAACACTTCTAATATTATTGCAGCTGATCCGTTAGACTTTCCTGACAGAGAACTTCATTCTACAACCACTGATACCACAAATCAAAAAGAAAAGGGTGACGTTAATGAGTACGAGCACTTTGAGACAGATTCTGATGAAGAAGTGGAAGACACTCAATCCTTGATTGACTATAACTCAGCTTCAGATGGAGATAACCTCGCCATGACCAATCTGTACCTCTCAGGAGATATGGACATGGCTATACCTAGGGACATACAAAACTTTGATGGGCTTACTCCTTCCGGGACGTGTAAGTTTAAAAACAAAAAGAACAACATAGATTTCACGCCTATAGTTTCCAATGATTAACACCATATTTTGGAACATCAGGAGCATTAGAGCACAGTGTGCCTATGAAAGGCTCAAAACTCTTACCAACCAACACAAAGTCTCTTTTATCAGTCTCCAAGAACCTTTTGGAAATAAGAATGAGATGACTACCTATATGCCACTCCAACATTAACAAAATATGGATTTTCTGGAAATCAGATTTCGGGGCTGATATTATAGAGCATACTGATCAACAAGTGTCATGTAATATCACTCAGCTCACCACCTCTACGGTTTTCTACCTCACATCTGTGTATGCTAAATGTAGAACTCCCTTAAGAAGACCTTTATGGGAACAAATTCAGACCTTGGCGAACAGTTCTCAGGGGCATTGAAAAAGTTTCTATTTCGACAATAGAAAACAGACATCCAAAAGGGGACTGAAAATGCTCTCAGGCATGAAAACCAAAAACCTTCTCTCTCCTGCTTCCTAGGAGGGAGAAACATCTTCTCTTGACACTTCTCTGGCACTCCTTACCAGAAAACCTCTCTCTCACCTCCCTGAGTTATCACCTTCTGTGGTTACTCTCTTACTTTTCCCCTCCTTTGAGTATTTCTCTCAACCAGAAACCCTATTTTTAAGGATGGAGGACAATAGGATCTATTTCAACGCAGGGTTTAGGTCATTCGATATTGCAAGGTGGGAAATGGCAAGTCTGAATGGGTAGAAAGGAGTAGGAAGATGATGTGAAGGTCCACTGTGAGCAGAAAAGCTACGGATTGGATATGCTTTTGTACGAAAGAAGCATCGAAAGATCAGAAGGAGATCAGGAGATTAGGAGATGGAGATTTTCAGAAAAGGAGTCAGACCTTTTTGCAGTAGAAAGAGCAATCAACATGGGACATTTATAAGCATAATCTCACTAAATGGAGGGGGAAGGTCTGGCTTAATTGGTCCAGAGCTAACATTGAATGTTGGGTGGATGGATATTGCATTAAAGATAGAAAGGTTCATTAAATGGCAGAGGAGAAAGGTAAAGATTCCTCCCTAAGAGTGACGGATGTCAAGTACCCTTTTGCAGCAGTTGTACAAGAGAGTAAATGACAGTCAAAGTATCCGTACTGCTGAGATAAAGAGTAGGAATGGAAACATAAAAGTGACTGATAGAATGGACGATCAGGAAGATAGCCTACTCAAGAGATGTGTAGTTGGTTATTGCGGAGAGGAGTCGAAGGAAAAGCCAACACTTTCTGACATTAGAAGGTGGTCCTCAACAAACAGGAAGAAAGCATTTGGTGTCAACATCTACAATTTGTTGGCGACTTATTTCTGCTTGAGTTTCCAAACAGACGCATGGCGGAACAAACCTTAGAAGGGCAATGGAGATGGAAGAATTGCAGCTCCCATCTGGAATGGTGGAACCCCTTAATAGGAAGCATCCCAAACTCCTTAACATGCAAAGAAACTGGGATCAGAGTGGTTGGCATTCTCCTGCACTTGTGGTCTCAGAAAGTTTTCCAAGAATTTGGAGAAGTCTGTGGAGTACAGATTGCAATTGAGGAAGAAACATAACTAAAAAATCACATGAAGTGGGCAAGGATTCTGGTGGCCAGCGACAGTAGAAAAATACCCAAGGAGGTCTCCATAGAATGGAACGGAATAACTTACCACAATATTTGCAACATCAAATGAGCTACTACAATATTTTGTTGATGACGTAACAGTGTTTTGCATTCTTTAACCAGACTCAGGTCATTCTAAGTTGTCTGAAGTGTAGATTTCTATATCTATTACTAACATAATTTACTACTACTGAAACATAATTAGGAATTAATTGAAGACGCAAAGCAAATAGAGAGTTGACAAGTTGAAACTTGAAATGAAGAACGGAAATTTAAGCAGCCGGGGAACCATTTTTCTCATGGCCACCCAGTGCTATTACTATAGACAAAGATGCTATTTGTTTGAGTTGTTGCTAGCAGGAATTTTTTGGATGGAAAGGAGTGCAACTTAATACTTGTGTAGTCTATCATCCTCAGTTCGATAACCAGACAGAGGTACTAAGCAGATCGTACAAACTTAGTTAAGGTGCAACTGTAATGCGTATGCTTCTAACTGATACATATGTTTGCTTATGACCAAGTGTTGGTATAATAGCCTATATGGTAGACCACTTTCATTGCACCTCCCTTATGTGCTTGGTGAATTAGCTTCAACAACTTCAATGTATTGGTTCAAAATTTCAGTCGTATACAGAGTTTTTTAGTGTTAATCCACCAAAATTTGATTGTTGATCTAGTAAACCTCACTCAGCAACATTAAGCACACGAAGAGAACTCCAAATCAAAGTAAAAGAAAACTCACAAATGACAAATGCAAAACTATGAGGAAATGTATATCTTCAGATAGACCAATTGCAAAAAAATAGCTCGAGCAGAAGAAGAGAGACAACAAAATCCCAACCCTTTGAAGGAGTAAATCACTTTGAAAAGTGGTAGGCATAGACATACGAAACAAGACCATCCAAACCCAGATGGAAATATGTCTAAATCATTACCCTGCAAATAGGGAAAGTGGATAGACCTTTTATGAGCATTATCAAATTTCTATGTACGAAGATCACTTTATTTGAATAGTATACCACACTACAACCACGTTAATGTGATTTTTTGTACATAATAAACGTAAAGAACGAAGAGACTACAAATACGGCCAATTGATAACCAAATTCGCGCAAAATTCAACATGAATAGTTGATGAGGTTTAACCTTAAATACGGCAATCCACGTACAATACCGTCAGGAGGATTAGAAAGAACTGTTACAGTGAAGAAGAGGAGAACCCATTGATCTATGGCTTGAATGAACCAATAGAAGGCAAGAAATTAAAATCAAAGCTCACCTGAAATCTAGTAAAGTGCAAAGGAAGGAGAGAGCAAACGTTTGGAGAAGGAGGTGTGGCGGTCGGTGGGCATACTTTTTCAGAATAAAGGATCAGTGTGAAGAAGCTGAAAATGACACAAATACCCTCCAATTCAATTTCAAAAAATAATTCAAAACCCTTTGAAATTTGTATCTAAAATTAATAATCAAAAAGAAAAAAACTAAATCAACTAAATAATTCCATGTTTTTTTACCCTAAAACTGTTTTTAAATTTGAATTTTACAACTACCATTTTTGAAATACAATTTTCAGAAATAATTAAAAAAATAAAACTGAATATTTTAATAAGCACGACATGATTCTATTTTTGTGGGTAATTGTCTTTGTATTTTTTATATAAAATATTCAAATTAACTTTTCATAACTGCTCCTTCTTTATGACAAAAATATAAGGCAAATTCTTAAATAATAATAATAATAAAAAGAAATCAACTAAAATAATTTCATGTTTCTTTTTTTCCTAAAATTAAAAATTGATTACTATTTTTAAATTTAAATTTTAGAATTTTTTATTTTGAAATAATTTAAAAACCTTTGAAATTTGTATTCTTTAATACAAAATGTTCAAATTAACTTTTCATAACTACTCCTTTATAACAAAAAATAAAAGGGCGATTTTTTAAAATAATAATAATAATAATAATAATAATAATAATAATAATAATAATCTATCATAATAATAATAATAATAATAATAATAATAATCTATCATAATAATAATAATAATAACAACAACAACTATCCATAATGAACGGCTTCAACTGCACTTCACCACATCCTAAATTAATATTTAAAAGGATTCCCTTCATAGATTTTAAATTATTTGATTTAATAAATGCTTAATCCTACGATGTAGAAACCAAACATTGTTATTTTGAACACCAAAATAGTTATGGCTTTACAGTTTTACATGATATCAAATATTTCAAGCAAATTCATACGATGAAATTTGAAAGTTCAAATTATTCGATTGTAATTTAAAGTTAGTTTTGCAAGATGACAAGGTAAAATTTATATTCATAATGTATATATTGTGGATTTTTACATTACTAATTATTTCTGCATATTAACGTAACACAAATTTCTATTTTAATTTAGAATGAATGCATACATGCATCAATTGGAAATTTTTGAATTAATAATTTTAGGGACAATATTCTTGAAATCTGTGTTTATACATCAACTTTTCATAATTTAAACTATACGGATATCTATTTCTGTTTCATAAGTTGTTTGATTGTGTTTGTACTAAAAATTGTTCTAATTACAGTTTTTTAGTTCATTTAATATATATTAAGATCTTTCTATTTCTATTTAATACATATTAGTAAATAGTATTCAATATTTATATATTGTTTATTTTATTTTAATTGCAGTAATACTAGAAATAGGCAAAAATACTTGCATCAATGAATCAATAGATATAATTCCTATTCACACATGTTTAAAGTGTCTTTCTGTATCTTTACATGAAAAATAATAATATGAAAGTTCTTTTAAAGAATAGAAAATATGTACGTCTTTTGCAAAATAGATATTTTATAAATTATTAGTGAAAGGCAAATTTCTCTCTATTCATTTTATATTTTATAAATAAATACTTACATTTTTTAAAAGTTATGCTTACTAAAAGATCAAGTGACACTATTCATTTGTATATTAAGTATATATATATTATGGCATAATTATTTTTAGGGCAAAGGACAGGAATCGCATACTTTTAAGGTAAAATTATTATTTGTCCCTTATAAGTTTATAATTACAAAAATCCCTCAAACGGATACAATAATATAAGCACTGATATATTAATGTGATGCGCGAGATACATTAATCGTTAAGTAAGATACATTACATTCTATACATGATACACTAATCTAATGTACATTTTATTCATGATACACTAATCTCATGCATGAGATACATTAATCGGATGTGCGCGATACATTAATCTGATGCGCGCGATACACTAATCTGATCCGCGAGATACACTAATCTGATGCACGAAAATAAGGGATTTTGGAGATTTGTAAAACTAATACGGGATAATGGTAATAAGAGAACTTAAAGGTGGGATTTCTGTCATTTTTCCTTATTTTTAATCGTTTTATATAATTAGTTTAGTAGTATATTATCATATTTTTTCATTTTAAATATAATAAATAGTCTTGATTGATTTCTTAGTAAACCTTTATTTATATTGTAACAGTGAGATGTTACAAAAGTTTAATAGATTATTCTTGTGATCCATATAAATTATATTAATTAATTGTTACTTTTATTGTAATATCAAAAAAGTGAAGAGGCATTACATAAGAACTTGGTTTGTTAGTTTCTTTATTTTCTCTTTAGATAAATAATTATTCATATAATGTTTTGAATCTTAATAAGCAATGACGATACTTCTAAGTATATATACCTGACAGTGTTATATACATGCATATCTCATGTTACTAAATGCGGTGACTTCCCTCCCCCTCCCCCCCCCCCCCCCCACCTCACCCCCACTCCAAATTATAATAATTCTTTTCATGAACATTTAATTTAATGATCATAGCTCCTGATTTTTTGATAACTCATATATATACAATAACATATTTCTTTAATTCCAAAATATATTTGCAATAAATTAATATAATATCTCTCTCTATATATAAAATAGGAGAAACAAATAATATTATAATAATAATCATATGTGAAAGTTATTTTAAAACAGAATTTTTAAAACAGAATAATTCTTAATAATAATAATAATAATAATAACAACAACAACAACAACAATAATAATAATAATTTTCAAGAGTGTCCGATCTATTGATTATATGATATAGAAATGAGCTTTTTTGTTGTTTAAATCTATTGTTATTTTTTTTAAATATTAAAAAATTAAAAGTGAACGATGGAGTATTTTCATACAAAAAATAGTGACTCCGAGTCGTTCTTTGGTTCTTGATCCCCAATTTAATTCCATAATAAATAGTTAAAATATTTTATTCAAAAAAATAACATGATGGATATAATACAAAAAATAATGATATAAGGTGTTATTTTCAATTTTAGTGTGTAGGATCAATTTTTTATTATTCAAATCGTAAAGGATTATGTTTTTTCATTTCCTTTAAAGTTACATATTTATTTATTTTGCCTTTTTCTAATTGGACACTGGTCTATTTCACATACTTACAATAGAAATTGTTCTTTTGGTCAAAAGAAAGAAAAATAATAATTGTGTAGGAGATGAAAATGTGTGAAATTAGTTGAATTGAATTGATACAAAATGTGAATGCAACTTTTTCAAGAAAACTTCCAACTTATTAGTAATAAACTTGCTATTTTGTCATCATATTTATGACCTGACAGTGCATATCGTAAATTCAATACTTTTACTCACTGTCTCATATTAATAAATTCACTTTTATTTGTATTATCCATTAATTATTATGTATAGCGTATAATATTTGCTAGCAATTTATATTATTTAAAAAATTATAGTACAAAATAATTTTATATTAAACGATTATAAAAGGAAATAATATGAATTATATATGGTGATTGTTTTAGAAAGAATTTGTTTTATTAAATAAGAAAATATAAATGAAATAAAAAATAATAATATAATAATGAAGAGAGAAAAAAATATTCCTTTTTGATGTAAAATTTGGTGTAGTGGATTGGAATTGATTACACCAAAAATAGTGCTGACACCAAATTTGGTGTTTGGGTTGAAGATGCCCTAAGTAGCTAATTTGTCATTTTCCTATCCTAATCAAGAAAAAATTCTGCATTCACACTTGACTATTACTAGTATTGTTATTTTTGTAAAAAAAAGGAGTAGGTTGTCTAAGTATGAATTTAGTTGAATTGAATTCATTGGAAATTAACATGAAAGTTGCAGGTCAGTCTTTGCTTCCTTTTATAGATTTTGAAAAAGTTTTACATAATTTACTTTTTAAACTAATTGACTATATATAGTTGAAGTAAAAAAGAGAAAAGTATTTTGAGTAACTATTGAAGTCAATAAATCTTTTTCTAATAATTACTCTGTGACTTCCACAGATATCTTATGATTAGTGGCAATAATAAGATATTGTTTTCCCTTTTTGGAACTGTTATTTAACAAGTTAACAACAAATCACCATATTGGCTTACATAACAAATCATAATACTAAGCATTTCTAACAGCAATTTTGGGATAATAATTTTTAAATTAGTTTGCATCTAAGCATTTTTAACGACATGCTATAATGTTAGTAATAAACTTGCTATTTGTGAAATATTTAAAATTCGTGTTAGCTTATACAAATTTCACTAGTTTAGGACCTAACTACTTACATATACTCTAGTTTATAATATTACATATCTTACCAGATTTTGGTGCCCTCATATACGTCTAGATACATGAATCTCGATATATATAGAGTCAAAATTAGGTGTAATTTGTTCTACATATCCTGTATCCAAATTCTTGGCAGTGGGCGCTTCTCCCCAAATGGGATGGGTTGTACATGGATCATTTCCTTTTGAATGAGATCCTACACAGAACGGATCTAGATTAGTCGGATTCAAATAAAAATACTACTAAACAGGGTGAAAGATCAAAATAATTATAATATAATATAACAATCATCCTAAAAACTACATAAAAACTTCTTTCAAAACATTTGCTATTAATTTTAGATTTAGATTGTGAAAATTTATTTTTAAATAATCTGTTTGGTAATGAAATCTGATCAAGTTTTAAAAATATTACTCCCTCCGTCTCATTTTATGTGACATCATTTTCTTTTTGGTCAGTTCCAAACAGAATGCCACATTTCCTTATATGGTAAATATTAAAGGTACAATTCCTCTTTTACACTTGTTGGTCCCACTTAATCTTAAAATAAGACTCCAATACATTTATGAGGAGAGAGAAAAATGAGTCTACTTTTTAAAGGGCGATTTGGTAAACATGTCAAAGTCTTCATTTATTTCTTAAACTTTGTGTCTGGTCAAATATTGCCACATAAAATGGAATGGAGGGAGTATTTTTTAATATTTGCAAGTTTCAATTCCACTCAACAAAACTTTTTCAATTAAAAATACACGTCCAAATACAACTTCAAGTTTTAAATATCATAGTAACTAAAAACTTTGAAATTTTCAACTTTTAGATTTTAACTTCAAAATTTATAATCAAACGAAAATTTGAACTTTCATTTTCAACTAATTCTTCATATTATAACTTCAAAAAAATTTCTTTAATGTGATGATTTTTTCTTTTTTTTTTCTTTTTTAGTGTGTGTTGACTGTGTGAACGGGGAAAAATGGATTATTCTTCTAGAATTTTCCAATTCTTAATGAATAAGCAAGTATTCCTCCTAATAAACAAAACAATTAAAGAAGGTCAACTTCTATAAGCCTCCATTTCGAAAAGAATGGTCTAGTTTGAGTTGAAACAGAATTTAAGAAAATAAAGAAGACTTTTTAATCTTGTGGTTCTAAATTAAAGTTATGTCAAATGTACCAAAATATTCTTTAATCTTGTGGCTTTAAATATGTCATGTGGTAAGTCAAAGTTAAAATGTTATTAAAAAAAAGGAATCATTCTTTTGAAACAGACTAAAAAGAAAATTGAACCATTCTTTTTGAAATTGAGGATATTATTTATTGAAAAATTTAGTTTTATAAGAAATTTTTACATAGAGTACACTATTTCACTTAACGTAAATTTAAATCAATTGAACAATAGCAAATTTCGAATATCAAATAATTATGTAATACTAGATTATTTTAAGGAAATTATTAATAAATAAATAAAACGTCATTAGTAGTAAGCTAGTGAGCTAAGCAACTGTCACTCTATCACTGCACTGTAGAACCCTTGTTCAGCAAGTATTCAAATTTACACTTTTAATCCTCACTAAAACTGCTATTTATATGTGGCCATTTCAGCAAAAATCATTAAAAAGCTTCTCTCAATTTCTTCACTCTTGAGTCTCTGTTTTTTCTCTGTTCTCACCACAAAATTAATTTATTATTCACAATCTTTTCTTCAAATGGAAGAACAGTACAAGAACAAGAAGAAGCAAAGTTATCTTCCTCCACCAAAACGAGGACAAATAAAGGTGAAAATTGTGAATTCTTTGATTAAATCTGTAACGGAATTTGTTTATGGTGGATCGGAAAACAAAAAGGGGAATGAAAAAACTCCGGGAGGATCTCCGATTAGTTTTGATTCTGATGGATCATATATTCATATCGATGATTAGTGTTTATTTTTTTTGAAGCTGAGGAAGTTTTATGTAAATAATAATGGGAAATTCTGTTTCCCCTGTTTTTTTTTTCCTCATAGCTTGAAGCTATGTAGACTTGTAGTATACCTTTATTTATTTAATTAAAATCTCTTTATTTCTAGTTCTTTTTTTAATTTCAAGAGTGTACGATCTATTGATTATTATATGAAATAGAAATGAGCCTTTTTGTTTAAATCTATTGTTATTTTTTTTAGTTTAATGGAGAGTCGAAAAGATAAATTTTGAATATTAAATGCCGAATAAAACAAACTATAAGACCACTCTCCACATGATAATCAGTGTCTGAATTACACTCCAATTAAAAACATGGTACTTCAAAATCGACAGATTGCCAGACTCCAACTGTTACACTGTTGACTTTTATTTGTCGATTTACAATACATTTATAAACGATAATTATAAATATTTTATTATACTTATATACATTGATATATAATTTTGTTGAAAAATGGGAATTTTTCTTTGTTATATTAAAAACAAAACTTTTATTTTTTTAAATATTAAAAAAGTAAAAGTGAACGATGGAGTATTTTCATACAAAAAATAGTGACTCCGAGTCGTTCTTTGGTTCTTGATCCCCAATTTAATTCCATAATAAATAGTTAAAATGTTTTATTCAAAAAAATAACATGATGGATATAATACAAAAAAGAATGATATAAAGTGTTATTTTCAATTTTAGTGTGTAGGATCAAGTTTTTATTATTCAAATGGTAAAGGATTATGTTTTTTCATTTCCTTTAAAGTTACATATTTATTTATTTATTTTGCCTTTTTCTATTTGGACACTGGTCTATTTCACATACTTACAAAAGAAATTGTTCTTTGGTCAAAAGAAAGACGCTGTGTGAAATAAGTTGAATTGAATTGATACAAAATGTGAATGCAACTTTTTCAAGAAAATTTCCAACTTATTAGCTGTACATCATATTTAGACCTGAGAGTGCATATTGTAAATTTAATACTTTCTTATTGCTCTCTCTGTCTCATATTATACGATACTTAAATTAATTAATTTACTTTTTATCCATATTAATGGATATCAAGATAATTTATGATGACACAAGGCATTCAAAAGATATCATTAAAACTTATGCATATTTATTTTAATAACAATACATGGTGAAACACTTTTTTTTCTTTCCAAAAATTAGCAGATTAACTATACTTGTCACTCCATTATTTTGTTTGATATTCGTGTTAAATTGATGTTCTCACTTTATAAGCTGTTTTTTATTGTTCACGTGTACACTTGTTCTTAAACAATTTTATTATAAGTGTTGACACCCAATTTTGACCCTCCACAATATAAATTAATCATTGAGCTTCTTCAATTTCAAGCGATTTAAAATAATTAGTTTTAGAAATCTTCGAAAATAATAATAATAATAATAATAATAATAGTTTGCAAGTTAATGTCGCCTTTTTATAATTTTTGAAATAATATACATGTTTTACATAATTAAGTATATAGTTGGTATATTTTATGAACGTTCAAAAATCATCTCAAAAAGATTTTATATTTTAATATTTTATTAGTGATGGTAGTAATTTTGAATTAATGAATTTTATGAAATTCAAAATACTTGCAAGTTATTTTTAAAAAAGTAATTTTGTCTTTTTGTAATAATTTTAAATAATGAATATGTATATTTCTACAATCATGTTATTTTATAAACATTTGAAAATCATCAAAAAAGATTTTACAATTTTTAGTTAAAATTTTTATTAGTTATAGTTATAATTTCGAGTTAATTAGTTTTGTAATTAAATTAATTAGTTTATAATATAATTAATCATTTTATTTTTGTTAAGATTAAGAAGCTCATTAATTAATTTATATTAATTCATCTTATTTAACTTTTGGCCGAATTCACCAATTAAATTCAAATCGGCTAAGTTTTTAACTTCAATTGGTTCTAATTCTAATCCCTTGTAATTGCAATTATAGCCACTTCCTTACCAATTTCTTCAACCACTTTGCAAGACCAAATTTTGGGCCTTTCCTCTCAATTTCAGCCGGCCCAGTTTAATTCATATCAGCCCAACAACAACACAATTCCCAATCCAACTCATTCCCAACCCAATAGTATCAAACCGGCCCACTTCTTCACCAAAACAACCCAAAACAATACCAAATAACCCAATAAAATAATACATACAACAGCATCACCAAACCGACCCATCCCCTTTACCTTCCATTTCCACGTTATCAAATACCCAGCCCCGCAGAAAGCAGGACAGCAATACATAGCAGCTCCCAAACGTTCCCAAATGGAGTGAAAAATACGGAACAGTACACGAAAAGCATTCACAGCGTCAATGGCGCGTGATCTTCTTCCTCTGTCCCGTGCTGCTCTTGTACAGTGCTTTCGGTAGAAGCAGACCTGCAATTTCACATTGCTGCCCCAACCGGATTTCGTGGGATTTGGTTGAAATATTGCACAAACCAGCCTTTTTTCTTAGTCCTTGAGAAGTTTTGAATTTAGGAATGGAAAGGGGAATTACGATTTTGCCATGTTCCTATCCGTTCTTCATCCAAATCCGAACCCGAATTTTTCCCTATAAATACATCTTTTCTTGTCATTTTTAGGGAGAGAGTTTTTTTTGGGGTCGAAAACTTTTAGAGAAAAAGCTTTGTCGAAGTTTATCGGAATCTCACTTGTGGTGTTGATATCGCTCTTTTCAGTTCATCGTTCCAGTCGTTGCACCGAAAAAGGTAAATTTCCTTTTGATCTCGATTCATTTGTTAGTTAACATTGTGTTTAGGAATAGGATGAAGTTTTCAATCTCCCCTTGTGAATTTTTTGTCGATTTTATCCCTTCCGAATGCCTCTGTTTGTCTCACCTGTTATTTTTCTCGTTAATGTTGGATAATAGGCATTTTTAGTACAAGTTCGTGTGTTTAGTTTGTTTGTGTATGAAGTGTATTTCCTAAAATTTTCTATTTGGATATTATGTTGGAAATTGTAGCCTCAAGATTCATGATAAAGCTGCCTATTGCTGTTAATATGTCACAACTTATTTGCTCCCATGATCGAACTCTATAAATGTTCTACTAATTAGCATGTCATGTTCAAATCAAGTTCATGTCTCCATTTGGTCTAAATTTTAGTTGAAAATTCTTGTTATTTGTAGTTGAGCTTTTAAAAGATGTGAAGTTTTGTTGTTTTCCAAATTCTAGGCCTACTTTAATCTATTGTTTTCTCTTCTATTTAATACCTATTTTCTCTTTGATTGTACTCTATTTAGTTCATCATATGGTCCAAGTTTCTTATAAGTTGTATTAATCTGCTTATGTCTTGAAATTAATCTTGATTTGGTTAAATACGTGGTAGTTGATTATATTGTGATGCTCGATTATTCGGGTTTGTTGAGGTAGTAGCTCTTGTGGTAAGAATGATTATCAGTTTAGCTGTAGTTCTTTTAGTATATGAATTTGATTGTATTTAAATTCTATAATTAGTGTAGCTATACTAATCTTGCATGTTTTAAACTTAGATGAACCCTCTTTGTTGCTTTTCACTGTTTAAGGGAAGTACTTGCTAAGTCTCTATCTCTTAATGCATTTTTCATGGACTGCATTCAAGTCGGCAATCATGTGATTGTTTTCTTGTTAAGTTTTGAAGACGTTGGAATATAGTTTTGCTAATATTTCAATATTTAAAATAGGTCACAAGAGTTGTGTTGTGCTCTAATGTTAAATATACCTTTTTAAATGGCATGTACTACTACTCCCATTTGTTTGATTACAAGATAATATTTTCTTGCCTCTTTTTAAATATGTTTCATGGATTTCTTATCAATAAGGCCTGTTACTTTCTTAAAATAAAATTGCTAATAGTCCTTATTTTTTGCTTTGTTTTGTTTTCTCCTGGGAAATCTGTCAACCGAGTCTCTTGGACTCTATTGTTCACATCCATGTTGCATTTTGAGTTGACCTTCATTCCTGTTTGAATTTCGGAAGCTGAAACAGTTGAAAGAGGAGTTGCATTACAGGTCTCAAAGGCTGAAAACAGGCAGAAATATATCATGTATACGCTGATATGCATATCAGTGCAAGAAACACGTGACTAAAAGATGGAAATACAGGTCGAAAAATGTGGGAATACAGGGCTAAGGCAAAATACAGCTATTCGGAAGCAAGAAATACCTGAAAAGGGCTGATATACATGTCAATATACACTGATATACATCAGCTGTATACCAAAAACGGGATTGGTTTTAAGGGCCAAAATTCCAGCGAAATGGGCCCAAAAGGAGGCCCAAATTCATTTCTCCCTTACTCGTTAATTATTTAATTGTGATTATTTATTGTTTGTTGTTTGACTCTAACTTTTAGAAATTTTTAATTAACTTAATCGAATTCCCCAAAAGATGAGTTATTTTCTTTGTGTCGGTTTAATTTTAATACACTTCATGTTTTCATGTTCATTTATTTTTATTAATCGAGTATATTGATCAAAATTTTATATCTTCAATTAAGTTAAACATTTTGTTCTTTAAAAGAGAGGTTATTTAATGCTTTTCACTTGATTACATTTTATTCATTTTAAAATTATTTTTAAGTTAAAGTATTTCTTTTCTCAAATAAAAATTTTAAAATATGTTAGTCCAAACCTTTTTTTTAATTAATAAAAAATAATAATACATACATACATAAATACTTAGTCATTTTCTCAAAAAGGTTAGTCAAAATTTTATTTCTTCAATTAAAAAAATGATTTTTGTTCTTTAATGTACTAAATTGGTTTAAATTATTATTTCAAAAATGAGTTAAATAAATTTTGATTAATATAGTTTATTAATATTCTAATCACTTGCAATTTAATTCAAATGTTTAACTTTTGGATCCCTTTCTCTAAAAATAATAATAATAATAATAAAAATAATGATAATAAATATATATAAAAATATATAAAATGTGTCATCTATTATTTTTCTCAAAGTTATTCAAATATTATAAATTATTATTTTTATCATTTTCCCAAAGAATTAGTCAAAAAATTGTTTTAGTCAAGTTGCAGGTCAACCGCATGTTAGCGGACACTTCGAATGCTTAAACCCTTCTCGAAGTGTAAATTGAACCCTGAACCCTCTTTGGTATTTTCAAATGATTTTTTCTGTTTAAATCTTTGAAAATTATAAGTTTTCTTAATTTCTTTAAAAAAAAATAAGTGGCGACTCTTTCTAAGTATTTCTCAAATTGTTTTATACTTAGAACATTTCAAAAAGTGATTTTTCTGAATACAGTGAAATTACGACACGACAATAAGTACTACAAAATCGGTGAGAGCAAGAGTACAAAAGAATAATTAAGTATTTAATGAACTCTTTGAAAAAATAAAGTTGTTTGGGAACTTTAATTTTGTTTGAACTTCCAGAGAAATTATGGGAACATAAAACATGATGATGAATATTAATTATAAGGGTAAAATAGAATTTTTTTTAATTAATTTTATCTTGATTTAGTAAGTGATTAAGTAATTTAGGACATACTCCCTCTATCCCTAATTATTTGTCAACTTTTGAATTGACACACCTATGGAAAAAATAATGATTGACATAATGAGTTTACCATTTTACCTATATTAATTATGAATTAGATGAATTAATTATTTAAAATTTCCAAAAATTTTTACATTTTTCAAGTAATTAATTGAGGTATAATAGGTAAAAAAATTTGTCCTTTCTTGATTTGTCAAAATGACAAGTAATTAGGAATAACTAAAAAATGAAAAGTGGACAAGTAATTAGATACAAATGGAGTATTTAGTTTCTTTTTATTTTATGATTAGCTAATTATTAAAGCTTCTAGAAGGAATTGTAGTAACATCTAGAATGAAGTAAAAATACTTAAAATTAATCTAGGACTATGTTCATCCCCCCTCCCATTAACTTGATCCTCATATATCTTCAAAAATAAAATAAAAAATCTTTGAAAATACTAATTGCAATGTGTAGTCTTATGTACTTGGCTGGAAAATTGATATTTGAACTTTTAATTTGTCATTTTTTTTTAATAAACTTCTTCAAATTCTTTATCTATTTTTGAAAAATGTTTTTTTAGAGTCAAGAGTTTATCGAAAGATATTCGAGATAAAGTAATTTAATTTACTCGAAAGGAGAAGAACCCTCAAATAGTTCTTGAAAAAGAAGCTCGACCTACATAAATTATTTAGGATATATTTTAAAGAAGGCAGAGAATCAATCGAAAATTATTTATGAGATTACACTTGACTATACCATGGTTGGTGAAGTACTAAAGTAGCTAATTTGTCATTTTCCTATCCTAATCAAGAAAAAATTCTGCATTCACACTTGCCTATTGAAATTGTACTAGTAGTGTTATATTTTTAGTAAAAAAAAGATAAGGTTGTCTGAGTATGAATTTAGTTGAATTGAATTCATTGGAAATTAACATGAAAGTTGCAGGTCAGTCTTTGCTTCCTTTTATAGATTTTGAAAAAGTTTTACATAATTTAATTTTCAAACTAATTGACCATATATAGTTGAAGTAAAAGAGAAAAAATATTTTTGAGTAACTATTAAAGTCAATAAATCTTTTTTCTAATAATTAATAAACTGTCACTTCCACATACATCTTATGATTAGTGGCAATCATAAGATATTTACTCCATATTGGCTTACATAACAAAACATAGTACAAATCATTTTTAATAGCAATTTTGGGATAATGATTTTTAAATTAGTTTGCATCTAAGCATTTTTAACGACATGCTATAATGTTAGTAATAAACTTGCTATTTTGTGAAATATTTAAAATTCGTGTTAACTTACCCAAATTTCACTAGTTTAGGACCTAACTATATAGATACATTCTAGTTTATAATATTACATATCTTACCAGATTTTTGTGCTTCATATACGTTTAGATACATGTATCTCGGGATACATAGAATCAAAATTAGGTGTAATTTATTCTAGTATCCAAATGGATTCGATGTATCTGATATACATTGCAAATCTCGCTCACTTCCCTCAGCTCTCTGCCATCTCACTCGCAACTCTCATATGTATCCAGATACATCCCAAATACATGTGAATGTATGTATTTGGTATATATCTAGTGTGATTCACATATATCACTTGCCTCCCTCCCTATCCCACCCGCCTCCCTCCCCATCTCACTTGCGTCTCTCCCTATTTTAGTATATCTGATAGCAAAAATACGTGTATCTTCCTTAATATATGATAGAAAACTCTTAATTAGTGATAATTTATATGTAATATTATAAAAGTATATGTCATAGTATATACAATAATAGAGTATGTCTAATTACGTAGTTTCTAATTAAACGATATGGAACAATGAGTGGCCAAACCCAGGATCCGACCCAAACAAGGGGCCCATAATCAGCCCAGACCAAGAAATCATACTTGGGCTGAGCCGGTACAGTCCGATTGACCTGGACCGGAAAAAAATTGTCAAACTGTCACTTTTAGCAAATTTGCAATTATTGAACCATTTCTTTCAAACATCTTTTTATTTTTTTAGCCTCAATTTATTTACAATTTAACCATACAAAGTTATGGTGTAGCGAATAACGTTGTTCCTTCCTTAACTAGAGATATCGAGTTTGAATCGTTGGTATGAATAATTCTTGATAGTGGGCGCTTCTCCCCAAATGGGGTTGTGTTTGGAGCATTTCCTTTCGAATGAGACCCTACACATAATGAATCTTGATTAGTCGGATTCAAACAAAAATACAATACAGGATGAAAAATAAAAATAATTATAATATAATTTAACAATAATCCTAAAAACTACATATAAACTTCTTTCAACAAAAATATTTGCTATTAATTTTAGATTTAGATTGTGAAAATTTATTTTTAAATAATCTGTTTGGTAATGAAATCTGATCAAGTTTTAAAAATATTATTTTTTAATATTTTCAAGTTTCAATTCCAATCAACAAAACTTTTTCAACTAAAAATACATGTCCAACTACAACTTCAAGTTTTAAAAATCATAACTAAAAAATTTGAAATTTTCAACTTTTAAATTTTAACTTCAAAATTTATAATCAAATTCAAAATTTATAATCAAACGAAAATTTGAACTTTCATTTTCAACTAATTCTTCATATTATAACTTCAAAATTTTTTCTTTAATGTGATGATTTTTACTTATTTTTTCTTTTTTAGTTTGTGTGTGTGTTGACTGGTGAACTGGGAAAATTGGATTATTCTTCTAGAATTTTCCAATTCTTAATGATTAAGCAAGTATTCTTCCTAATAAACAAAACAATAAAAGAAGTCAACTTCTAATAAGCCTCCGTTTCGAAAAGAATGATCTAGTTTGATTTAGAATGTAGTTTAAGAAAATAAAAAAGACTTTTTAATCTTGTGATTCTAAATTAAAGTTATGTCAAATGTACCAAAATATCTTTTAATCTTGTGGCCTTAAATATGTCACGTGCAAGTTGAAGTTAAAATGTTGCTAAATAAAAAAAGGATTCATTCTTTTTGAAACAAACTAAAAAGAAAATTAAGCCATTCTTTTGAAAATTTATTTAAGAATTTAGTTTTATAAGAAATTTTTACATGGAGTACACTATTTCACTTAACGTAAATTTAAATCAATTGAACAATAGCAAATTCCGAATATCAAATAATTATAGGAAAAGCTCATAATACTCTAGATTATTTTAAAGAAATTATTAATAAATAAATAAAACGTCATTAATAATATGTTAGTGAGCTAAGCAAATGGCAGTCTATCACTGCACTGTAGCACCCTTGTTCAACAAGTATTTCAAATTTACACTTTTAGTCCTCACTAAAACTGCTATTTATATGTGGCCATTTCAGCAAAAATCATTAAAAAATCTATTCCTTCACTCTTAAGTCTCTGTTTTTTCTCTCTGTTCTCACCACAAAATTAATTTATTATTCACAATCTCTTCTTCAAATGGAAGAACAGTACAAGAACAAGAAGAAGCAAAGTTATCTTCCTCCACCAAAACGAGGACAAATAATGGTGAAAATTGTGAATTCTTTGACTGAATCTGTAGCGGAATTTGTTTACGGTGGATCGGAAAACAAAAAGAGGAATGAAAAAATTCCGGGAGAATCTCCGGTTAGTTTTGAGTCTGGTGTTGATTCTGATGGATCACATAGATGATGAATTTTTATTTTATTTTGAAGCTGAGGAAGTTTTATGTAAATAATATAATGGGAAATTCTGTTTCCCCTGTTTTTTTTTGCCTCATAGCTTCAAGCTTGTAGTATACCTTTATTTATTTGATTAAAATTTCTTTATTTTTAGTTTTTTTTTTTTAATTTCAAGAGAGTGTGATCTATTGATTATATGAAATAGAAATGAGCCTTTTTGTTGTTTAATCTATTGTTTTTTTTTTTAAAGTTTAATTGAGGGTAGAAAAGGTAAATTTTGAGTTTCTTTTCTCAATTGGGAATATTGTTAATTTACAGTTGATTGAGTTTTAATTTTTATCCTTGCGATATTTTGGCGGTAGTTAACCTTCATATGTGCATTTTTATCTCTTTGAATGTGAATTTACTAGTTAATGAGGCGTTGATGGTTGATTAGAGTAACACAAGAATTAATTATGAATAAATTTTTGTATTGCCTAGTTAAATTCTAGTTCATACCTTCTTGTATCAATTTTGCCAATTATATTACTAACTAATTTTTTGTAGCATAGATATGCTTGTTGTTAATAGTAGATCAATGAAATTTTGTTCTTCTATTTCAATATCAGTCGTAGGAAGAAATCTTGGAATTTGGAATAGTAAATATTCACCATGTGACGAAAGGGAGTTATTCGGACAGTAAACACCCTCACTTTCAGCTTGTAGGGAGGGAAAAAAATAAAAAAATATTCACCTTGTTTTGATGTGATAAATTGTGCAAGTTTACAAGATTAGAGGATGAACAAAGACTATATTTGAATTGTATAAGTCTCACTTTGAGATGAATTGCATTATTTTAACTACTTGTGGAATAGTCACTTTGTTTGAGTAAAATATAAAGAAGTGACAAACTTGTCTTTTATCTCCAAGTAAAATAATAATTAAAAACAAAACAGGTAGTAACAAAATCAAAGGACAAATATGAAATAACTTTTTATCTTAATTTGTGCTCTTTGCTATTCCTTATTTAAACTCATGTTTTTGATAAGTTAAAATTGAGTCATAGTTTATTTAATCAGTTTCTTTGATATTTTTTTAATCTACCTCTACATTTTCTAAAATCACTTTCTCACCTTTGCACTAGAAAATTCATACATTTATTTTTTACATGTTCGAATCATCTCAATCTTGCTTTTCACTTCTGGTTCTCCATCGAAGTCAATCCCACTTTATGATTCTCCACTTCTAATCTAACTCTCCTAGTATGATTACACGTTTATTGCATCACCTTCGTTTCGACCAACTTTTGATTTTAGAATGTTTTTATTGACCAACCCAACCCTGCCACATACAACGTTTAATTTTTTTTAACATAATATTTTCAATTGGAGTTCTATTCTAACAAAAAAAAAAAAAATCTTTTAAAAGTAGAATACATGTTTTGCTTACATACAATTTTAACTTTTAAATTCAAATACACTCTTTAAATATCATTCAATTTCTGTCTAAACGCCCATTTCAATGCATAATGTTTAATTATTATGCACTTTCTAACCATACCTTTCATGTTTATTTTCTAAGATTAGATGGAAATAAGTTACAAAAACCTACACGAAAGTATTATAAGTCGTTTTCTTTTTCTATTCTTGTTAGTTTCTTCTTCTTTTGAGTATTGATTGTGGAATTAAAGTAATTAAATTAGTCAATTTTTGGTTGGTATCCGCTTTAATTACCATAAATAAGAAAATGATAGATTTAATTCTTACAATATAGCCTCGACCCTAACGCAAGCAATGACCTAAGTCAAATAGTATAATACTATTAGATAGAATGAAGAAGCTATAGTTAAGGTACCTCTTGAATGAGTTGTCAACGATTGCGACCATCTAAAGACATTTTTTCATTAAGGGTTAACGTCGATAAGTTGTATTATTATTGTAATTATACTATTCTATAGTATTTTTTTAAATGTGCGTTACAAACTTAGGGGTTGTTTGATTTAAAATTAGGTTATCTCATAATTATTATTCTTAGATTTTGAAAATATATATTCGACTATTATTACTTTAATTAATTTTAAAAGTAATTTTTTTTAATAATAAGAAAATCTCAATTTATTAAAATAGATATATATAAAAATAATAATCTATTTTTAATATACTCGACATGGTTGGCATGCGAAAAGCAAAAAAAAGTTTTTTCACTTTATACGTTAGTTCAAAATCAAAGATCGACCTAGTAGCTTTCCTTTCATTTTGGCTTGCCCTCAACTGTTTTAGGGAACTTCTCCTCTTTCAACATGGGTTGCCAATACGAATTAGTGGGGGGTTTTGGTGTGGGGGGGGGGGGGGGGGGGGGGCAACGATACTTGATACTTATTGACTTTGTCTCCGGGGAATAATTGAATTAGTGGTCTGTTTAATATTTTAGTTCACGGTATGTTATATAGTATTTTCTAGAGATCTTTTAACCTTGAATATTTGATAGAAAAACTCTATTATACACCAATGACGATCCCTTTTCTTTATCTTTAATGTCCCTTGACCGTATAAATAAAAGGAGGAAATAATAATTTGGCTAAATTATAATAAGATAAAAAGTAATCAAACAGAAAATGAAGTTTACTTGGTCATCATATCTTACTTAATACAGTAATCTTTTACTAAACACGTTGACTTGCTAAATGACATGTTTGATACATTTGTCATTTATATATTTCTACTATTATATAGAAGAGTGAAGTGGTAGGACGATCAAGGGTAAAAATGTAATTTCATTCTAACAAAAATCTATTAAGCAAGATAGTAAATAATTCTAGAAACATCTTTTTATATATTAAGTGAATTATGATCAAGGGTAAAAATGTAATTTCACGCTAACAAAAATCTACCAAGAATGATATCAAGAAAATTAAATAGTTCTAAATATTACACACTTCAGTATAAATCTCTTATTAGAAAGACTAATAACACAGTTTTTTCAACAGTAAGAACTTCATTTTTCATCTATTCCCTAATGGCCCTACTTTTGTAAAACAATTATAAGACAAAAGTAAAATTCACTATTTCTTAGTGAACACATCACTTCTGGAACTTGTCCATATAACAAATTTTCAACAAAATTCAATTGATCCACATTTTTCAAACATTCTAATGAATATGATAATGAACCAGTTAATATGTTAAATTCAATATCAATCACAATTGCAATTCTCAAAAGGCGTAATTCATAAGGAATGCAATCAATGAGCAAGCTATTCAAGAACAAAATTTTCAAAAATTTCGGAGCATGTTATGTCCTTTTCTTTGGTTCTCTTTAGACTTTTCAATTTCATGGTGTTACTTTTCTTTCTGGATTGTAAAGATACTTTTTGAAGTATCTAATTTACTTGATTTCTCTTTTTATGTATAATCCCAAAATTTCACATAACATATATGTCATTATATAATTTATTGAGAAACATATATTATTTATTAAGTACTATTATTTTATCATCAGTTAAAATCATTTTTAGCAAGTTATATAAATTATTATTTTAACTACCTTATGTTAAATTACTGCAATCTATATTATATTAACTTTTGTTAATATTTTTAACAACTCATTATTTGAGGTAAAAAATTCATTCATCGGGTATATAAATTACTAGATTATTCTCCTAATTTTAATGAATATAAAGACAATATATAAAGTCATAACTTTTTTTTTTATCCTTTATCACTTTGTAAATAATGAGATGATTCATTCTAATTTTCATTGTTTGTTAAACACCTTAAAACAAATTTATAAGTGTATTCAAAATTAATCTATAGGTGAATAGTAGACTTTATTGCTTCATATATTTTATGAAAATTGTTAATATATTGAGAGTAATTTTAATCTATTCTCTTGAATAATTTTCAAATAAAATAAAAAAAAGAATACCATTAAATTAATTATTTAATTCGAATATATATGTTTAACATGATGTTATAATGAGCACTGGAGCATCTGATATTCTATTATTTTTTTTATCATGTTTATTTGAAAATGCCATAATAATTTTTCTTTTTGAAAACTAATTAAATTTCTATTATAAATATATATAATATTGTAATATTGGGCCCATAAATGGGCCTTTCATTATATTGGGCCCGTATCACAAGCTTAAAATTATCTAGTATAAATAAAAGTGTAAATTTCATATATGACATATATTATAGTACTATTTTCAAGCTATAGCAGTAGATCTAGACTTTCAAGTTCTAGAATTAAAAATTTCAGGTTATAACAAATTTTCAAAAAAAATGTTTTTATTAATTGGAAAAAACTTAAAAATAAAATAAAAAGATAAACAAAAATTTAAAAAAAAAACGGAATTAGAAATAATAAAGTAAAAAATTGAAATTGTGGCTTGTAATTTAATTTGAACTTCTTGTAGCTAATTAATGATTAGCATGAAACAAGGGATCCAAACAAATTAACTAGGACTCTACAGACACGGCTTCATAAACTCCCTAGGACTCTTGAACTCTGTGCTCTGATACCAAGTTTGTCACGCCCCGAGCCTACACCCTGGGTGGGACCGGCACTCGGAGACCATTGTTGGCCCCAAGCGAACCCTTGTCCTGACTTTCTTAACTCAGCGGAAACTTAACTCAACAGCTTAACTCAAAGCAATGAAAGGTTATAAAAATATCTGGCCAAAAAGGCAACTCAAGTCTCAAAATAGAATATTATACATCTACACAGAAGAGAAACTCAAAACTGACTGTCTATGAAGCCTCTAAAATACTGAGATGGATGTTGGGACAGGCCCCGCAACATCCTAATAAAACAAAACTAAGAACGCAAAATAATCGAGTCCTCCGAAAAGCAAGAAGGCTTACCACCGACTACGAAGTGCTCATTTGGATCAACGGCGTGCCGGATGCGATCTGGGTACTGCTGCGTCGCATCATAATAAGATGCAGGCAAGCGGCATTAGTACATGGAATGTACGAGTATGCGAGCGGGAAAGCTAAACCACAACTTAAGCTTGAAAGGAGTACAAGAAAACACTTACCTCGACTCTGTACGACTCATGAATAACTGAACTCAATATATAAAGCAATAAGACACATGCAGTATATAAAGCTTGTAAAACAGTATAAACAACTTAGCTTGTTAATGATAAAACAATAACAACGCAACTTTACTTATATAAAAGTAATATAACTTTTGTGGGAGGTTCTTTAACCGACAACCATCACTATGAGCCCTAGTGATGATACAACGCTTTACCTCGCGTTGCCCAAGGACCATCCTATACCTTGCCGTGATATAGGAAGCTAACTTTACTTAATGGATCCACTAGCTTAACTTTCGTGATCATCTAAAAAGTATGATCCGAGAAATCTCATGTTGGCTCATGGTTCTTATGGAGAGTTGAGTTAATATGAGCTCGTGTCTCCAATTCGGTGCTCAATACTATTCCCAAAAATACTTTGGCTCATAAGTGTCTTTAAACACATTTTTCTTTAGTTGAGATAATTACTCAAAACTTAGCCCAAAAGCTCCTTTGGAAAACATGGTTCCCCTCTTACTCAAATGTAAAAACATTTATAAACTCCTTTGGGAATACTTAGTTCCCTAATAGCCCCTTTTTAGAAATGAACTCAACTTTAAACTCTTGACTTGAAACTCTATACTCTTTTACTTGACTTGAAACTAACTTTCCTTGAATTGAAATTATGAATTCAAGTGTTTGATCACATGTTAAGGAGGGATTCTTGATGTTTAGACGTACTTTGGAGTATCGAAAACAACTATGAAACATAGGTATAATACCTTGGAACATGCATAAGAAAGTGAGAAAAGAATGGGGGAACTTGGTTGTAACACCCCGTATCTGAAGATAGAAATTTCAGAGTTCAGGTGTTGCAGGTGGCACTCACGGACACCATCCACGGACCGTAGATGGACTTACGGTCAGTCCTGCAGGTCCGTAGTTCATGATGGAAACTTCCCCAGTGGCACTTACGGACACCATCCACGGACCGTAGATGGACTTACGGTTCGTCCTGCAGGTCCGTAGTTCATGACAGAAACTTTCCCAGAAATCAGTCAGAAAATTTGGCTAAGTGTTGACCTACGGCCTGGACTTACGATTCGTAGGTCAGGTTACGAATCGTAGTTCATGTCCGTAGATCGATGCCCCAAAAAGTCCAGCTTCAGTCCCGATTGACGGTTGACCAGTACGGACCGTCAATCGATCCACGATCCGTAAGTCATGACCGTAGATGGGAAACAACTATCAATTAGCTAAAAATTATTGGTGAATCAACTTCAAATGGTCATAACTCTTAGTACAAAAGGAATTAGGTGCCCCATGACCTATGATATGATAGATAATCGAATTATCTTTCCAACTCCACCAACAACACAACCCAACAACTTCAACAACACAAACCAAAACCAACAACACAACCCAACTACTTCAACAACATGACCAATCTTTTCTCAAAAATAAAACGAGTTTTGTGTTTGGGGGAAAGGATCAACCCATCACTAAGAACTCACATACCTTGATAGGGATCACCCCCGACGAAATCACGACGATCTCCTTGCTTGATCTTCCCTTTCTCCTCTTCTTCTTCTCATTTCTCCCAAGCCCTAACTCTCACTCTTTAAAAATAGGAACAAACTGATCAAACAATCAGTCTAACACAACAATATACCAAAAAGAATTGATTAGGGAAAAAATCAAAATGCCCTTAAAATTTTCGGACAAACTTCCCTGCCAACTGCCCAACTTCCAAAGGGAATAACTCACTCATACGAACTCGAAATCGAGTAAAATCGATGGAGTTGGAGAGAGCATTCTACGAGCTTCGTAAACATAATTGGAACTACTCGTAACTCATCATGAGCTAAGAGTTCTGACTGCTCAAAGTTGGCCAAAAACTCACTTTTTCCCATACTTAACCAAATTTTCAGATTCTGAATTTTTTTCCAAAAAAAAAAACATCACTACTTCCAATTTCAAGCTTCTTCATATTCATTTTAAATTGTCGGATATTACAGTTACAATCCACAATAATGTTGGTGTGCAGGTTTTTTTAGATCAAAAGAAAGTTAATTTAGATTTCTGTACTAAATATCCATTGTGCATAACTTTGAAGAATATAACAATGGATAATGTAATTGAGATTTCAATTAAACATGTAATTGAGATTTCAACTTAAATAGCCAACGTAAAACTAGTTAATATTGTATCCAATTTGTATAAATTTAGTATTGAATTGATATCCCATTGAAAAATTGAAGAATCAACAAGTGGTTGAGATATCAATAAAAGTAAACAACCTAAACAAGTTAATGTTGTATTCAATTGGTATCCAATAGATATTCCACTTGAAAATGAAAAAAACAAAATATAACTGATATTTCAACCAAATTAGACAATCTAAAACAAGTTAATGTTTTATCCAATTTATATACACTTGGTATCCAACTTGAAATTTTAGAACAAAGACAAAAAATAAAAATGTATAAAATTAGTATCCAACGGGTATAAATCCGGGAAGAATAAATCTGGTTGTAAAACAATGCATATTATGTTTTGTTGTCAGAAACTGTAGCAAAAGAAATATACATCACCCAAAAATCAAAACATGTAATTAAAAGTCTAAACTGCAATAATTAATATAAGTTCTATATTTTCCTCTCTCTTCAATTTATATTACGTATTCAAGTGTGATTTTTTTTTTTATCATATTTAAGCTAAAACTTAAGAAATCCTTATTAAAGATTTTATGATCTCATATTATCTATATATATCAACAAATTTCAGAATTAAATATACTTATTTCACCAACAAAACAATATTTTAGATATAGAAAAACACACCAAAAACAAGTTCAAAACTTAAGTTAAACGGTTTTTTTCTCAAGAAATCAAGTTTTAGATTAATTAAAATAAAAAACGAAATCAAATTTTCAAAATATAGAATTCTTAATTCTAAAAAAATCAGATTAAAAAAAACAATATCAAAATTTAAAATTAAAAAAATATCAAGAAAAGCAAAAAAAATAGATTAAAGAGAGAGAGAGAAAATTACATGTTAAAATATACGGTCATAAATTATTTTTTTTTAAAATAATTAAAGGCCCCAATAGTCATTAATATATAAAAGTTATTTGAATAAGTTAAAAAATCCCTTAAAAGGTGTAATAGATAATTACAAATTGATTCTCTCTCATTAATATTATTTCTCTCACCTATTAATTATATAAAAGGAACTTCAATCAATATAATTAAATAATTAATAATATAAAAATATAAAAAGATGAATCATTTAATAAAGTAAATTATAATTGATTTTTAAATAAAGTTAAATTTAATTGATATGTTATAACCCGTAATTAAATTGTTATAAGTAAGAATTTTTTAAGAGTAGGTTTAAAACTCGTAATATTGTCTCTTAAATGTGTATATGGTGTGATTTTTCCTAAATAAAAATATATTATTGTCCTATGGTTATGTGATACATATTCGTATTATAATTGTGGTATATTATATCATATTTTTATAAGGAGGAATAAATCTGAGAATATAATTTCACATATGAGATTATTTTAAATATATTGTCATTATAATTATAATTTGAGAGTAGAATTCTAAGATAAAATGATATATTTATCCTTCTAATTTTCTTGTATATCTCATTTTTGTCATGTGAACCAAATATACTAAACTACTCCTTCACAAACATATGAAACTATGCTTTATTCTATTCATCTGTTTCAATTAATCTTGCTCTTTTCTTTTTAATCAATTTCAAAAAAATAAATAACAACTTCTTATTCTTAGTAATTACTAGAGGTAGATTCGAAATTCAAAGACAATAAATATATATATCATGAAGGATAGATGCATATTAGTTAAAGCATATTATTACTTTGTTCGATAATTTTATTAAAAACACATAAAATTAGTATATTAATGTATACATATGAATTAAATAACCCGTATTGGTAAAACTTTTTATCCCATGCCATTCAAGTCGAAAAAAGGAACTTAGTAGCTATTTCAAACCATACACCCAACTTATTTTGTGTCTTAGCGTATCTGATAAAATCTCAAGTTATATATACCAATTTTTTTTCAAAATTAATAGGTACACATGATTACCCCTCCTCACCATATAGGTCCGTCTATGTAGTAAGTACATCTAGCTTTAAATTTTATCATATAGTAATTAATAATCATAAATTTCTTACTTTCCTAAATATCTATCCAATATAAATTAGGACAGACAGAGTAAGGGGGGGGGGGAGTGAGGAGCGAGGGAATCCCTTTCAAAATTCAAACTCAAAAAAGCCCAACAAAAATCGGGTCGGGTCCACTCATTTTGTATCCGTTCACACTTCCCCCCATAGCTTTTTCTGCTATTTCTTGAACAGAGCTCTGAGATTCTTCACATTCCAAATCGAACTCTGCCAGAAGCAAAAAAGGGTTACGAAGATAGCAGAAATGGATACTGAAAACATTGAAAATTCAGTGGAAATTAAAGGAATTCCAACTCGGAATGGCACATATGTTGAGTACAATGTTGTGGGTAACTTCTTTGAAGTTACCTCAAAGTATGTTCCTCCAATTCAACCTGTAGGCCGTGGAGCTTACGGAATCGTCTGGTATTTCACTCATCCCTAAAATTCTTATTTTTCAGCTCTAGCTATTAGATTTTGATGTTGAAATTTGAAAAAAGTTGAGTTTTTGTAGTTGTGAGTTTTGAAATTTGGATTTTTTGTGAGTGGAGGTCCTAAAATTGAGAAACTGGTCTGAGCAAGTTTTGGGGAAATTGAAAACATTTGAAGATTAAATTTTTTAAAATTTGATTCCCGAAATCTATGGCCAAATGCTAGCTGAATTTACAGAGATGAATTCAGGATTTAGAGGGTGATACAGAGAACTTGGAATGTCTATACATAATTGAATCGAAAATCAATGGCTGTAGTTAAACCTGCTGCAAGACTCTTTTGGGTGTGTAAATTGCGGATTTAGGATTTAGAGTTAGTTGGGTTTCAAATTTGGTGTCGTATGCACACAAACATGGTCCGAGCTGATATAAATGAATGCAGTAATCCTGGATCAGCTCACGTGTGTGCATTTTGGATATCGAAATTTCCTAAAGTTGGTGCTTTTGTTAGGATTTTTGGGATTTCTGTGTTAATTCCATAGCTCATATGTCTATATGTATGTCTGATAAGCCTCGAAAGAATATAAAAAATGGGATGATTGGGTCATATATTGAGACCCTTTTCTGTTGTGAGTAAAGTTGAAGTCTTTTGCCTTAGTGAGAATGAGAAGCAAGTGACAAACTAAAGGATTTATTTATGTTAATTGGGATAACTATGGTGAATTATTGATTTGATTTGATTGGGTGGCATATTGACTTTTTGTTGGGTTTCCCTGCAGCTGTGCTACAAATTCAGATACGAAGGAGGAGATAGCAATCAAAAAAATTGGGAATGCATTTGAAAATAGAATTGATGCAAAGAGGACCCTTCGCGAGATTAAACTTCTTTCTCACATTGATCATGAAAATGTATTGCGATTATTTGCTAACTAGTATAATGCTTAATCTTTGAGATTCATTCGTCTTCCCTTCACCCTTTTTCAAGTATATATCTTCTGTTTGCTTGTACCAAGTGCTAATGGAATTTTAAGTTTGACTGTCATGTATCTGCAGATAAAGACAATGTTATCACTCAATAGTTTCGGAAACAAAGTTTATTACTTTGCCTATAGTGTCTTTTTCAGTACAATCTTTAATTTGGTTATCAATATTCCTAGATTTTGATATCGGTGTACGGGTTCTGCAGGTCATCAAAATAAAAGATATAGTAAGACCACCAGACAGAGAGGAATTCAATGATGTGTATATTGTGTATGAGCTAATGGATACTGATCTGCATCAGATAATACGCTCTTCACAGGCCCTCACAGAAGATCATTGTCAAGTATGTATGCCTCTCTACTTATGCTCAATTTTCATTAACTTTTAAACAATGTATATATAACAATCACTCTGTGACAATTAGAAAATCCAATTTTAATGTGAATAGAATGTGTTAGTAATTTTTATACGAACAATTATAATTGATGCTTAATGAGAAAGATCAAACCTGCTGGAGATTACTGATTCGATGATGTGCTATGAAGTTGCATACTGTGGAAATGGGTAGTTTACCCTGATCATAGTTACAACTTACAAGTTTGATAAACTAGCACCTGCACAAATGGTGTGCTTGAACAAAAAAAGCAATTTGTTCATTCTAGCTGTTCTGTATTAATGGATTTATTTGCCAGAATCAGTGAGAATGAGATAGAACTTAAATATTCACTAGTATACAACCAACGCTACACTCCAATTTATCCATTTTAAGGTTTGAGGATGGCTACATAATTTGAAAGCTCATTTCACAATTTATGGTGTTCTCAGCAGAACTGTCCAATGAACTACTCTGACTTTCCAAAAATGTTGTTGCACCCGTGTCATTAAGGAAATATAGAAATGTGAAATTCTTCTTCGAATGGACTACTAAAGAAATAGTGCCACATAAAGTGGAATGGAGGGAGTAACTCCGTTCACTAGCTTATTTATTAGCTGGTTTGTTGATGGTGTTTTTATTTTGTAACCTCCTGTATCTGATGCTATTTGCAATTTATGCTTGTTTCCAAAACAATTCCACGATTTCCAGTAACACAGGAGAAAATTTTAGAGTAATCTGAATGAGATTGGTTATGTTTACTTGCATGTTGAAGGCCCAAATTGGATGTTTTATCTAAGTTCAGCTTTTCCTTTTTCTTCTTTGGTGTTGAGCTGTGGAAACAACCACTTGCAGAAATGCAAGGTAAAACTGCGTACAATAGACCCTTGTGTACCAGCCCTACCCCGGACCCTGTGTATAGCAGGAGTTAGTGCATTGGGCTGCCTTTTTTTTTTTGTGATGGCACCACAATTTATCAATTTCTCACCCTCTACTGCATACAGGTTTTCACCCACTAAAGAAAAAAAAAAAAAAAAACTACTATTGCCTGACCAAGCTTTACCATATTTTTGCTGTCAAAATTTATGCCTATTTGGTTTGGCCAATTTCCATTGAACCCGTCTTCATTTACTTGTGTTGCTTGATACCGGGGTCTTCAGTATCTCATTACTAGAAAGTGGTAGTTTAAATTACTTTAGTCTTAAATTTTAATATGATGGTTATCAGTGGGGCCAATCATCCACTTGTTAAGCTGTTATTTTCAAATAATTCTATATTAACTCCTATTTAACAAAATTCACACTTGATTGTTTTAATGTATGTGCTAGTTATATAGTGTATATTGGCACAATGGAATATTGACTTTGGTTTGGCAAAGTTTTGTAACATCCTCTTTATGATGCTTTTCAGTACTTTCTCTATCAATTATTACGTGGGCTCAAGTATGTACATTCTGCTAATGTTCTTCACCGGGATCTGAAACCTAGCAACTTGCTACTCAATGCAAACTGTGACCTCAAGATCTGTGATTTTGGGCTTGCTAGAACCACTTCCGAGGCAGATTTTATGACTGAGTATGTTGTTACTCGATGGTATAGGGCACCCGAGTTGCTACTTAATTGTACTGAATATACTGCAGCAATTGATATATGGTCAGTTGGTTGCATTTTGATGGAACTTATTAAGAGAGAGCCTCTTTTTCCCGGCAGAGACTATGCTCAGCAATTGGGGCTTATCATAAAGGTGTATCTGCTTACACTGATATGTTGTTGTATCTTATCCTTCCAAATTAGCCAGATATTACTCCCTCCGTTTCAATTTGTGTCTTAGTTTGACAGGGCACGTAAGTAAAGAAGATTTTTGAATCTTGTGGTCTTAAACATGTCATATGAGATGTTTAAATTAAAGTTTCCAAATTAGGAAAGAGGTGTTTTTTTTGAGACAGACTAAAAAAAGAAGTATGATAAACAAATTGAAACGGAGGGAGTAGTATATATATTCATTAACTAACACTAAGGCTCATCTATAGTTGATCTACTTGATTGCCATTGTCTTTATAGACTAACAATGAAGCCTGTTATGTTTCTCTTTTCTGTAAAAAAGTTATTAGGTTCACCGGAGGAGTCTGATCTTGGATTCCTAAGGAGTGACAATGCTAGGAAGTACGTCAAGCAGCTGCCTCAAGTTCCAAAGCAACCATTTTCCGAGCATTTCCCAGATGTGTCTCCTTTAGCCCTTGATCTTGCAGAAAAGATGTTGGTTTTTGATCCAGCTAAACGCATAGCCGGTATGCTCTTTGGCAACCACTGCATAAAAAAAAGTTAAAACTTTTCTAAACTTGTATTCTTACTCATCGATTCTTCTATTGATTTCATGTGGATGCAGTTGAGGAAGCATTGAATCATCCATTCATGATAAGTCTCCATGAGATAAACGAGGAACCAGTTTGTACTTCTCCTTTCAACTTCGACTTTGAACAAGCATCTCTAAGCGAGGAAGACATTAAGGAGCTCATATGGAACGAGGCTCTTAAGTTTGATCCCGATACAACCAAGTGATGATCCATACTATATTTCCTCAATGGCTTGTTTCATCAATGTCTGGAGTGTGATTTGGTTGTGGCAGGTTAGCCATTTGTGACATCTGTTTGATTGTTGTTTTAAGTTGAGCTTAGAGAGTTTGGTTTTCCTCCCTTCATACACGGGGTTGTTATAAGGGAGCGCGCATGATGGGGGAGTAATCAATGGATTCATATTCTACTCAAGAATCCTTCCCCCCCTCGAAATTTTCTGTAAAAAAAGAAACTAGCTGTTTTCTGTTTACAAACTCAAAACTGTTTGTAAACAAATCATAGAACAATAAGGATGAAAAAGAAAGAAACTAAAGTGATTATTTGCGAATATGCTGTTGTATAAGAGTTTGATAATATAATAGTATTGATATTTCAATTTTGAATTGCTTTTTTTTTTTTTGCATTGAATTTGTGTTTAAATCACGTTGGTTTCACTTGACCCGAGGGTCATCAGAAATAACTTCTCTACTTTCTTCACAAGGTAAATGTAAGGACGCGTACACCACCCTCCCCCAACCCCACTTGTGGGATTTACACTGGGTATGTTATTGTAACACTCTTGAGTTATCCTTTGGAAAATAAGCAATAATACCATTGAGAGCTTTGCAAGTTTTTGTTCTCTGAGGCAAATACACTCTTGAATCCTACATTTTTCGGAAGGAAAAATATCCTTACTATGTTGTTCAAATTCTTTAGAAAATGTTGCTGGGTGCTTGTTCGATCCACCAAAAATAGTGTATTCTTGAAGGATCTATACCCTTTTGGAGAGTCCAAGCAGCACAGATTCATAAAGCCAATTGAGCAAATTTTAACAATCTTTACCCAAGAAAACTTCCTTAAGCATATGATGTACTGTTGTTGAAGCGTTATTCTCACACCCCTAATGCATCTGAAGCGTTCGTAGTTCGTACTAATTAACAACAATAATTTTACAAGTTAAGTCTGAGAAGAATAGAGTACACAAGTATTTCTCACACTCCTAATGCATCTGAAGCATTCGTAGTTTGTACTAATTAACTTATTTAGTGTAATTCTACGAGTGAAGTCTGAGAAGAATAGAGTATACACATATTTTACTTCTACTTTAGGAGGTAGAGAGGTTGTAGTCAAACATAAACAACGGGGGTTGTAAAAAACATGGCAAAAATACTAAAGAGATCATGACAAAGTGGAGTTAATACCTCAAATGATCACTTAACTATGCACTCTTTTCTCAGAAAGTCATTCAATTTTTAATTTTCACTCAAAAGTCACTCAACTATGCACTTCTTTCTCAGAAAGTCATTCAATTTTGAATTTTCACTCAAAAGTCACTCAACTATCCACTCCTTCCTCAAAAAGTCACTCAATTTATTTAATTATTTTTTAATTAAAATTTGCTGATATTAATTGTTTATATAACAAATCAAATTTTAAAAAAAATAAAAAATACCATTTAAACCATTTTATGATCCACCCACCTAACCCGACCCATTAAAAAATATAATATGACCCATTTTATTTTGCCTTTAACCCTAAATTTAAACAATTGATATCAACAAATTTTAATTAAAAAACAATTAAATAAATTGAGTGACTTTCTGAGGAAAGAGTGGATAGTTGAGTGACTTTTGAGTTAAAATTCAAAGTTGAGTGACTTTCTGATAAAAAAGTGCATAGTTGAGTGAAAATTGAGAGTTGAGTGACTTTCTGAGAGAAGAGTGCATAGTTGAGTGATTATCTGAGATATTAACTCTAACAAAGTGGTGTGAAAAAAGGAGCACCACTTCGATTTGAGGCATCCACTCCTCTCGTCTTCACATGCCCAAACCATGCCTCAATTTTAATTAAAAAACAATTAAATAGATTGAGTGACTTTTTGAGGAAAGAGTGGATAGTTGAGTGACTTTTGAGTTAAAATTCAAAGTTGAGTGACTTTCTGATAAAAAAGTGCATAGTTGAGTGACTTTTGAGTGAAAATTGAGAGTTGAGTGACTTCAGAGCAAAGAAAGAAGTCTGCATAAGCCGACTATCTGAGGTATTAACTCTAACAAAGTGGTGTGAAAAAAGGAGCACCACTTCGATTTGAGGCATCCACTCCTCTCGTCTTCACATGCCCGAACAATGTCTCATTTTGTATTAAACATGAATGTTAAATAAAAAAGGGCAAAGGGTCAAAAATACCCCTCAATTTTGGTTTATTGTTTGACTTTACCCTCGCCGTTAAAATGAAGTTAATTTTACCCCTCTGGTTACTAATTTCACCAAATTTACCCCTCATTAGACGGAATTTCCAAAATTGACCCGAATTTTAAAAAAAAAAAACCTATTTCCTATTTTAACCCAATGACCCGACCCCATTTAGAGTAACCCGGTTAACCCTATTCTACCCATTCTCCCAAATTTCCTTTACCCATTTACCCATTCTCTCTTTGAATAGATAATCTCCTTTTCTCCCAAATTTTCCATTGTTCTTCCCGCATCTCTCTTTCGTTCACCTCTGATTAACCTCTTTATCCATTCTTTCAAAAGAAGCCAAACAACTAGTATGGAATGTTCTAGGCAAACCTGTGAAGGATTCATCTGCTGAAAAAATTTCGTTGGAGTATATTGTTAGTGATGGTCACATTGTTTCAAAGCAGAAGAAGGATTTTGAGAAGCCTAACATTAGTAAGGCATGCAGCTTCTCTACATCAGTATCAAGGAGTCAGAATGCCTTTTGCACCTCCAACTGGTCACAACTACTTTCCTTCGTATGGCATACCAGCTATTAATCTAGCGATATCACAAATCTAAGTTAAAGCAACGTATATGAATATTCTTCTTCTCTTTTTTTTTTTTTTTGCTTATATATATATATATATATATTAAATAAAATGTCGTATATCTGAGTTTTTGGGTCTCCGATAAATTCCCCATTTCCATATTCATGTAACTCTTTTTTTCAGAGCATTGGAATGGAAAGCAATACTAATCTAAGAATGTTGATGTTTAATGATAAAATCAATATTGTTTGCTGATTTTCTTAGAGTCAAACAAAATAACAATAATCTTGCGGGCCTTACGCGTTGTGTTAGAGCAACAACTGAGAATCTCCTCCTTCTTCTTTATCCCATGTTCATTATTCCAACACAACTCGGGACAATCCCAGCAACAACAAAAGAAAACCCAGAAAATGAAAATACTTCAGAAACAAACTCCGTCTCAAACCTTACATTTTCATTCAATACCATAACAATCCAATAACTCCGGTTGAAAATTTTACATCTGCATCTAGGTTATTACTTGCGAAAGTAAAAGATTTATTAGTTCTTGAGTTTGTGGGGTTTGAGATCTTTTAAAAGAATAGGTAAGGAAAATGGGTTAAATGTTTATTGGGTTAGGTTTTTAGACGGGTCGGGCATTGGGTTTAAAATGGGAAATGGGTCTTTTTTTAAAATTTGGTTTAAATTGAGTCAATTTGGGGATTTCCATCAATTGAGGGGTAAATTTGGTGAAATTATTAACGGGAGGAGTAAAATTAACTTCATTTTAACGGCGAGGGTAAAGTTAAACAATAAATCAAAATTGAGGGATATTTTTAACCCTTTTCCCAATAAAAAATCCTTATAGTGGCAGTGAATCGTCAAAATTCACATTGAGAAGTTTGGTAAGGCAACAGGCTGAAGGTTGTTGGCCAAATGATGCACACAGGAATTCTGAATTGAACCTCTTTTGAGAAAGGAGAATAAATGCCACAACGAGTGGCACTGCCGATTGTCTTTTTATTTCTTCAGGATACATTTACCTTAACTGGCTTGATCTAACGAAAAAGGTCTGCAGTAACAAAGAGCTCAAACTCTCTGCCAATACGACTATCAGCGATGACATCAATTTCCACGCCTTGCAACACTTTTTTTTTTGTATCTGGACTCTGGAGGACCTCAACAATAACAATGTAGGCTAATACAGGTACACAGCTTATGATTACAGCACTCAAATTAGAGTTATGTTAAGTACCAATGACTTAGAATTTAAGAACTTGTTTGGGTTGTCCTCCTCGCTTTCCCATTGCCTTTTCCAGAGCTGTATGAAAATCATCAAAAGGTGCTACTTCCAACCTGTATGAAAATGAAGGAGATTCAACGTCAGTTCCCCGCATCTAAGACGGGTGGTAAATGATCTGCCATCCGTCTTGCATCATTAGGCTAACAAATGACTTCCTCGCCCATTATCATCCGCAAAAGCATTTTCAAATTTCAACTGTTTAGAAGAATCACTGAATATTTAATTTTTTCAATTGCATTAAAATTCTAGTTATCACAATCTTAAAACTTTTTTTTCGCAAGGACATCTTGACATCAAGTGAGAGAGGGAGGGAGGGGGGTGGGGGGTTCATACTCGTATTTCAATTTTCCATCTCGACATAGGCCCAAAAGATAGTCTATCATGGATTGGCGCTCGTCAGCTTTGTCTGAACTCATCCACCTCTGAAGCCAGAATCCTGTCAAGGTAAGCTCCTGAAAATATAGTTTCAAAAACAGTTCAGTATTCTTTTTCTTTGTGGCATACACTAAGGGGTCGTTTGGTAGAGTGTATTACCAAAATTAATGCATGCATTAATTATATGTATTAGTAATCCATTGTTTGGTGCATTTTTTCATGGTATGTACTCTATTGTGTATTGAGGAGTGTAATGCAAAGGATTTAATGCATGCATTAATATGGTTAAAGACTCAATTACCCTTCAAAAGTACTTTTATATCTTTTCCACCATAATTGTGAAGGATACTTTTGTAAATAAATATTTTTATACAATGCATACTATTTTAATACACCAAACTAAATAATGCATATATGCATAACTAATACATGCATCACTAATTGCTAATACACTCTATTGGGTATTATTTTTATACACTTTACCAAACGACCCCTAACACATCACTCACTAGGTTCCAATATTAAATTTTTACAGGTCTTAAATGCATATACTTGAGGCTCTTATTTGATCTCCCCACGTTAAATGTTCTTATTGAGATTAAAATAGGCACCTTATTGAGATTTGTTTTCTTTTTATCCTTTTGTAGGGAATTGGGGTAGCAAGGTAAGAAGGTGGTCAATGTTGAGCTGAGCCCACACATCTGGTAAGGCTAGACTCCCCATACAGCTCGTTGGCCTAATTGAGGTTTTAATACTTTGTTTAGGACAGTAACAATTGGAGAAGATGAAAATATCTCAACACAGACGTACTTATGTATGACCTGCAGGTTACAAGAATTTAATAGATTCTACCTAGTAACTCAAAGATTGCAACACTGTGGATGCATCTCAAGATCCTATTTTACCGTCCAGGTTCTCACAACTTTATTCCACATTACTTCCCTCACCTATGCTACTGCTCATTTAGGAATAATTGAAAATAGTTCTACCATAGAGCTACTTCTTCACGGGAAGAACATGAAAAGTGTGATGCTTCAGACTTGCCTTGAATATAAAAGCCGAAGTAGATACAGTTATCGGTTTCTTTGACATTCCCCCATATGTCACCATAGTGCCACCCTGCCTGCAATAAACATGCTATATGTCTTTATTTCTGGCAAGTTAAATTGACTAGAAAATATAATTAAGAATACCATCTTACTTCAGGAATTTTAGGATCAATGAAGCAGCATTGCCACCAACACAATTAAAGCCTAAAACAGGTTCAGGTATATTGCCCTACACGACATCAAAGGAAATAATAAAAACTTGTTTGGAATGGAAAATACCAATTAAAAAAATGTATAAGAGAAGTTACTCCCTCCATTGATTTTTTTAGCCTTTTGAACACCTATAAAGCTACTTTGGAACTTTAATTTAGGGATGCTATTGACTCTATTAACATTTATTTCTTCTCAAATTTATTCATGGGATATCGTAAAGACTTTTTTTTATATAATAACCAGGAAATTGTAAAGACTTCTTACAAGTTTGTTCAATTATTTATAGATGAGGGTAATTTTGAGGGAAAGATAATTAATACCTACTTGGTTTCTTTAATATCACTTATTTTGGATCAAATTTAAAAACTAGAAAACCACTTGAAAGGGAATGGAGAGAAAACTACTTTAGAGCATTGTCCCGACACATTGAAGATGTGTAGGGTTGAAAAGGGGGATAGGAAGAGAGGAAACTGAAATGAAGGAAAATTCCCTGCAGCAATGGCACTACATAAACAGTTCAGTACACAAATCATTATCAACTTAAAATGGTTGTTGATTGTTACCAGAAGACCTCTGACATTCTTCACTTCCAGTTGGCTTTCAGTATACACTTCATCAGCACCTAGTTGCTTGAGATGGGCTTTTGCTTCATCTGATCCCGCCCTGAGAGAATTGAGTTTATAATCCTGTCATACCTCATGCGTAGCAATTTGTTTTAAATTAATAAGACCTAACATCATACACATATTAATTATTTAAAAACCCCAAGACCTTATTTGTGTATAAATTCATTACTTTACTTTCATCGGGAAAAGCACTCAAGGAAATGAACACAATTTATACAGAAACATTGGAAATGGAGAAAGATGATATCAAACTCATCGTCCTAAAGTGAAACTTGCAATTACGTGAGACAGCCTTGAAAATTTGAGGAGAGTTTGGAAGCTACATAGAAGGAAAGATGTTCTTTTTTAGGCTATGATTACAGAAGTTAGCAGCACTAATCAGGGATGACTCAACCTTTCCTAGAATAGTACCACTAAGACGACTCTTGGGAAAAATTTGCTACAGAGTTTTTAATGCGGGATATTGGTGAACCATATCTAAACATTCAGATAACCAATCGAATGGAAATCCCTCTTAATTCATAGAGATTATCAGCCTCTAACAAACTTGCAGATATTAGTACCATTACATTGCTGAATGCTCCTGTAGTATGAGGCAATTCTCAGGCAATCCAAGTTTAATGTCAAACATAAGGAAACTGCACCAGCAATAAAGGGGGAAATTTAGGATATCAGGAAAATGATATCATAATGGTAATATCAGATCATTTTTACCATAGCAAGGAATTACAGATGCAAATAGAAAAGCATCTATTTTATGCAATTATAAACTTTAATTATAAGTTGCATGTTGTCAAGGAAAGCAAAATTTTCACACCAGAGAACAAAGGAAGGTTTTCAAACCAGAGAATTAGACTGTTCTCTGAACAACTATTTTGAGAAATAAGATAACTTCAAATACACCAAGACCACAACATATTTTCAGCAGAGTTAAACTCCACCTGTCTCTAATGATATTGATGCTATGAATCCCACGAAGTCGAGCTAGTTGAATAACACATTGCCCCACTATGCTTGTAGCACCATTTTGCACAATAGTGTCCCCTGCTTATGAAAAACATTAACAAGGGAGATGGAAGGAAGCAGTAAACATTAGATTCAAAATTTGGAACCTGATTTTAATGCAATAAAGTCCTCAAGCATTCTCAAGGCAGTCAACGGATTGACAATAACAGTCGCAGCATACTCCATTGGGGTGCTTTTATCAACTTTCTGCCACACACTTTGTTCTTTAACGATGTAGGTCTGCCATGTCCCTGCATGAAAACATTGGTGTATTATGTGTATCAGAATACCAAATTAAGTTCCTTCAGTGGGTATTAAGTCTAGTAAAGTATGCTTCAGGTGCCTAACTTGATGTTTTAATGAGCAACAGATTTCTACCTGAAGAAGGTGGGGAAGGGATAACCCAATCTCCCGGGGAAAGACCCTTAACTGCAGAACCAATGGCATGTACCTCTCCAACACCTTCATATCCCCCAACTGCAGGCAGCGGCGGTCGGACAGGATAAACTCCTGCGGTACAATAGATTTGGGGAAATTACTGTGAAATAATGTTTCCTCTGTGAGAAAGTCAAAAAACTAGTCTTAACAATGAAAGAAAAGAATAGCTGAAGCAGGCCTCCATCAATGAGATAGAATGTTTGAAACATTATCGAACAAGTGTCTAGACCTTTTTAAAGAACATGGTTTTGAAGAAGAAAAAGGACATGCTTCCAACTTTATTTCCCTCCTGATTCATGGGTACTGTACATTGGAGTTATAAGCTCCCCTTCTTGCTTAATGAGTCATCCTTTGGTTGTTTTTGAATCAGACTACATGTTTAAGCGGCAAATTCCTTACTGCAGAAACAGAGATTGTCATTCTCTTCCTCTACTTAATTTGCTAGTGGCTGCTTTTTCCCCTCTACTGAGTAGTCACGTTTTGGTTTTAAATGGTATGTTGTAATATTTATTTACTATACATTTCTACTGAGTTTTTTTTCCTATTTGGTGCAAAACCTGGACACTTCAGAGAGATCTATAGAATATGGAGCTGTTATAATATGTTTATTGACTGTTGTTAATACTTCTGTTAATATTTGTAACTAATGACGACCATATACAATATCATGCACATGTGTTGACACCTTGTAGAGCAATTGAGAGTTTGAGACAGCCAAAAATGAACATATGAAATTAAATCCTAAGCCAAGAACTTTATATACTGAATGGTATAAACATAATTTATTAATTTACTTATCGATTAACCAGTTAAGAGAATATCTCAAACCTTAGTAACCCAATATAAAAAAAGAAAAAATCAAAACCGTTACCGATACAACTAAACCAATAAGCATTTTCCGGTTCGGGTTATTGGTCTCGGTTTGGTTTTGAACAATCCTAATATCATAGACCTTTTGAATACAACATTCGTGGTGAGTATAGATTTTAAATACTTTTATTTTCGTCGTGTTCAACACGATCCTCCAGTTTGTGTCTGTGCTAGTTAGCTTATACCAACAACAACAGCTTGCTTAAGTGAAGTACATGTTATTCAGTTATACTAGCCTCCACAGACAATAACATATTCAAAGCTCTCACCTCCTAACCAAAACGGATCCCTGCTATTGACAACTCTTTAATTGTAACTTTCCAGTTGACATGTCAATATAAAAAACCAGATAAACAAATTGAAACGGAAAGAGTAGTAGTTCTCAACATAAATCTCTGCACATATAACTGTCATTATGGATTAAAAGAAGCTAAAACTTAGTAAAATATTCTAACCTTCAATTCTATTAATATCAGAAGGATTGATCGGAGCCGCAAGCATTCTAACGCACACATCATTGTCATTAATTTCCACCGGCGGAAGCTCCGTCACTCTGCAACACACACACATAAACTTACAATTAATTGAAAATTGAAAAGTAAACTGAAGAGAAATGGAAGAGTTACTTAACCTAGTAACAACATCAGGAGAGCCGTGTTGATCGTAGACAACGGCCTTAGAAGGCGGCGAAATGGCGGCGGAATAATCTCGCACGGCGCAGTATAGAGGACGAGAACGGAGCCGGAGGACTCGTGATAGCGGAGTCCATCGTGAAACTGAAACTCCATGTACGAGGGCTTTTAGGGATACAATCCTAGCAGTCGCCATTACAGTACCTTCCAACATGAGCTATGTGTTTTTGACTTCTAATGAAACTGAAAAAACGACGCCGTTATGGTTGTTGCCGAACTTGCCAGATTATTTTAGGCAAAATGCCTAATTTTGCATTGTCTTAATTATTTTCGACACAGTACCTAATTTTGCATTGTATAAGTTTTTTATTGTATTTTAGAAATATTGATTGACTTTTTTTGGTTTTTCATTAAAAAAATTTATAATAGATAAAAGGATTACTTACTATTTTATTTTCTTTAATTTTTTGGGGGCTAATTGTAAAAAAAATTCATTCATCCTTATGGCATATGTTTCCGCTAATTTGTTTTGGACTCTAGAATTAGTCTTCGAGAGATCGTCTACTGAATGATATTTTACTAGTTGGTGTTTGTTATTATATTAGTTATTTTATTATAGTTTTTGTTTATTGATTATCACACTATTTTGTTGCTGTACATGCTCCCTTTTGATAGATTGCGTACAATTTTTTTTTGTTAGTATTATCTTTTCTTCTTCGTCTCCTTCTTCTTCACTTGAGCGGAGGGTCTTTCACAAACATATCTACCACCATGAGGTATTGATTAGATCTGCGTACACTTTATCTCCCCATAACCCACTTTTGGGATTTCACTAGAGATGTTGTTGTTGTTGTTGTTCGTGTTACTTTTTTTTTAGTCATCTTTTAAAAAAATGTTTTTCTATTTTTTAACGACTCTTTAATTTTAGCTTTTCACATGATATATTTAAGACTATAAAATTAAAAGACATTTTGGTACGTGCAACATATCTTTAATTTAAGACTACACAATTTAAAAGTCTTTAATACTTGTTTAAACTAGGTGTTAAGTCAAAATCAAACAAATAAATTGAAACGGATGGAGTAATTTATAACTCTTTCCATTCACTTTTACTTCTCCACTATATTAAAAATACATTTTCACTTTCATTTGTCACTTTTAACATATTAAGAAAAATATATATTATTTTTTATATTTTACCCTCAACAGTTTCAAACTTTAAGATTAAATATTAATTAATTAATATAAATATTATAATAAAATATTTAAATCAATCATTGTTTATTAAAGAACATGCAAAATCAAAACTTTAAATAAATAAAAATCAGTGAAGAAAGTATAAACTAGATGCCAAATAGCAACATATTTTTCATCTGATAAAAAACAAAATTTGTTCGAAATATTAACATTTAAAAAGAAATCATCATTCCCCATTTTGCCCTTCTCTCCAATAACTTGCCACCGTCGAATCACTAATGTGATGTGAACATTAACTTTATTATATTTATAAGAATAATTTATTTTTTATTTTTTTGTACATAAGCTAAATTTTATATACGAAATCATGTACTTTGTGAGTAAATAATTGAAGCACATTGACTTCAAGCATGAATTTAAAATATTGCCAATATTTTTAATTAGGTGTTTGCATTTTGAAAATAATAAAGATATAAGATTTAATTAGATTTCAGTTAGGAATTTCGATGTGCCTCATATCAAAGCACATGCAACGTGAAACATAAGGAGATTTTGTATTATTATTTCGATCCGTTTCAATATCAAAAATAGATATTTTATTAATTTTTCTTTTGTTAAATGTAAAAAGTTGTATTATTTTCTTCTTTCTCTATTTATGTGATATTATTTTACTTGGAAAAAAAGTTTTTTTTTAATTTGTGGTCAAAATATTATTTAATTATTTGTACATGAATATAAATCATTTTACTACGGATAAAAATAACAATTTAAAGTTATGTTTTTCATCATGAAAATATGATATTCTTTTTGAGATGAAATTGAGATAGACTGCAACAAAGGGAGTACTCCCCCTCCCCCCAAGAGGCGTATTCAAGATTTTGAGATGATAGGTGCACTGTTATAAAATTGTTGATCTATGATATAAATTTGATCGGTTCGACATTTATGATTTTACTACTGAAAAACGTTAAAGTTTTTAAATTATAGGTCTAAAATTAATTCTTAAATATATATAGCAGTTACCAGAGAAGTGTAACCTAATTTTAGAAAGAAAAATAAAACAAGATAAATATAAAATTCAAATTTCTAACCTCGCGGAGAGAGGTGCACCCAGTCATAATCGCATTATGTGATACTTCAAGTGTGGGTTCACACATCTATATTTCAATTTTTTTTAATAAAGGCCAAAAATATAACACTATTATATATGATCTCGGGAGGGGACCATGGGTTCACGTGAACCTGGTGACCCCCCCTTAGATACGCCTCTGCTCCCCCCCAACCCATATTATCATTAACATTAAATAACAATATGTAGTATCAGTAGTCACATTTAAAATTTAAGACATCTTTAATAAAATTAGTTAGTTTGATGAGTTATATACATTTCTAATTAGTTTTTTTCCTTAAAAGAATATGTCAGGTTAACAGGGGCTAAGTAAAATGAAACAAAGAGAGTATTATTATTTTTATTATTACTATTCTTGCCCATTTTTTCATATGCCCATTTTGTAGCGAGCCAAATGTATTTCAGAGGTGTCAAGTCTTCATCAAAAAATAATATTATTCAGTAGTATAGTTAGATAAAGAAAAACTTCTATATTACTTCATTCTAATATAGAATTCACTAATTGAAGGATTGGAAAATTCTTTTTTTAAATTAATGCAAGAAATGATTCCTCCCCCCCCCCCCCCCTTTTCCCATTATGTTAAACATTTTACAATAGATAATTTGATTTATCAAACCTATCACAATATTGATGGTGTTTGGCTCGTGTTGAGCTCGTGCTCAATATTCTAATAGTAAAACAGAAAAATTAATGAAGATTCATATTTTCAAACTTTGATCGTGAACTCGGATATAGAATTTTTATATTTCATGAGATATAATTTATATATAAAATTACATACAAATTACTATAAAACACAATAATTAACAAATCAAATACTTTAAAATGCATAAAAATGTTCTAATAAAAAACTTCATTGACTTTTAAAATTTCAACTATGTCACATAAATTAGGATAAAAAAATACGTATATAACAATTAAGGTATTTATCACTAAAATAAGCATTATTATAAAAAGACATGAAAACATTTTATTTATCAAAATTTACAAGATAATTTTTCTGTAATAAAAATAAAGGACAAAATATAAGCTACAAAAATAGAATTCCACGTGGCACTTACCGGCAATGCAGAAGGGACATAAGGGTAAGTAATACATAAAGGGTAAATCGCATTTGACCAATACGATTTATGTGTAATATGCTTTTCTTCTCTTTCGCATGCTTTTATGAGAGGTACAAATAGGTCGACATAATACACGTACAATTTATCGAGGATGTGATCCTAAATAAAATGATATGTAAATTGATAATTAGGCTAGAACGCTAGTAGTAGGTGATCAAGAATTGTTTAGTTTTTCTTGTAGTTTTCAATTTGTTATTACATGTCATTTTTTTTATTATGTTTATCATATTATTTTTTGTTGCTTTTTTCCTCCATTATTTTCTACTCCCTTCATTTTGGTGTCTTTGTCTGATTTTAATTTGACATGAATTTTTAGAAAGTAAAAAAAACTTTTGAATCTTATGGTCTTAAATTATAGATATGAATAATATATCAAAATATGATTTAATTTTGGAGTCTTAAATATGTAATTTATATAGTTGTTAAAAAGGGAAAAAATTATCTTTCTTAAATAAAGACAAGCAAATTGAAATAAAGAGAATATATGATATCTTCGCATTTTCTTTTTCAATACTTGATTTTAATATGTTTTTCCTGACTTGAGGATCTTAGAGAAAATGATACTACTGCTTTATTAGTTGTTCAGGAAAAAATTATCTTAATAAATTTTTATTTTAAATTTTATATTTTATAACCTCTTATTTAACCACATAAATATAAAAAATATTTAAACTCACAACTTTAATTTTTTTATAATTAATATATTCATAAAAATAAAATTCAAAAGTTCTTTATTTTTAATTATTTTTTCCATTTAATAAAAAATACGACATATAAATAACTAGAGAGTATGATTAAGGGAAAATTGTATATAATAGCAAACTATTAATTCAAATTAAATGCTATAAATATAATTTGATTTAATTGTACCCCATAGCAAACTGTTGCTATTTCACCTCTTTGCTGGTGAATCTCGTTCGCCACTACCTCCTCTCTCATTTTTTATACAAACGCAAGTGTATAAAGTGCATTTGTGTTTGTATAAAGCGAGAGAAAATTATGTATATACATATATTTTCGTTCCACTCTCCCAGATCTCGCTCTCTCACTTGCCTCTCTCACTTTATACAAAAAACACAAATTGTATAAAATGTGTTTGTGTTTGTATAAAGCGAGAGAAAATTGCATATATACATATATTTTCGTTCCCCTCTCTCCCCTCTCCCAGATCTCGCTCTCTCACTCGCCTCTCTCACTTTATACAAAACGCAAATGTATAAAATGCGTGAAAATTGTATATATACATATATTTTCGTTCCCCTCTCTCCCCTCTCCCAGATCTCGCTCACTCACTCGCCTCTCTCACTTTATACAATTGATCTTTTTGTATATGTATACCAAAATAGATTATACAATTGCTTTCTTTTGTATATGTATAGCGAAATATACATATTTATGTTTGTTATGAAGCGCAATTAAACAAACTTTGCTATAGCATACAAATATGAATTTTGTATTTGTTATATGTGAAAGTTGCTCAATTAATAGAGGAAAAGGACATAAAGAGACATCAAATCTTAGGAAATATATATTTGAGCAAATCTTAAACATGCACCAAAATAAAGGTTTATTCTTGGCACATTCAATAAAGAAAATAAAAGTTCATAAATTCCACCACAATAATTTTTTTAAAGTTATGAAATGAAGAAATAACAACAAACAATAAAGTTTCTGAAAATATCAGAACATCTCAACATGTGAGATTAAGAAGAACAAATACTTAATTAAGTACTAATTATTGATCAACATAATGACCAATGAAATTACGACATTACCCTTGACTTTATTATTATTATATTTTAGAATATAAGAATTTGTTTCCTTTGACTTCCATGCTTCCCCATTGCCTTCTCAAGAGCAGTATGAAATTCTTCAAAATGTACTGCGTCAAACCTATATCAAAATTAAAATTTTAGAATAATAATATCAAGAAATTTGATCTTATTAAATAATTTTTTATAGTATAAATATAACATTTGAACGTAAGTTTTTAGATTCACTAAAATTAGATAGGATGAATGGAATGTTTCTTATGAACTAAGTCAATAATAAATTGACTCATTCGAACTTAAACAGATTAAACGAATTATATTTTCATGTGCTAATTTTACAACTTTATTGATAGCGTAATAAAGAGAGAACAACATACTCATATTTTAATTTCCCAGCACGAACAAGGCGCAAGAGAGAATCGATCCAATCCCTATATTTTGTTTTGTCTAATTTCCACTCTTGCAGCCAAAATCCTTTTAATGTAATATCCTGCAACAAAAGTTTCATTAATTAGTTTAATTTTATTAGTAGAGTTGTTAGTGCTTGTTTTTACAAAATATAGTGAGATTTTTTTTTAATATATAAAAACGTAGCAGTATTTTAATCCTAATTAAAATCGTGCATATATATAGTATTTGATTGTAATTATATGTGTGTAGGTATATATAGTATTTGATTGTAATTATATGTGTGTAGGTATGTGGGGCCAACTATATATGTATGTATGTTTTTAAAGCAGAAGTTAGATGTATGTGTGATCAAACTGTATATGTTTGTTATGTTTTCAAGGCAAAAATTGTATATATGTATGTGATGTATATGAATATCAACTATATGTGTATCCATCCAAAATGTTGCAATGTATATGTTTTCAAATTGTATGTGCACATATTACCCAATTGTATAGGAAGTGTATGTTGTATATATGACGGTTTTTGGTAAAACAACGTTGATTTTCTAGCGGTCAACTAACCTTGAATATGAAATTTGAAGTTGATATAGTAACAGGTTCTTTGGACATCCCTCCATATGTAACCATAGTACCACCTCGCCTAAAACAACATAGAGTTATTACTAATAAAGTTAATTATAATCACTTATCACTAATCATAATTGAAAATTAAATTAAGAATAGTTAATCTCACTTCAAGAATTTGACCACTAAAGTAGCAGAATTACCACCAACACAATTCAAACCCAAAATAGGTTGAGGTGTATCCCCCTACAACATGCAAAAAAAATAAAATTATAGTTTTTATATTGTATGACTTCAATGTAACAAAATATATAATTAAATGTCACGGTGAATAAAATTCAGTGATCATACCAGAAGCAATTTGATATGTTGTACATTCAACTCACTTTCAGTAAATACTTTATCAGCACCAAGTTCAATGAGTTTTTCTTTAACTTCATCAGATCCAGGATTATCTCTTATGATATTAATACTATGAATTCCATAAAGTCGAGCTAGCTGAATAACACATTGCCCTACTATGCTTGCAGCTCCATTTTGCACAATTGAGTCTCCTATATATATTTGTGAATTAAACACATAGTATTCGATGTTTGATAAGTAAGCAAAAAAATATTAACCGAACCTGGTGTCAAAGTGACAAACTCATTGAGCATTCTCAAGGCACTGACTGGATTAACAGAAACAGTGGCAGCAAATTCAACTGGAGTGTCTTCGTGTATTTTGTGCCAAAGACTTTCTTCTTCTACCATGTAGGTTTGCCATGACCCTAATCAAAACATAATTAAGCATATTATGTACAATTACTTGATTTATTAGTCTAATATTCATATTGAGGTTTTTAAAAAAATATTGTGTAACAATAATAACATATTTAGTATAAGTCCACAAGTGAAGTCTAGAAAGGGTAGGATGGCATAGACCTTACCCCTCCCTACCTTTTTTTTTTTTTTTATGACAAGGGAAACCCGCAGCCGCTACCCATTGGGTGCGCAATAGCTCGCAAACCACATAGGAGAGGTAACCCGCACTAGGCAAACGCATTGCGATGAGCTCGACCCAGAAGGCAAACCCTTTGCTTTTGCTGACAAGGAGTTTCAAACTTGAGACCTCCAACATAGAAGTCCCAAGTCCAAACCACTGGGCCACCCGAAGGCATACCCCTCCCTACCTTAAGAGGTAAAGAAACTGTTTTCGATAGATTATAATCCTTTTCCTTAAGGAAAACATTTCAAAACAAATTGGAAAAGAAAATAGCGGAAGTGAAGAATCCATGGAAAAATACGACTCACTTTGTTCACTTTATTACTTGTCTGTTAAAACACAAATATTTTCCCCCAAATTATTTTCAAGACCTAAAAGTATATACATAAGGGCGTGCAAAGTCTAGAGTGGATAAGTAAAAAGTAAACAAAGATAGTATAGAAAACATGTCAAAACATTTTGAAACGTGGTGCGTAAAGCCCATTAAAACGGTAAGAACCAGAATTGTTTTGGTACTCAAGACTCGAATATTTACCAGGAATATATGGAGAACGGATAACCAAATCACCAGGAGAAAGAGTCTTAACAGCAGAGCCAACAGAATATATCTCTCCCACCCCCTCACCTCCACCCACTGCTGGTAGTATTACCCTAGTTGGATATACTCCTGTCATTCGTCGAAAAATTAACAATAATAATATATTCAGTATCATTTCACACGTACAAAAATTCGAGAAAAATAAGATATGCATTAATCTTATCTCTACTTTTGTAGGGCAGAGATGCAGTATAGATAGAAAAGCACAAATTCTGAGTAAGTGGCTTATAAAGTCTTCTCTTGTACCTGGACAGTCAACTTATATCTGTAGCCACTTTCTTAGATAGGAGTAAGACCGTACATACTTTATTTTCTAAGATCTCAATTATAAAATTATACTGAATATTTTTTTTTGTTTGTATATAAATTGACATATTTTTTTTCTAAATTTTAACAAAATAAGAAATTAGCGACAAATAAAATAATTAATCAAACCTTCAATTATATTGATATCTGCAGGGTTGATTGGAGCTGCCAGCATTTTAACACACACATCCTTCTCACTTATCTCCACTGGTGGAATCTCAAGCAATCTACATTAAAATAAAAATTACATTTATATATATTCATAATATACAAATTTTAATTACACTAATAATATATAGTATTAAATATTTAAATTTATGATGATAAGTTAACATGAATTTCACTCTAGATCAATTTCTAAGCATAAAAAAATCGAAATCATAATCACAAATCAAGGATTATCGCCTTTTCACCAAGTATTTCAAATTGTATACAAAATGGACTAAACAAAGTAATTTTTTTTAAAAAAAATTCAGAGGGATGCAACACGAGGACTTAGATTAAATCAAGTAAGATCTAAAATATATGATGAATTTTGGTTAGTAGTTTAAGTCATGTTATATAAAAGGTAAAAATTTCGAAAATTTATAGTACGTTGATATGTGCTTCTGACCTGATGACGGTGTCTATGGGGCCGTGTTTATCGAATACGGCTGCCATAGATGGCGGAGACATGGTGGCTGCCGGAAAATGTGATTTCTTTGACAACATAATTCCCTCTTTCTCTTGACTCAATTGATAAAAATGAGATAATATTTGGGTGTTTTTGCTACTTAAATTGTTATTGACTAATGAGGAAAAAATTAATTGGCATAGATTATTTTCATTTATGAGAATTTACCTATATAGTATATGAGAAAAATTAATTGGCAAAGATTATTACACATGGGAAAAATTAGGTAAGTTTTTTGAATAAATTAATTTTGTAATTGTTTTATATATAGAAAAGTTAAATAATTTTCCTAAAATAATAGTCCATTCTTGTATCTGGACATATTTTTTACAAGTATTTTACTTATGACTTATGAGAGTAAAACAAAAAAAAGAATAAAGTATTTAAAGAAGTTAGATTTTTTCTAAAATAAGTCATAGACTTGATACAGAGTTTAAGAAAAATAAAGAAGACTTTTGAGTCATGTGGTCATAAACTAAAAATATGTCAAATGTATCAAAATACCCTTTAATCTTGTGATCTTAAATACGTCATGTGAAAAAAAAATTGAAATTAAAGAGTTGCCAATTTTTTTTTAAACATACTAAAAGAAAAATATGATAAATAAATTAAAACGGAGAAAATGTAGATTACCTTTTGAAATCAGCAAATCTAAATAGTTCTTTCTTATTGAGTGTGAATGGAATTCGTTGAAAATAACATTGTATATTACATATATCACATAGATCTCACGGATATACATAGATATACATGAGCTAAATGGATATTCAAGGTGATACACACATGTATAGTGAGAGAACAACGAGAGGCAGAGGTAGACTAAAGTAGTATCAGGGAGAAGTGATAAGACAAGAGATGACCAACTTTAGATTCGAAGGACATGACTTCAGATAGAAGGGTGTGTAGGACACATATTATGATAGAGGTTATATAGAAGGTAATGTAGTATTTGTCTTGCTTGGGGTGGTTGGTGTTTGTCATTGTACTAGTGATATTATTATTATTTAGTATGCTTCGATTATTGCACTATTGTAGTTTTGGTTTGCGTCTTTTTGTACACTTTGCAGTACTTATGTGTTGTTTGTTATATTTTCTTTAATGACTCCTTTGTACAATTGTTATGTGGGGAGTAACACTTAATATATACTCTAGTAACTCTAGTTGTTGTGTAGTTAGTTAGTTAGTTAAATATAGGTTTTCAATATGTTCAAATTGCCGCTAATTCTTTTCTTCTTGCTACTAGACTAGTAGTACTACACTCTTATGTAATTTTTAAAAATCAGGTGGGAAATTAAAATACAGTTAGGAACCGTTTAATAGGGTGTATAAAAACAATATTAAATAGAGTACATTAGTAATGCATTCTTGCATTAGTTATATATGTTCAAATTATTTCTTATGCATTATCTGATTTGGTGTATTAAAAAATATTTGTTTATAAAAAATCTTCCGCACTCTTTAGCATTGTGAAATGGGAAATGTTTTGAGAGGGTTTAAGGGTTAGACATGCAGTTATGTCATTAATCAATTTAATGCATGTATTGAAACTTTTGGTAGAATGTATAAAAATAATACCCAATAAAGTGTATTAGTAATGCATGTATTAGTTATACTTATACTAGTTATGCATAGATTATTACTTATATATTGTTTGGTTTGATGTATTAAAAATAGTATGCATTGTATAAAAATATTTATTTACAAAAATATCCTTCACAATTATGGTGGAAAAGATGTAAAAGTACTTTTGAGGGGTAATTGAGTCTTTAATCATATTAATGCATGCATTAAATCCTTTGCATTACTAATACCATGGATTTCTAGGTATTAGAATACACTCATCAATAAACAATAGAGTGTGCATTAGTTATACATACCATGAAAAAATGTACCAAACAAGGGATTAATAATACATATAATTAATGCATGCATTATTTTTGCTAATACACTCTACCAAACAACTCTTAATACATGAAAATCTATCGTATTAGTATAAGAGTGTAGTTAGAAAAACATACAAATTATTATCTTGACTTCCTAAGATAACACTTATTTTGAGATATTTTCTTTTAAGCTGACACTTATTTTTGGACGAATGGAGTAGTAGTCAAATTTAGAAACTAGGACGGAAGTAGCGGAGAAAAGAACACTAACAAGAACAAGAACAAATAATATGATAATCGAACAAAAAAGAACATGAGGTAATCAAAATGGAAGCATAGACAGAAGTAATATGAATGAATGAATAAATTTCCAACATCACTGTTATTCCAAAATAAAAAACAGAGTATTAGTATCCTCCATTTTTTCTTCTTGGAAGAACCTGTTCCTCATATGCAAATTAATTTTTTTTTGGAGAACAAGAACAATTAACCAAAATGCAAAGAGACAAGTAACATGGATTAATGAATACTGCTATTTCATTTCATTTGAAAGAATAACAAGACTGTTTTACAGTTTTCTTGTATCAATCAATCAATAGTTCGATTAAAAAGAATGAGATGTGAATTCACTACAGAAATACCATTTCTTGAACATGAATCAATTTGAATATTCATCATTTCTTCAACTTTCAGAGACGAGACGAGATGAACTGGACTGTGATTCAGAGATACGGCATATCAGTTCCGCCATTGTTGACCTTCAAGTTCGATTTTCTCAATGGTACAAATGTAGTGGCGTTCGCCTGTTGATCCGGCGGCAGTGCTGCTAAAATTGACGGTGGACGAGCTGATTTCAAAAGGGGTTTTCCACGTTTCTTAATCAATCTGAATCTCACTGTAAAATCATTTTAGTACAAAAAAAACAATCAGTATTTGAAAATTCAAGAACAGAAAACAGAGACCCCATGCTTACCAACGATGGGAAGCACAACAAGGATTAAACAGAGGACAACAATGATGGAAATAACAACACAATTTCGAGCCATTTTCACGGAGAGCCAAAGAGGGAAAATTGGTTATTGAGCTTTTCTTCTTCTGTAAATTTTGGATCTCTGAAGAAGAAGAAGCAAATCTGAGCGGTTACTTCTATATGTAAATAAAATTCAGTTACTTAAAAAGGCGGGAGAATCACTTATAAAATACAGTTATTGTATGAATGGGGATGCAAAAGGGTGTATACAGTTAGGGGTCGTTTGGTAGAGTGTATTAGAAAAAATAACGCATGCATTAGCAGTGTGTATTACTAGTACCTTGTTTGGTACTCTTTTCCAACCTATGTATAACTAATGCTTGCATTAATTATACACTCTATTGTGTATTAAGGTGTGTATTGCTAATACCATGGATTTCTAGGTATTAGCAATGCAATGGTTTTAATGCATGCATTAGATTAACTAATGACAAAACTACCCTCTAATAATAATAATAATAATAATAAATATTATTATTATAATAATAATCATAATAATAATTATAATAATAATAATAATAATAATAATTATTATTATTATTATAATAATAATAATAATGTGGGGGTATTTTTGTAAACATATATTTTTTAATAGTCTTCATACCAGACTTTTATAATATTTTTGTAAACATATATTATAATAATAATAATAATAATAATAATTATTATTATTATTATTATAATAATAATAAACATATATTATAAACATATATTATTATAATATTTTTGTAAACATATATTATAATAATAATTTGTAAACATATATTATAATTATAATAATAATCATAATAATAATAATAATAAACATATATTATAAACATATATTATTATAATATTTTTGTAAACATATATTATAATAATAATTTGTAAACATATATTATAATAATAATAATAAAAACATATATTATTATAATATTTTTGTAAACATATACTATAATAATAATAATAATAATTATTATTATTATTATAATAATAATAATAATAATTATAATAATAATAATGTGGGGGTATTTTTGTAAACATATATTTTTTAATAGTCTTTATACAAGACTTTCTATTTCCAATACATCAAACCAAACAATGTATAAGAAATAATGCAAGCATAACTAATGCAAGCATTACTAATGCTTGCATTACTAATGCATGCATTACTAATACATCATATTCAGCATTATTCTTATACACTCTACCAAACGACCCCTTATTGTATGAATGGGGATGCAAAAGGGTGTATTCTCTAGTAATGTACTCCTTTATCCTAATTTTAATAGCACTTCTAAGGATTTTGAAATTTAAATAAGGTGGGAGTGACTTTCGTGGTGAACAAAATGAGGGAAGCAAGACTGAGATGGATTGGACATGTGAAGAGGACCTACGTTGATGCACCAATGAGGAGGTGCGAGAAATAGGTTATAGAGGGTACGAGAAGAGGCCGAGGTGAGAGAAGTGATAAGACAAAAGATGACCCAACTTTAGGTTCCAAGGACATGACTTTAAATAGGGAGGTGTGTAGGACACATATCAGGATAGAGGTTAGAAGGTAGTGTAGTATTTGTCTTGTTTGGTGTTTGTCATTGTACTAGTGGTATTATTATTGTTTAGTGTGTTTCAAATATCGCACTATTATATTGTTGTTTTGCATCTTTCTGGTACACTTTGCACTATTTACATGTTACTTGCTATATTTTATTCACTGACTCCTTCTTTGTATTGGAAACAACCTCTCTACCTCCACAAGTTGGTGGACTAGTGTAAGGTCTGCGTATATTTAGTGGACTTATTTTCCTTTTTAATCCATTTAAAAAAGTATGTCTCTTTCCTTTTTTTTTTAGCAATTCTCTAATTACAACTTTTCACATGGCATATTAAAAACCACAATATTAAATGACATTTTGGTAAATTTGACATATCTTAATTTTAGATCAGAAAATTCAAAGTCTTATTTATTTTCGTAAATTCCGTAACGAGTTAAAAGTAAGTCAAACAAATTGAAACGAAAAAAGTATAATTTTTAACCTTTCAGAAAACTTGATCAAACTTAACAGGTGGTAGACAAGTAGAGAAACCGTTTCCATAGACCTCAATTCAAGTAAAACATTTTAAAACATGTATAAAAATGGAGTACATTAGTTAAGAAGCTATGAAGGAAGTAACGGAGAAAAGACTACTAACAAGAACAAATAATATGATAATCGAACAAAAAAGAAAAATATGTAATCAAAAATTGAAGCAACGAAACAAGTAATATGGCTTAACGAATACTCATATTTCATTTCATTTCATTGAATAACAAGACTCTGTTTTACAGTTTTCTTTTATATGAATCAAATCAATAGTTCGATTACAAAGAATGAAATATGAATTCGACAAATGTGTTTCTCATTAAGAGCATCAAATATGAATTCACTATAGAAATGACATTTGAGGAGTAACTACTTGTTATATATACTCTACTTGTTATGTAGTTAGTTAAAAGTCGGTTATTAATTTCTTCAAATTGAATTCAAAAATTTCGAAGTTGATTTTTTTTCAAACTACACCATAAAATTGTAAAGAGTTCTAGATGTGATAAATGTTTTCTTATGCGTAGTTGGTTTAAAAAGTATTGTATTATCTTCAACTTCATCATCAACATTATTTTTCCCGATGAATCCACAATTGTAACAATCAATGTACAAGAAGAATATGTGCTGCACCTGTTATCATGTGACACAAAAATTGATAACAAGGCAAGTTTTTCTATTAGCTTATATGCCTTTAACCCATGTACATGGATTTCAGTAGGGGTGTATATGGTCGGGTTGGTTCGGGTTTTTCAAAGATCAAACCAAATCATTTGTGTCGAATTTTTAAATTTATGAACCAAACCAAACCAATAAAAGTCGGGTTTTTCCACCTCGGGTTTTTTCGGGTTTTTCGGGTTGTTTCGGGTTTTTCCGGTAAAGTATTCATACACAACATATAATTTACTTGTACTTCAAATATTTCTTTAGTCCTACCAAAATACAACTATCTAAGATGTTTCTTAAAAATATAACACAATATGATATGATTAATGACACTAAAATATCCATAAAAAATAATAATAATGAAATCGTGTAAAACAAATATTGCAAATTAACAAGTCAGAATGAAAATGATCATAATTTAAAAGTACTAAATCATGCTAAAATTAAGTTTAATAAGTATTAGTTACATGACTAAATATTAAAGAAAATTAAAATTAGATTATGAATTTTAATTCTCTAAACCAATGTAAAACTAAAGAACAAATATTCAATATTATTGTCATTCTTAGTGTTGAATTGATTTTCTTTTTGCATTAGTATTAATTTGATTTTGATTTAAGCTTTATTATAATTACCAATATCTGTGGATTATAATCTTTATTGCCCATTCATAATTCTAAGTTTCAAACTTGAAATAATATATTAAAAGATAAAAACTATGGAAAAGTATAAGAAATATTTAAAAATTATATGAAAGTAAATATTTTTATGTATAAAATAAAATTTTAAAATTATATATATAAATTCGGGTTGGTTTGGTCTCGGATTGGTATTTTTTAGTTAAAACCAAACCAATCCAAATATAGTCGGGTTTTTTTTTTCAAAACCAAACCAAGTCAAACCAAACCACTAGTCGGGTTTTTTTTCGGGTTGACTCGGTTTGCGGTTTGGTTCGGTTCTCGGTTCGGTTTTGTACACCCCTAGATTTCAGAATGTATATGGTATAATCTCATATATATATATATTTAGTATGATTCACATGTATCTGAAATATATTGTAAGCCTCTCTTTCTATTTCACTTGTCTCTCAATGTATATGTATTTTAGAATGTATCTAATAACAAAAATACATATATCTAGGTGTATCTAATTTGAAATCTGGTTGAAATTATTAGTTAGTGAAATGTACTATAGAAAATTAGTAAATATGTTAGGACTAAATTCAGATACATACTAAAAAGTCTCATATACGAAGTAAGAACGCTCTAAATATATGCTTTGATCTATTCAGACCTATTAATTTCTTGTATAAATTTTAGGAATCACATAGTTTTAATATGAAATTACAATCTATCCCTATTTAGTTTGTAATTACATTAATCTCTGAAAAAGTAAAATAAACCGGATACATAATATGTAGCTCAGATACATTAAAAACTAGCTCGGATACATTATAAAATAATTTAGATTTAGGAGAGAAATAAGGGATTTTAGAGATTTTTGGAAATAGAAGGGAATATTAGAAATAAGGGAAGCATAAGACATGTATTTCAATAATTTTTTCATAATTTGTATCATACTTGTAGATATGTTTGTAGATTCGACCCTGGCAGCCAAGAAAGGAGGCATAGTGCTCCTCTTTATTATTTATTTTCAGTGGCGGAATTATAATTTTTATTAAAAAAAATAAAAAAATAAAAAAATTATCTTGAATCAATAAAAAACTTAACAACAATTAGGGTGTGTTTGGTATGAAGGAAAATGTTTTCCATGGAAAATGTTTTCCTAGAAAATGTTTTCCTGGAAATCAAGTTGATTTTTCACTTATTTTCTCATGTTTGGTTGGTGAGTAGAAAATATTTTCCGGAAAAGATTTTTAGTGTTTAATTTATGAATAATTTTTTTTTTGAGAAATATCTTTTATTTTTACTAGGGTAGAAAATAATTTTTGAAATTGAAAATATTTTTTAAAAACAAACTTAAATTTTTTTGGGGGTGGGGTGGGAGGTGGGAGGGGGTGAAAAATTGAAATTTTAAAGTTGAAAATATTTTTTAAAAACAAACTTAAATTATTTTTTTGGGGATGGTGGAAGGGGGTGCTAGTAGGGCTGGGTGGCATGGGGGGGGGCTGGGTAGGGGTGAAAAAAATGAATTTTTGAAATTGAAAATATTTTTGAAAAATAAACTTAAAATTATTTTTGGGGTGGGGGGGGTGGTAGGAGGTGGGTGGGTGGGGGTCGAGGGTAGGGGTGAAAAACTGAAATTTTGAAATTGAAAATATTTTTTGAAAACAAACTTAATTTTTTTTTGGGTGGGTGGGGGGTCGAGGGTAGGGGTGAAAAAATGAAATTTTGAAATTCAAAATATTTTTAAAAACAAACTTAAAATTTTTTGAGGGGTGGGGTAGGGGTGGTGAGTAGGGGATGGGTGGGTTGGGAGGGGGGGATCGAGTGTAGAGGTGAAAAAATAAAATTTTGAAGTTGAAAATATTTTTTAAAAACAAACTCAATTTTTTTTTGGGGGGGGGGGAGGCCGGGGAGGGGGCGTGGGTGATCGAGGATCGGGATGAAAAAATAAAAAATTGAAGTTGAAAATATTTTAAAAAAACAATAAAAAAAATTGATAGGGGGGGGTGAGGGTAGTGGGTGGGGGTAATAAAATAAAAATTAGAAATTAGAAATATCTTTTAAAAATAATTTTTAATATTTTTTTGGGAGGGGGTGGGGGTAGGGTTAGGGGTGATGATGGGTAAAAAAATTGAATTTAAAAACAAGCTTAGATTTTTTTTTTTTATTTTTTTTGGGGGGGGGGGGTGGTTGAGGGCTGGTTTGAGGGTAGGGACAAAATTAATTGATTTTTTCAACAAAAAAGTAATTGTAGTTTGAAGTTGTAAGAGAGTTTTGGAAAATGTTTTCCTTAAGTTTTGAAGGGAAGTCATTTTCCTTAAATTTGAGGAAAATGAGTTGATTTGGAAAACATTTAACCCAACCAAACATGAGAAAATTGGGAAAATGTTTTCCTTCATACCAAACACACTCTTAAAGATAAAACAACAATTCTAAAATTCTAATTTCAAAGTAGTTAATTTCAAAATAACTTATTCTCAACCATAAGAATCAATTAAAACTTAACAACCAAACATATCAAATCCCTAAGACGTGTCGAATTATGTGTAGCAACTTACAATAAAATTAAACATGTCATGTGTTTAATGTTGAGCATGCAAGTCATTAAATAATGCACATTAGAAGAATTGAAGAAACTGCTGGTAATATAACATACAATCCTTTAATACTTTCAAAAATAAGGATAAAATAATTACAAAATGACAAAGTATCTCTTAAATTTTTAAAATTGGACTAGTAAAATGAACGGAGGAAATAATTAAGGAAGAAATATAGAAAATTTGGTAAAATACCAATAACATAATTAGTGTCATACTGTCATCTCACAACTTGCTAGTTTGCTATTTTGAGAAAAAAAAAGATAGAGAAAGAAAATTTTCGATAGATTTTCAGTTCAAGAAAAACATATATAACAAATCAAGTATGTAAAACAAATATAGTATGAAGAGGTCATAATAAAAAACTGTAGGAAAGAATGGTAGCATAAACAAATAATTAATATGATAACTGGAGCCGATACTAATTAATCTTCTATTCTAATTTTCAACTTTCATTATTTAATATCATGCCCTTGATAAACTGCAAAACTCCTATAATAAATGTTGTAAATAATTTTATTTATGGGGTGCTAAAATATTAAAATACAGATTAAAAAGTATAGAATAGAACAATAAAAACATTAAGGGCATCAATACGTTCTATTATTTCATATGGTCGACCATGCATCAACCATGAGAGCATAGATACTAGAGTCAAGACACTTATACAATAATTAAAAAAAAAGAAATAAAAGAACCTAAACAAAATTGTTGCAAATATTCGAATATACTTTTTTTTTTTTGATAATTAAGAAATTTTATTAACCATCAAATTTGTGTTTACAAATCATAGCTTAGGGTGACCCAACAAATTCGATGATCTAAAATGACATTTTATTAAGAGTAGGCCTTAAATTTTTATTTAAAAAAATAAAAATTAATGTCAAATGTATATTTTATTTGAATACATTTTTAGTATTTTGAGATATAAAGTGATTAATACTATTATTTTTAATTGTTTATTTTTTTTTTTAATTGGCAATATAATGAACTCGTTTAATTTTTGTTGAGATATTGTCTAAACAACTCCTTGGAATTGTTTTTTAAAAATGTCAACTCATCTCCTTTTTGTGAATTTAGTGACATATATAATTCACAAACGACGTAAAATAAATTA